>VXBL01005111.1:174794-188316 GCA_013400195.1 Aramus guarauna | reverse complement strand
GCAGGGGGTGTCAGGGGGCTGTGGGGGTCAAAGGGGGCCCTCAGGGCTGGGGGCGGGGGGTGACCCTGCAGGGTTTCTACCCCAGCTTGGGGCACCCATGGCAACAAGGCTCTGCCCAGGGACACCCCCCCCCCCATCCAGCCGTGAGGGCTGGGGCTGGTCCTTGAAGGGAAAGAGGGTCCCCAGCCCCCAGCCCCAGCGCAGAGGCTGACCCTGGCTTTCCGCCTGTCCCCGCAGGTGGCTGGTGTGTCGCCTGGCTGTCACCTGGTGCCGGCAGAAGCTTCACGCGGAGCTGAAGATCGGCTCCTTTGGCTTCTTCTGGGCCCAGAACATCAGCCTCAAGTTCCAGCAGGAGCAGCGGACTGTGGTGGGTACCCGGGTGGTCACAGGCAGGACACTGCGGTCACTTCCAGTCTGGCAGCAAGTCCCTGCAGCCAAGCTCCTGTCGTGCAGCCCCATAGCTGCTGCCAGGTGCCTTCTCCCACGGCCAGACTTGGGGGTTTTGGATGCTCCCTGATTCTTCCCGCATGATGCCAGGCATCGGGAGCAGAGCAGGAATGTCAGGGTGACATCAGGCAGAATCAGGTTGTTTTTTCTCTGACCTACCTGTGCATCCTTGCAGGAGATTGACAACGTCTGGATCTCAAGTAAACTGAGCCGGGAGCTGCCGTACGTACCCCCACCCCAGCTCCCTTTGGGGTGTCTGGCTCATCCCTGGCACAGGCTGTGGTTCTGCTGCCGTTACACCTTCCTGCAGTGCCTGTTTCCCCGTGGTCTGCTCTGTGTGGGCGTGAAGGACCTTTCTTCTTGGTGGCAGTGTCTTGCGAATGTTCTCATGCCGGCCCTGCATGTCCCCAGGGTGGGGGGTGGCATCCCTGGTGATGGGGCCGGGTGCGCCATGTGCAAGCTCTGGTAAGAATTGCCCATGCCGGTCTTCCGCAGGCGCTACTTTGAGCTGTGTTTTGGCGAGGTGCGAATCCGCACGGATCTCCAGAAGGGCCCTGGGTTCCAGCCGTCTGTCCCAGAGGCTCCCAGAGAAGCTGATGGAAATGAAAGCAGAACAGACCTGACTCTTAAACCCTCCCTGCTGAGGCTCCTTAGCCAGGTGAGACAGTGGCTCGGTGAGAGGCTGTCGTGGGCTGCGCTGCTGTCAGACATCCCTCACGGTAGTACCTTTCCCCCCAGCTCTTTTCCATCCACATGGACTCCATCAACATCATCGTTCTGCACGTGGCCACCTCAGAGTCTCTCTGGCACATCCAGGCCAGCAAGACCCGTCTCCTCCTGAATGGCGACGGGAAGAGGTAATGCTGTGCTCGCATCCTGCTCTGCTCCCCCTGCCCAGCCCTGGGTCCCAGGGGGCAGGGAGGCTCCTCTGACCCAACCAAGGCTCCCTGGTGTCTCACCTCACCCCATCCCACTTGCCAGCATCCCATGTCACCTGTGATGTGACACATTAACCTTCTCCAAGGCTGACCCGGTCCCTCTTTCCTTCACGGGCAGCTTGAGTTGTGTATTCTCCAAATTATGAGTCGCTGCTCTGAGCACGGAGTTAGGGCGTGCTCTGCTTTTGGGAGGACTTGGAGCAGGGACCTGGCATCCCTATGTCCCACAGAAAAGGGAGGGCAGGGGCTCGGTTCAGAGATGGCAGTGTCCGCGGTCTCCATCTGTTCTTTGCTCTCCCCAGCCTGACCTGTGAGGTGAGCCTGACAAAGGTGAACAGCAAAGTGCTCCGGAGCAGCCAGCTGGTGAGTGTTGGGGAAGGGAGAAATCCAGAACTTTGGGCCTGGGTGCTGGCTCTCTGGGACACCCCGAGGACCTGTTCCAGCCCATCCCTGAGGCTGGGCGATGCTGCAAGGCTCTGGGCTCCACGCTGTGCCCAGCGCTTCGCCTGCAGCATCCGTTGGCAGGGAGGTGGGTGACTCCCTGTGTGCTCCCTGCCCGTGTCCCCACGCAGGATGACACCTGCCTGGCAGAGCTGGCCCTGGCACTCTCCCTCTCGCTGGAGATCAGCAGCAAGCGGCGACTGGTGGGCATCAGGCTGCGCGTCCGGACCCTGCAGGCAGAGCTGCACGAAGGGCTTTTTTGCAGCCCGCTGCTGCACCGCGTCACTGCCGGGGCCCAGCGCAGCACCGCAGGGGAACAGCCCAGCACAGGTCAGGGACAGGGATGGGGACAAGCCCTGGGCAGGGCAGGGGCTGGCAGTCCCCACATTTGCACTGCAGCCGGAGGGATTTGGCTGTGCTATCACTGCTGCCCACTGCAGGGAGTGGGGGTCTGGGCAAGAGCCTTCCCGTGACTCTGTGTGTCCTTCTCCAGGCCCGGGGGAGCCCCTGAAGTCCCTGTCTCTGCTGAGCAGGGACACGCTGCAGCTCATCCCCAGGAGGGTGGAGGTGAAGCTGGAGAACACCAGCATGGTGCTGTCTATGAACAGCCAGAAGAGGTAAGGAGGCAGGGGGAGGCTGTCCTAGCCTCGATCAGCACTGGGGATGGGGACGTGGGGACAACTGTGTCATTCCCTGCTCATCCCCTGCTCTGCCAGAAGGAAGGACAGAGCTTGGCCTGGGGCCGGGCTCTTGGGGAAGGAGGAAGGCACGTGAGCTGGTTCTCCAGTAGGACAGCCTGATGGGATCCTCTGCTGATGGGATGAGAGCGCTGGGCTGGGCTGCAGCTGGGCGCTGGCTGGAGTCTTGTCTGTGCCAGCGTGCCGGTCAGCTGGGGATGAGAGACAGGGAGATGGAGGACATGACGGTGCAGTTCCCTTCTGGCAGTGACTCCCTCCTTCTCACAGGCACCTCACCTGGAGTCTGAAGCTGCTGCAGTTTCTATATAAGCGTGAAGAGGAGCAGATCCCACTACGCAACTTCACGCCCACCTCAGACTTGGACCAAATGAGTGTAGACCTCCAGCTGGAGGGCAAGTAGCCCGGAAGGTGCCCACGGGACAGGGCTGCCGTTGCTGCCCTCCGCCACCCCTCACTTCTGCTCCTCTCTCTCCCCAGACGGCCTTCTCCTGTCCCAGAGCCGCCAGCGCATCGTGTGCCTCAACTCCCTGCAGACCAGCGTGCAGGTGAGTGAGCTCTGGGCACGCTCCTGTCCCCCCGGGGGTGCTGGTTTGGCTCCTGGCACAAGCTTTTTGCCACCTTGCCCTCTCCCTGCCCTAGGTCACAGCCATTGACCTCTCGGCTGCTGTGCTGCTCAACACCTGCATCATCCACTACCGCCACCAAGAGTTTTCGCACTGGCTGAGCCTCTTGGCGCAGGAATACAGGTGCCGGGCAGCGCCTGGCCCCAGCCAAGGGCACAAGGGAAGGTAAACTCAGCCTCAGCGCAGCTGCTGGGATCGCAGCTCATTTCCTCTTGCCTGCCACACTCTGGCAGGGTGCCCGGGCGCTCAGCACCTTCTCTGCCTTATGCACGGCCCGTGGGATGGGGAGGCTGGTACGGAGGGTGGCAGGGTCAAGGGGGGGCCCCTGCAGAGAGGGCATCCCTCTGGGCCTGCTCCCTGCCAGGCTCCGTGGCACGCAGCGCCCCAGTAACAGCCCGTCTCTGCTTGTCTCATGCAGAAGCTATCCCCAAATCATAGCGCCCATCATCCTGTGTGCCTCGCTGTCCAACGTCAACGTGTCGGTGCAGCTGGGGGACACGCCACCCTTCGCCTTGGGCTTCAACTCCATCTCTGCAGGTACGGGCTGGCGGCTGGCCCCGGGGTGGCTGCTGGGCTCTTTCTGAGGGTCGGCAGCTTTGCCAGACTCACCAGGATGGTCGGCGTCCTGGGCCTGCGGCATGGGAACGGGGAGGGGCCTGCCGTCTTTGTGCTCACTTGTGTCTGTGTCTGGCTGTGGACCCCTGCCTGGTTGTGTCCGGGTTGCCCCTGTTCGGGGGCAGCTGAGCAGGCAGCAGCGAGCCCTGCCCGCACTCAACCCCTCCTCTCTGCCTGCAGACTACCAGCACCTGCGGCCACAGAGCGTGCACCAGCGAGCGGTGCTGGCCGTGGACCACCTCTGCTGGCGCGTGGGCAATGACTCGCACATCCAGCGTGCCCCGCATCCCCCCAACATGCATGTGTGGGGAGAAGCCCTCATCCTTGATTCCTTCAACCTGCAGGTAAGTGGTGAGCCAAGGGCACAAGGAAGGGGGCTCTTGGGGGTTAGCTACCTGTCCGCCACCCCACGTGGGTGGCGCAGGGACACGTGGTGGCATGGGGACATCCTGCACCCTGAGAGCGATTGTCCTGTTTGTTCTGCAGGGCAGCTACAACCAGCCCCTGGGCATGTCCAGCGCCCAGTCGGACACGCTCTTCCTGGACTGCACCATCCGGGGGTTGCAAGTGGAGTCGTCGGACACCTGCACCGAGTGCCTGGCCAGGGTCCTGCCCCTGTTCTGCCCGCGGCCCAGCGGAGCTGAGCTTGCCAAGCAGCCGCCCTCTGCCTCAAGCGAGCCCTGGGGGCTGCTCTGGAAGGTGGATCTGAAGGTGGAGGACGTGAACCTTTTCACACTCTCAGCCCTGGTGGGTAAGTAGCATCCAGGCTGATCCCAGATGGCTGTCCTGGAACAGCCCCTGCGGTCAGAGGAACCTGGCATGTGGTGCTGCGCCTCCTCCGCGCCTCCAGCACTGACGTGCCATCTCTCTAGGTGCCCTGGAGCTGCGGCTGGACACGCTGACTGTCCTGGGGAGTGCAGAGAGCTGCACGGTCAGTGTCCAGGGCATGGTGCTAGCCTTGGTGAAGACCATCACGGAGAAGATGCAGCCATGCTGCAAAGCTCCTGCCATCCCCAACCCGATGGCCAACCTCTCCATGCTCTCTGTCACCTACCACAGCAGCATCCGCTCCCTGGAGGTTGGTGTGGGCCTCGGGGCTCTGCTTTATCCGGTACTGGTGGGACTGGGATGGATGAGACAGGGGGAGGATTGGTTGGCACCAAAAGGTGCTGAAGAGGAGAACGGGGCTGTGCTGTGCTGGACCCGGCAGTGATTTGGTGCCTGCTCGCTCTCTCTGCTGTAGGTGCAGTGCGGCGAGGGGCTGGCGGTGCTGTGGAGCCCACCCGACCACATGCACTTGTACCATCACACCCTGGCCACCCTGCAGTGCCACGAAGCCTTGCGGAGCGCCCTCGGCCACAGGACGCCTCATTCCCTGTCCCCAGAGAGCCCAGCATCCCACCCGGCCACCCCTACTGAGACACTGGGGCCCCTCCAACCAGATGGGACCACCCCAAAAAGACTCCTGTCCCTGTCACTGGAGCTGAGCTCTGCCAAGCTCACAGCCTTTGTCTCCGAAGCCAACTACATCAGCCTGGCTGCCGAAAGGACCTCCGTGAGCTGGCATGGCGGTGCCCTGCACGGTTACTGCCCCGAGCTGGCTGCCGGCTTTGACGGACACAGCATCTTCAGCTTCAAGGAGGTGGAGGTGAAGCTGCTGCCAGAGCTGGAGGAGGTCATCTTGCACCGCTGCGCCTTCCCCACCCTCCGCACCCTCCGCAACCGCGGCTGGGCCTTCTCCTTTGCCAGCGTGACCATTGAGTTCCCGTACCAGTACGACTTTTCCCGCACGCTGGATGCTGCTGTGGGCGTGCAGAAGTGGCTGAAAGGTCTGCACCAGCGTGGACGCCCTGCCAGCACGGCGCTGCCCCCCGACCTCCTGCTCAAAGTGACGCACTTCTCCTGGGTCTTCCTGGATGACGTCTTCGAGGTCAAGTTACGAGACAACTACGAGCTGATGAAGGACGAGAGCAAGGAGAGCGCCAAGCGGTTGCAGCTGCTGGACGCCAAGGTGGCTGCCCTGCGCAAGCAGCATGGTGAGCTGCTGCCTGCCCGCAAGATCGAGGAGCTTTACGCCTCGCTGGAGAAGAAGAACATCGAGATCTACATCCAGCGCTCGCGACGCCTCTATGCCAACACGCCCATGCGGAGGGCCCTCCTCACCTGGACCCTGGCCCACCTGGAGTTGGTGGCCATGGCCGACGAGTCCTTCCACGGCACGGAGCGCGTGTTGGAGCAGATGAGGGACCTGGATGGTGTCAGCCCATTCCCCCCTGAGGGTCTGGAGATGGTCACCCAGTGGTGCCGCATGATGAAGGGCAGAGTTGGCAGCTTCTTTGGTGAGTTGCTTTGCATGAGGGTGCCCGTGGAGGGCAGCAGGGTGGCTGCGTGGCCTGGGCTCCGAGGACAGGGACCTGCTGGCACCATGTGATATGTAACCAAGCAGGGGAAATGATTTTTGGAGGTTCAAGGGGAGTGGGAAGGGAGCAGAGATATGACAGGACAGCAGCTCCTGCCATGGCCCAGAGTGGGGGACTGGGGCAGTGTTCCTGTGCTGCCCCATCTCTCAGCCCGTCCTCTGCCCCACAGTGCGGATCCGTGACTACCCTCGTTACCTCTTTGAGATCCGGAACTGGCAGCTCTCGGGCCGGCTGATCGGAGCCGAGCAGTGTGGCCAGGCCTGCTCCCGGCGCCGCCAGGTCCTGAAGCTGGGGCTGCCCTGGGGGGACGCGACGGTGGAGAGGAACATGCCGCCCTTGAAGTTCTACCATGACTTCCACTGTAAGAGCTGGAGGGACAGAGGAGCTCTGTGCCGGGGTGGGGACGGGGCTGCATGGGACATGCAAAGGGCTGAAACAACCTTTGTGTCCCCAGCTGAGATCTCCCAGTACACCATCGTGTGGGGGCCCTGCTGGGACCCAGCCTGGACCCTGATCGGCCAGTGCGTAGATCTCCTCACCAAGCCCTCAGAGGACCCCAGCGCCCCGTTGCCCTGGTGGGACAAGAGCCGCCTTCTCTTCCACGGGGACTGGCACATGGACATCGAACAGGCCAACCTGCACCAGCTGGCCACCGAGGTGGGCGCTGCCGGGGTAGGGAGCGGAGTGTGGTGTTGGGCCGGCTCACACCTGCCTCTCCCCACCCTTGTCCTTGCAGGACCCCTACAACACCACGGAGAACATGCACTGGGAGTGGAGCCACCTCTCCTTCCACTGGAAGCCCGGGCAGTTTGTCTTCAAGGGCAACCTGGACATCAACGTCCGGACAGCCTCCAAGTGAGCGTGAGCCTGGGAGCGCAGGGTCCGCCACCGCTGCCAGGTGGGTAACTGGGGTCTCTTTCTCCATCCAGGTATGATGACTGCTGCTTCCTGCACCTGCCCGACCTGTGCATGACGCTGGACCTGCAGTGGTTGTGCCACGGGAACCCCCACGACCACCACGGCGTGGTGCTGCGCTCCCCCGAGTTCCTGCCCGAGGTGCCGGTGGGGCAGCAGTACGATTCCTACCGTGCCTTCCGCTCTGAGAACCTCAACCTCTCCATCCGGATGGACCTGACGCGGCCCAGTGAGGGTGGGTGACAGCACCCTGGGGATCCTTCGGGGACGGGGCAGGGCATGCTGGTTTTAGCGATCCTTGTCTGTCCTGGGTTGGGTGCTGCCGTGTCCCTGCCTCGCAGTGCTGGCTGACAGCGGGTGTATTCTCAGAGCACTCCCAGCCCCGGATCCTGCTCTACAGCAGCACCCTCCGCTGGATGCAGAACTTCTGGGCCACGTGGACCAGCGTGACGCGCCCCATCTGCCGCGGGAAGCTCTTCAACAACATGAAACCCAGCAAGAAGAAGCTGGGGCAGCATTACAAACAGCTGTCTTATACCGCGCTCTTCCCCCGGCTGCAGGCAAGTCCTGGGGGTGGGGGTCCGGTGTTAATATCTCCCCGTTCCGCCTGCGCTGGGCTCTCCGCCACTGCTGTCTGCTCCCTCGCAGGTGCATTACTGGGCCTCCTTTGCCCAGCAGCGTGGGATCCAGGTGGAGTGCTGCCAGGGGCACATCTTCACTCGTGGCACCCAGCGGCTCATCCCGCAAGGTGAGTGGGGGTCCTGCCGGCAGCGCTTTGGGGCAGGGCCCCGGCTGACCCCTCTCCCTGTCTCCCAGCCGGCACGGTGATGCGACGCCTCATTTCGGAGTGGAGCATCACGCAGATGGTGAGTGACCTGAGCCAGGTCACCGTACACCTCATGGCCTCCACTTGTGACGAGAACGCCGACCACCGGCTCGATACCCTGGTGAAGAAAACCCATCTGCTGAGCCTGTCCTCCCTCACCTACCAGCGGCACAGCAACCGCACGGCTGAGGAGGTACCACCGCAAACGCGGGGCACGGCAGGTGTAACCCAGCCTGCGCTCACCTGATGGCATCCCCCTGGGACAAGGGGATTTTGGTCTCTGGGTGCAAATGGGGAGGGATTTGGCTGGAGAGGAGGCAGACCTGCAGGGCCTCTCATCTCCTGAGCACCTGGCCAAAGGGACGCCTCGTCCCAGCCACAGCATCCCTGGTACGGGTCCCTGCTGAGGGCACCGGGGTGGTCCCTTGGACTCTGGAGGGGACTGGCGGGGCTCCCACCACCCACGTGTGAGGCGCAGGGGCTGTGGGTGGCTTTGCAGTGCTGAGCCTTTGACCCTCCGTGCCCAGGAGCTGCACCTGCGGGATGGGGACGATGGTTTCCACACGCACCAGCTGCACTTGGTGGACCTGCGGGCATCCTGGACCACCACCAACCGGGACATCGCCTTTGGCCTCTACGACGGCTACAAGAAAGCGGCTGTGCTCAAGCGCAACCTGTCCACTGAGGCCCTGAAGGGGCTGAAGATCGACACGCAGCTGCAAGCCAAGAAGCTGAAGCGGGGCCCACTGTCTGCTCACTCCGTCCCTGCCAGAGTGACCGCTCCCATCACCAGCGGCCGTCCTGAGAGAGCCTCCTCGGGGGGTGAGCACGGCAGGGAGGGGAGCAAGCAGAAACCCACACCCTGCAATGTGCCTGGTAGCCCAAAGCCATGCCTGCCTTCACCTGGCCCCCCCGCAGCCTTGTGCTGACCCTTTCTCCTTCCCCAGGGGCCTACATGCTGCAGAAGCTCATTGAGGAGACAGACAAGTTCGTCGTCTTCACGGAGGAGGAGTCGGGGGCTAGCGAGCAGCTGTGCGGCATCGCCGCCTGCCAAACCGACGACATCTACAACCGCAACTGCCTCATCGAGCTGGTCAACTGCCAGGTACCTGCCCTCGGCCAGCCTGCCTCTCCCCGCGCTTTCCGCTCCCCACGGCCTTGTTGTGAGAGGGGCCGTGCCTGGCCCAGAAGGGCTCGTCTGACCCCCAGGGTCTCTCCCCCCACAGATGGTGCTGCGCGGCGCAGAGACGGAGGGCTGCGTGATTGTGTCCGCCGCGAAGGCCCAGCTGCTGCAGTGCCAGCACCACCCTGCCTGGTACGGGGACACGCTGAAGCAGAAGACATCCTGGACGTGCTTGCTGGATGGGATGCAGTACTTCGCCACGACGGAGAGCGGCCCCACTGAAAGGGAGCACGGGCAGCTCTGGCTGGAGGTGAGTGATGGGTGAGCTGCGCAGGCAGCACTGCTGGTACTCTGGGCAGGGAGAGCAGGGACACCACAAGGTTCCTCCATGTGTCCCTAGGTGAAAAATATTGAGGAGCATCGTCAGCGGAGCCTGGACTCGGTGCAGGAGCTGATGGAGAGCGGGCAGGCGGTGGGGGGCATGGTCAGCACCACCACAGGTACTGCCTGCAGAGCTGGCTGCATTGCCATCCCCAAAACCACTCGCGTGTGACCCCCAAGGCTGGTGAAGCTGAGAGCACCTGGCCTGTCCCTGGATGGCTCCAGGAGCTGGCTGGAGCTCTGAGCCCTGCGTTGTGGGGTCCCCAACATGCTGCGACACGGCGCTCTGACTGTGGTTCTCCTGCCTGTCCCCAGACTGGAACCAGCCCTCAGAAGCCCAGCAGACTCAGCAAGTGCAGAGGATCATCTCTCGCTGCAGCTGCCGCATGTACTATATCAGCTACAGCCACGACATCGACCCCGAGCTGGCCACGCAGATAAAGCCCCCTGAGACTCCAGCCAACCAGGAGAAGGAGGATCTGCTGAAGAAGCAGGAGGGTGGGTACCACCAGGCACTGTGTCTCGGGGGGGGTGGGGGTAGAGCTCTGGGCTGACCCACAGGTGCCAGCTCAGTCCAGGGATGGTCTGTCTTGTCCCTGCTGAGATCAGAGGGGTCCCCAGCCACGTGGCAGCACACCACATGATGCTGGATGTGCTGTGTGCGCTGGAACTGGCATAACCGCCTTGGCTCATTCCCCATCCCTCTCTACCTCTGGCTGGCCCCACATGCATCCCATTTCTGGCTGTGCTGAGGCTCCAACGTGTCCTTTGTGTGTCCCTGAAGGAGCTGTGGATACGTTCACACTGATCCACCATGACCTGGAGATCTCCACCAACCCTGCGCAGTATGCCATGATCCTTGACATAGTCAACAACCTGCTGCTGCACGTGGAGCCCAAACGCAAGGTACCCACGAGGCTTCAGGTCACCATGTCACTCGCTGCACCCAGGGCAATCCTAACCTTCACCTATCCCCATGTCCAGGAGCACAGCGAGAAGAAACAACGGGTGCGCTTCCAGCTGGAAATCTCCAGCAACCCCGAGGAGCAGCGCAGCAGTATCCTACACCTGCAAGAGGCCGTGAGGCAGCACGTCGCCCAGATCCGGCAGCTGGAGAAGCAGATGTACTCCAACGTGAAGGTGAGCCTGTGTCCTGGCAGGGACTGGCTCCCTGGGGTCCCTGCTCTGGGGCAGAGGGTGCTGAGGGGTGCCTATCCTTCAGTCCCTGCAGGACGACAGCAAAAACGAGAGCCTGCTCGACCTCAACCACAGGCTGCAGCAGCAGCTGAGCCAGGAGAAAGCTGACCTGCAGCTGGAGAGCGAGGAGCTGAACATACTGATCAGGTAGGGCACATCTCTGGCTTCCCCAGCGTTGCACCCCCCTTACTCCGGGGCTCCCACGTCCCAGCACTCCCCTTTCTGCTGCAGGTGCTTCAAGGACTTCCAGCTGCAGCGAGCCAACAAGATGGAGCTGCGAAAGCAGCCGGAAGACGTGAGCGTGGCGCGGCGGACTGAGTTCTACTTTGCCCAGGCACGCTGGCGCCTGACCGAGGAGGACGGGCAGCTGGGCATAGCCGAGCTGGAGCTCCAGCGCTTCCTCTACAGCAAGGTACTGAGCCGGCCAGCGGCACCCACAGCCCCCGAGCCGGGGCCCGGGACGTGCAGGACTGACGGGTCTGCGTGCGCAGGTCAACAAGTCTGACGACACGGCCGAGCATCTGCTAGAACTGGGCTGGGTGACGATGAACAACCTCCTGCCCAACGCTGTGTACAAGGCAAGCGGCAGCCTGGGGGAGCAGCACTGGTCCCTGGGGACACACGGGTGGCCTGGCCAGGGTGGCCTGTCCTTACCCCAGCCACCCGTCCTCTTCCCTGCAGGTGGTGCTGCGTCCCCAGAGCTCCTGCCAGTCCGGCCGGCAGCTGGCACTCAGGATTTTCAGCAAGGTCCGGCCGCCTGTGGGAGGCATCTCCATCAAGGAGCACTTCGAGGTGCCAGGGCCAGGCGGGGAGGTGGCAGGGTCGCCCGGCGGGGCGTGGGCAGCGTGTGCCTGGCTCTGACATGTGCTTCTGTCCCCGCAGGTGAACGTGGTACCCCTCACCATCCAGCTCACCCACCAGTTCTTCCACAGGATGATGGGTTTCTTCTTTCCCGGCCGCAACGTGGAGGAGGAGGAGGTGGGGGATGAGGAAGACAAGTCCAAGCTGGTGACGACAGGTGAGAGGTTCATGGACACCCTCCTCCCTGGCGCCCAAGTGATGTTCTTGAGCGGCTCTGGCTGCGTGTCCAGGTTGTGTTTGTGGGCAACTGCTGGCGGGCTACGCAGCGAGGAACAGGGATTTGTGGTCTCCCCTGCGGGCAGGGAGACGTTGGGGAGAGCAGCAAAGCTGGGAGGGGTCTGGGTGACGGCTGGCCCCCAGGCAGACACCGGCCGCCACCTCCCACCCTGTTTGTCCCAGGGATCCCCGTGGTGAAGCCCCGGCAGCTGATTGTGGCCGATGACTCGCTGGGCCCAGGGAAGGGAGTCGCTCAAGGACTGAACCGGACATCAGGGGTCAGAAGATCGTTCCGAAAAGCACCCGAGGTACCTGCTGCTGCCTTGAGGGGGGAACGTGGGAGAGCCCTGCTGTGGAGCCAGTCTGTTTTCCCTCGGCTGCAGGGCCGGGCAGCCATGTCCTCCCCCACTTGCCTGTCCATTTTCTCCTGTTCCCTCCCACCATGAAGATTTGCATCCTTTACAAGCAAGCACCTGCACGCTTGATTTGTTCCCTGCAGCATCTCATTTTCCTAACACCGTGCCAGAGCAGCTCTCACCTCTTTTCCCCGGTGAAGCAATGCCATGGCCTAGTGCCTGGCTGTCCCTTCCCTGCTGGTTCCTGGCTGTGTCCCCTCTCCTTCCCTTCTGCTCATGGCTCTGTCCCCAGCATCCCGTGGATGACATCGACAAGATGAAGGAGCGTGCGGCCATGAACAACTCCTTCATCTATATCAAGATCCCGCAGGTGCCGCTCTGCGTCAGCTACAAGGTGTGGGGCTGGTGGGACGGGGCGTGCTGGGGAGGGGGCACAGCATCTCTGGCTGGGGATGACCTGGGACATTGTCCCACACTGCCTGACACCCCTGTCACCCAGGGCGAGAAGAACAGCGTGGACTGGGGCGACCTGAACCTGGTGCTGCCGTGCCTGGAGTACCACAACAACACGTGGACGTGGCTGGACTTTGCCATGGCGGTGAAGAGGGACAGCCGCAAAGCCTTGGTGGCACAGGTGGGACCCCATCTGCGGTGCCACCTTCCCGCTCTCAGGGAGGGTGCCGGAGCTGCTCTGCCCAGGATGGAGGCAGTCACCCCACAGCGGGCAGCATGTTCTCCAGAGCGGGAAGCGGCCGGGCTGGCTTGGCAGCTCCGGCTCTCACCCGCACTGAGGGGCCTGGGTGCAGTTGTGGGGTGCTGAGCCCCCTACTTTCCCGGGCAGGTGATCAAAGAGAAGCTACGCCTGAAGCCAGCAGCGGGCGCGGAGGCCCGGGGGAAGCTGGAAAACAAATCGGACGGGACCATCCAGCAGCAGGAGGAAGACGAGAAGGCGCGTCTGCTCATCGGGCTGAGCGTGGGCGAGAAGAACCCCAGCAAGAAGTCGATCTTCGGCAGGCGCAAATGACAGCAGCACCCGGCAGGCCGGGAAGGGACTGGGGTGCCCCGTGATCCCCGCTCCGGAGGGGCACCCCTATGGCAGGGGGGGCCGCGCTGCTCGGCGTGGCGATGCCCGAGGTGGGGGTTAGCCGTGCGCAGGCCCTCGGCAGCCCTGTCGCTGCGGGGCAGGGGCGCAGCAGCACGGGGACGTGTGGCGCAATGTGGCTCCGGGGCCACTTCGTGGGGCGCAGCCCTCCGTGCCAAGGGCTCCTGTGAGCTTCCCCCCTCCCTGCTGTGCGGGTGCTGGGCCCGGCCCCGGGGCCTGGTGAAGCAGCAGGATCGCTCCAGGCTGGGAGAAAGGGGAACGGGAGAGAGTTTCAATAAAGAGTTTTTAATTTGGAACAGCCTTGGTCTGGTGGGTCATTACTTCCCCCCCCCCCCCCCCCCCCCCGTTTCCCCCGCGCGGGCG
>VXBL01005111.1:35993-151186 GCA_013400195.1 Aramus guarauna | reverse complement strand
ACCGTGTCTCCCCCCCCCGGGGGGTCAGAGGTCAGTGGTGAGATGCTCCTCGGTCCGTCACCCCTCTCCCGTGTCCGTGCCCCTTTGCACAGGGCTGGGCCAAGCTGAACCCCTACTCTGTGTCTGCTTGGGGGGGGCAGGCTGGATCCCTGGCCGCAGCATGGAGGGGCTTCACTACAGCCCCATCCTGCAACCCCCCCCCCCAGTTTCCCCTTCCCCAGTATAGCACTGCTGGTGTTCAGAGCATCCTCAGGGGACGGCAGGCGCGGGAGCGTGCCGGCGGGAGGGTTTGTTGTGCTTGGCGGAACAGCTCAGTTGGGACCAGGCAGCTGCCGGCGTGGCGGTGGCTGCGTTGGACCCGTCAGGATTGCAGCACGCCCGGCCGGGCTGGGAGAAGGCATGTGCCTCAGGGCAGCCTGGCCATGGTGTGCCCAGCGGGAGCCTGTCCCACCGCTCCCAAAAAAGCCTTTTTGCATGTCCTGGGACCTTTGGGTCATCTCTCTGCGGGCAGCAGGTTGGGCAGGGGGAGAAGAGCGCTGGCAGGGAGGAGGGGGCTGGCCTGGGTGTCCGGCCGTGCTCCTCTTTGCCTCGGAGGGCTCTGCGATGTGGCGTTAGAGCAGGTTTCGCGTCGCAGGCCAGGGCTGCGTGGCGTGACAAGCCCCGGAGAGAAAGGATGCGGCTGTGGGTATCGGTGCGTGCAGACAGCCCTGCGCAGGGCCTGTGCGTGGTGAGCAGGGTGGAAGGGAGGGCGGGAGGAAAGCCCTGCGGGGACGCGGTGTTAGCACTCAGGAAGGGGTTACGGAGGCTTCTCTGAAGGAGGGGCTGCTGATGCTGGGGGGGTCCTTGGGTCCCCTTCTCTGAGCTGAGATGCTCTGATGAGCTGCAGCAGCGTGATGCACTGCCCGGGCCCTGAAATCCCCTGCCTGTAGCAGGAAGAGCTGTGCGGCAGGCGCTGAAGTGTGCTGCCAGCATAGTCGGAGGAACAGCAGTTAGACGGTGAATCCGAGCGATGGCCACATAAAGCGCTTTGCGTGCTTGCGTTACGGTAGCCTGCGTGTCCCTGCCTTCGGCCGTGCTGTCTGGAGGGGCTGCGGGCACACGGCCGCCCCGCACCCTCGCTGCCGGGGCGTGCAGACCTCACGTGGCATCTCTCTGGCCAGCGGGGATGGTGCGTGGCAGCAGCTGGCCCTGGCCGTGCCGCTGCTCTTGGGAAGCACCGGCGTTCCCGGGGTGCAGGGAGGGCAGAGCTGGTCACGCTGGCTTCAGAGCCAGGCTGGGAGCCGTGCTGGTTGGCACCTGCCTCTTCCAACCACGGAAGCAAAGGGAAGATGTGAAATGTGTGCAAATGTTTTGCTCCCTTCCTACTGCAAGACTTTCTGGTACGAGGGTAGCACAGAAGGTGCGGATGGGTCGCGTCGAAGAAGCAGCCATGAGCCGCGGGTAATGCCTTCCCGTGGGAAGTGCTTGTCCGTCCTGCTGCGTACATGGGAGCCAGCACCGGAAAATCCTCGGTGCGCGTTTGGGGATACGGGTATACGTTACATCGACGTTGAGCGTATTGTATCTTATTACCTAGGAATGTTTTGCAGCACACCTTCTCAAGCTCAGTTTCCCACCTGGTGGGTGTAATACAAAGAGCAAAGGTACAAGAATATTGTCCTGGTCCTTAACATGTAAGGATTATTTTGGGCATTCTGTGGCCTTTTCTCATTTCCATGCGCCACAGCAAGCTCTTAAAAATCAGATTGCCAAAAATACCAACGTGAAACCGTTCCAATCTTCTGCTCCGAGCGGAGGGTGCTGCAGGGAGGAGGAAGGACCAGATTGCGGGAGATAAGTTCATGGCTACCCCAGCCCCAACCTCTCCCGTGGAGATGCTGAGTCAGGGCAGACATGATGCCCGATTTCGGCAATTCTGGTTTCGATGCCCAAAGTTGTGGTGCTCCAGTCAGTTTGAAGTTGAAGGGGAGTTGGTGGTGGGGTTGCAGCAGAAGTGTCCTGGTGCCCTGGACGTCCTTTGTTGTTCCAGATGGAGTATAATTCCTCTTTATCCAAATTCCTGGGCCAGTAACATGGTAGCTCGTGCTATCGAGGGACTGCGGTCAAGCTGTGCTGACCTGGGGTGGTCCCGCCATGTTTTAACATCGCTTCAGCCGAGAAAGCCCAGGATCAACCACGTCAGAGGAGGGCTTGGTACTGCAGGAACGTGCCTGTTAGAAATACTGACACCACAAGTAGCCTGTGTGTTTCTGAATGGCCTTCCAGCTTGCGTGGCAGAGGCAGAATCCAAACGACTTCGTGGAGTCCAGTATGGCTCCAGTTAGAGAAAGGACCCCATAGCATGGCTGCCTGTGGCAGCGGGGCACCGCGCTCGCACCCCGGAGGGCCCTTCCAGCCCTGCGCGTGCCCGGGCTGTGCCGATCTTACAGACGCTCTTTCAGAGCCGGGCTTTGCCAACTTGTGCCTGCTCTGCCTGCTGCGGAGCGCCTCGATGCTTCCCGATACGCTGAGCAAATCTGCTCAGCCCTCAGCCCCGGAGGAGCCGGCACTCTGGGATGTCAAACTGCTGCTTGTGGTCACCAGGCTGCGGGCGGGCTGTTAGCCCTGCTCTGACGTTTGGGGCCAGGGAAAGCCCTTGGTTTTTCATCAGGAAGCACGGCTGGGCTGTTCCCGTAGGTACAGCTGATGGATGACCCAGCGTTAAATGGCGGGGGCTGGGGAGGGGGGAGATGCAGGATGTGGCTCCGTGGCAGGAGCGTGCTCGGTGCTAACCCAGAGGAACCCCGTCTGCAACCAGCCAGCAGAGCTGGGCTCTGCTCTCAGCTTAAAGGCGGGCTTGTGCAAACTGTCCTGCATACGCTGCGTCCTTTCAATGTTAAATTCTCCAGCGGTTCCAGGGCTACGTAACATTTCTGGGCACGCCGGGGTCCAGCCTGAGGGATCTGGGGTGCTGCCCCAGAATATCTGGGCCTTTTGGCTGGGCTGGCTCTGGCGCTGCTCCAGCGGGATTAGGTGCAAGGTGAATGAGCCGTTTTCTTTGCAATTAGCAAGATTCATTACTTGCTCACACAACTGCTGTTACAAAAAGAGGGAAAAACCTTACGACGCGATTAACTTGGGATTAGCGAAGGAGCGGGGCAGAGCTCAGTTCAAATTGCAATTAATTACTGAAGCAGCCGGAGGATCAGAGGAGTCTGTCTGCAGTTATTGGGACGTCGGTGTCTGCGAACGCCGTGTCCTGCCTGACGGAGCCAGCTGAGGAGCTGGCGCCTGTCGTCCCCGGGCACCGTCCCTCGTGTCTGTGACCGTGCTGCATCTCGCAGCTTTGCTGGGTCACGCCGTGCTACTCCCACGCTAGCTGCAGGGCAAGGTTAATTTAAGCAGAGCTTTCCTTTCTTCCTCCGTCTTTGGGGTTAGAGTCATCGGTGGGCAGCAGAAAGATGATCTCACAGCCCCCGTAATGTCATCGCCTTTTGTCGGCGTGCAACAGCACCAGCCTTCAAACAGAGACGTGACCAGGTGAGCTTCAGCCTCCGAGACTGCCCCGCTTATCACAGCTTCGGGCACCTGTACAGTTTGTCTGTCGTACTGGATTAAAGTTTATACTTTAAGCTTTAGTCTAAAGCTTATTTTATTATAGCAAACCAAAGGGGTAAAGAATTGATTGCATACTTGGAAACAATTACAAAACAAAACCTAAAAATAAGGAGCGCGTGGCTAATCATTTCTGAAACTAATCTCTTCCTCGAGCTGTCATTTGGGATTTCTCTGAGACTTCTCTTAGCAGCTTTAGCTAAAGGCCAGCTTGGCAGAGGGCTGCCTCGACGGGTCGGTCGGGGCCGACCCTTCCTGGGTGACTTTCCTACCCGTTTCCCCGTAGCGTTCACAGAAGCTGATGTGCGCGAATCCATCTGCAAAGCCACTCCCGGACCATGACTTTCTTTTCCTTCCTCAATTAATTGGGAAAATTTATTGTACTAGGAGCTCTGATTAGCTGGTGGTGTTTGTGAGCAGGTTAATGAATCACTGTTCTGAGTTGTCCGGGGCTGTGATGTGTAAAAGCGTTTTGATGTGCTGATTTCTTGTCGCGGAGTGATGTCCCAGAGCTGTGTCAAGCTGCTCTCACCACGATTTCTTTCCTCGGCAACACCACATACGTTGTGAACCTTTTTGAGGCTTTGCGATAACACGCAACTCTTAAGTGTTGTGCAGATGAAGGTGTTTTTTTTTCTTTTTTTCTTTTTTCTTTAGTAGTCTCGCGGTACAATATGGACTGTTAGACTTCCAGGGGCAGCACGCGCGGTGTGACCATAGCACGGGGTGGCAGTTGAGTGGGTTCCTCCTCCCAGCGTTGTGGGTTTGGGCCATCCCTGGTGGGAATGGCAAAGGTAAGGGGGAGGCTGGGGGTTTGGGCAGAGCTTGACTGAGCTGGCTTAGCCCCGCGTGAGAGCAAAGCGAGCTGGTTTTGTTCAGGTCGTGCACGTGGTTTCGGAGTTTGAGCGCAATCAGCGTAAAGAAAAGGGCAGGAAAGAGCGCCTGGAGGCCTTGGGGATGGCGGAACAGCAGCTCCATCCTTCCTTAACAAGGCCCGGAGGATTTATGATCAAATTAATTGTGAAAGGGTGAAGTCCGGAAAGCTCTAGCTAAAAAAAAAACAAAAAACCCCAAAACAAACTCCAAAACCCCAAAAAATGAAGAGGCTGGCACAAACCCCAGAGCCGTTAGTGCGGCGAGGACTCGGTGCATGGCGGCTGCACCTCACGCCAACGGGGACCTTTGTCCGTGCCCCAGCTCGAGCCTGCTGGGACGTGGCCCTCCGCTTCGTTCACAGCGGTGGTCAGGAAAGGTGCCGCTGCAGGGAAACTCCCGTGGGATCCTCCTGCCGCGAGACCGTTCCTCTGGGGCATTCGGCATTACCGTTTGCCCCCCCGCTGACTTGGCTAATCCAAACCCCACGGCTTTAGCAACGGAGCGGATCCCGGCTGGCTTGGCTTGTTTCTCTGCCCCTCTACTTACGGGACATGAGTTGCGGAGGCGGAGGGCAGGGGAAATGGTTTAGTTTTTTTCTTTAATTGAACTCGGGTCGTCTAAGCAGACGTATCGATACCGCCTGAAACTTGCCCTGCCTTCCCCTCGAGGTCTCGCACTCTGTCCTGCGTCACTGCTCCGCATCTTCACGGGGTTCATGCTATTTTGGTCGCTTCCTCCTGAGACTCTTCAATCTGATAATCTCCTAATCTGCAGCTCCTAGCAATTCGCCTGCAGTTGTCTTTGCTTTACACCTGGCTTATGTCTTGGGAGTTGTCTTCAAAATAGCTGCTGACCTTGTTGGCTAATGCGTGTTAAGAAATAGGCCCGCATAGCTGCAGGAGCCTTCTCATTCCCCAAATTCTTGTTATTGCCTGCTCTGGGCAGAGATGTCCCTATTGCAAGTCACTGCTGTTGCATCAGTTTCTTGTAGACCATCCTCCTGATTTACACCCATTCTCATGACCAGATTTTGAGTTCTTTCTTACCCCAGGTACGCTCTGCTTTCCTTTGTGGGCTATTAAAGTCTTAAAATAGGAGCTGCCCGATCTGAGCGTAGACGCTCGGGTGAGCACGGCAGAAATACCTGCAACGTCTGTGAGAGGGGACACGTGCTTCCTCCCGACTGCAGAGAAGGAGCACAACACCGAGAGCTAACCCTGTTGCTCCCGTGGACTCCTCTTGATGAAATGTGCCTGGTGGGGTGGTCGCAAAGGAAATCTGAAAATAGGGGATAGGTTTTTAGCTTTCTCTGATGAGGATCAAACAGCTAATCTCATCCATTAGATAACTGAAATAACAGGGAGAGGGCAGGAGGAGAAAGTGCCTTCATTAGCTCTTGTGTTATCTAGTGGTGTGTTAGCCCTCAGCTTTTGTGCTCCTTTGTAACACCAGCTTGCTAAAATACACATGGCTGGAAATACGTACCCCGGTTCACAGTGTACCATTGTTCACAAGAGAATAGGCAGTGCCTGCTGTCGTTGTCCAGGCTGTTTTGCCGCTTTCTTTTGCAATCTTGGTTGTTCTTGGGAGGGGAGGAAGGTTTCCTGGATGAGAACCGGCTCTTCCCTGGGTTGGGCAGCAGAGGTGCCACCTCAGAACTGTAATGGGGAATGAGCATCCGCAGTTTCTGATAACAAAGCTGGAGACCTCTTAATGAGTGCCTTGCCACAGACTGCTGTTTGGGTTTATTTTGGAATCACTTTATTGTACAACGGGAATAGGAGAATTCGTTGAGGAATCCCTTGTGTCTGGCTCAGGAAGTCCATCACCTCTGCTGCTTCCCGAGACCACCGCAGTGTGGCTAGTCGTGCTTCAGAACCATGGTAGGTCTTAAGAAAGAAAGAGTCTTCAGAAAGAAAACATCTCTAATAGTGGGGAGTTGCAGACCTTTGGGCGTGATACAGAGATTATGGGAAAGAAGCAGCAAAGGGACCAGCAGGAATAGTGACGTGTGAGTGAGCAGTAGCTGCTAGTGCCAGGCTTGGGCAAGGTGCAAGAGTTTGCTCTTTGCTTTGAGAACAAGTTCAGCTTGGTTGGCAAACTTTTTCCAGGAAGAGATTGGGTGTGGAGGTCTGGGATGGGCTTTAGGAAGGAGTAGGAAATGCCCCTCTTTTGTGACCTGTTTTTGCACAACTTAATGTGGGTACTTCAGGGCAAAAGCCAATCTGTAGGGTTTCCTACGACGGTGCTGATGTGTCTGTCCCTTCATCCCTTGTTCCGTGTGCTCTCTGTCAGCCCTGAATCAGGTGAGTACAGAGGGCTCGTTTGGGGACATACCATCATTATTTGGTTATTAACGGGGAAACAACATGACCTGATTCAGGGGAAGTGGAAGAAACAAGAAAACGTCCTGTCCTGCTGACCAAGCCTACCTTTCTTGCAATGATCCACTTCACTCGATGGAGGTTTGAGCTGCCTTACGTCTAACTAAAATAGACACGGATGCTGCCTCCATTCCCCAACTTGTGGTGACGGTGAATTAGGATAATGAAAGCAGATGATACATTTAAGTGCGTCACGGAAGTGTGGGCAACTGGGCCCTACAGTAATTTAAAAATAAGTATGTATGGGATGAGATTAGCAAATTTGACAGTGCTCAGCTAAGCAGAAGTATCTGCCAGCTGCAAGCAGCCCGTTCTCAGTCAGACCTTCCAGTGTAGCTGCGGGCTTCTGTGATGTATGGGGAAAAACCAGCACGTGGCTATTCTGATTGATTTTTGAACAGAAATTGCAGCAAGAAAATTTAATACTGACTGAGAGGCATACATATATCTCTTTTTCTTTTCCTCCTAGGAGACTGGGCACTGCTAGAGGAGGAAAAACCACTTGATTGCAGTACTCTAGCAGCTAATCTTCCCAGATGTCATCCAGTTAGATACTGGCATGTTGGTTTTTTTTTTTTTTTTTTAATTAAAAAAAAAGAGGTTTGAAATATTTTTCAGTGCAAAAAGAGTTGGAAAATATAGTGCGGGGATGCAAACATCAATGAGCAGGAGCCTGATGGGGATTCTGCCCTGGGGTTTACTCCTCTTCGGTGCCTCTGCTTGACTCTCCTCTCCTCCAGATGAGTCATGGACACTGTTACTGCAGCAACGCTGCTGCCAAGGAGGGGGATAAAGCTGTTGCCATGGTGCTGGATGGGCAGGAATTCTGCAGGAGGAAAAACACTTAATAATTAACTTGCAGACAAACGCGGCTTCCGTCTTTGCCTGCGTGCTCTAGGGAAGGTGTCCCGGGCTCCCAGGCGACCGCCAGCCTGTGCTGGTACAGCCCCTTGCCTTCGTGGAGAGCAGCTGGTCCGAGCGTGGCCGTGGGCCGAGGGAGGCGAAGCCGGGACTGCGGGAAGCTGTGCCTGCTTCCATCAATTTGTGTTTTGCATGTGGCTGCTTGGAGCAGGGAAGTTGTGGGACGGGTTAAGAATTTGGGCTGGCTGATGTGTTAGAACCTAAAATCATTGTGTGATTGCAGGACGTCTACCTGAGGATTGCTAAATGTTGGGGCTTAAGGCAAGGGGTTGATTTAAATTTCTGTCTCATCTCCTTGGCTACTGTTAAAGATGGAAAAAGAAGGTTTTTGCGCAGTTCTTAGGCTAGTTTGTCTAACAGTAGGCTTGCATTTTCTTGGGGTAGTAAAGAGGTTGAGCTTTTGTCTTGTTCTTCCTGATAGTGTGGGTACTGGCGTTAGGGGTTTTTTTGTGCCGTGTTGATAGGAAAGGGAAACCTCCATGCCCAATGCCAGAGATGCTTCAAATCCAGTCCTGTCTCTTAAAGCCCAGCTCCTGTGAGCATTCACCGTCTGGTGGTGACGATGGAGAGCAGTAATACTGTCCGGAGAGTATGTTTGCCACCTCTGTTCCTTGTATCAGTGAGCACTCGGACAGTTCTCCAAGGTAAGGAGATTTGCAAAGAGTAAAAGGCTTGTAGGAAAGTACAGGTGCTAGATGTGCAGCTCGTGCTTGGCAGCACCCAGGAGGAATCTTCCATAGCGCTGACTATGGCTATCTTTGTCTCTCGTTACGGAAAGACCTGATTTCTGTAATTACAGATCCCAGCACGAGAGCCTTGCTGTCTGGTTGTTGCGATGCGTGGCGTTTGGGATGTTCTCTTACTATACTACAGCAATCTTTTATTAACCCCTTATCTATGGGATGTGCTAACCACTGCCCGCGAACCATATCCCCCAACCGTAACGTAGGTACCTGATTTGTTATGCCAGCGCTGAAGTAGGGGTTGTAATAGGCAGGTATGATCTCTGAGTAGGCTGGGACTTGTTTTCATATATTCAATGAATAAGCCTTAGGTGGATGGATGTATTTGAATTTTAAAAATAGGAAAGCAGACAGAAAGAAGTGATTAACTGAGGCTAACAGCAGGAATTAGTAGCTGAGAAAGGGCTTAGAATTAGAGTGTTATAGTATTACTTTCACCTTAGAACCTCCAAAACAAGTCTCCTACAACACGCAGATGCACGGTAATTCAAAAGCTAACCCAGCTTGTATGCATACAACATTTATTTAGGTTTGTCGGGATAAAAAGTCAGGTACTGGAGCTGCTTTCGATCTGTGCTTATATGTGCAGTGAAAATGAAGCAGCACCGCTGCTCTTTGCCCAGAGAGGAGGCTGATGCCCAGGCCAGGAAGCTGCCTTGGAGCACAGCAAGGCTGAAGCCAGAACCAAATACTTTCTCTGGCAGAAGCAGGGAAGGGCTCTCGTTCCCAGACTGGCTTTCCTAATACAGGGAAAGGCTTCGACGCCATTTTCAGTGCTGAGGAAAAAAAAAAGTCCTCGCACGGGACAAGCATCGGTGGAGAGAAGAGGCCATCCCTTGGCTGGGGAGGGCTGGAGCTGGGGGAGGTGGGACAAGGGAGGAGGACGCTCCTGTTCCAGTTAAGTGCAGGCTTAGTGCTCACAAAGCTGCTTAGCACTTGCGTTCTGCCAGAGGGCAGTTTTTAAAACAGGCAAAGCCTCTTACACTGAAAAGGCTAGGATTTGATGGAGGTGCTGACTGTTCTCAAAACCCTGAGGGGAAATGGATGCAGAAGATGCTGGCACAGGGCTGGAAAAAGGTGATGACCTCCGAGTGCTGGGGGAGAGAAGCCTTTTCCCTGTCCTGTCCAAGCAGGGCGGTGTGAGCATTCAGAACTAGGACTGTCTTCATAGACCTCAGTTTTGCATTAAAATCAGGGTAATAGCAGAGATGTTCTCACTGCTGGCTGTGACCTCCAAAGAGCAGCCAGAAATACCTGTTAATTCTGGGCAGCCTTCATTTACATTTGCTTTCCTCTGCAGATTATTTGTGCACTCCAGAGGAAAATGTTTACAAGATTGACTTCACCAGGTTCAAAATCCGGGACATGGAATCTGGCACAGTCTTGTTTGAAATCACCAAACCAGCAGCTTCAGGTGAGCGCACACAAAACCCCCTGTTTTCATAAACTTCCTTTTGCCTTTTCTCCACCTCTTTTACTCAATACATTTCCCTATGATAGAAGATGCTCTCAATTGCAAGAGTCCCAGGCTGCAGCAGAAATACTGTTCAGGTGCCCCTCTGTACCAACACAGTGAACAGATGTCGTTGCTGCTGTATTTGTATGATTGCCATCTGTGATGAGAAAGGACAGATGGATGTTGTAAACAGGAGCGGAGGAGGAGGAGGAGGAGGTCACCATGTGTTAGTGTCTCGGCTGTTCATCAGCCAGCGTCCCCCTGTACGTACTTTAACTGTTAGTCTAACATCTTCACTCAGGAGTCGGGAAAATGGTATTTCCAAAAGGGAGAAACTTTGTCAATCGTGCAAATCAGACAAACTGAAAATTTGCATATTTTTATTTTTTTCATAATTCTTAGGTGTCATGTGTAACCACCAAAGCGTTACCTGTTGCCAGTGGTAATAAAAAAACCAGGGCAACTGTTCCTGTCCTGATCAAGCACTCTTTTAAATCTTCCCCATCTCCCTGCAGGTGAGAGGAAGTTTTTTGTAGCTTAGAGGTAGCAAACCAGACATGCTGGGGCCAAGTGGTCAGTTCAGAGTCGCACTGCAATCCTGAATCCGAGGTGGGAGCAGAAGATAAGAAGTCTGTCACACCAAAGGGCCAACTCTCAATACTCTGTCTCTGAGTGACCAGTAGTTGATGCCTTAGAGAGGATAGGAAGAGGGTAAACATGTCATCAGGCTTTCTCAGAATAGTTTCCTGGCTTATATGACTCAATAACGTGTGATTGCAAGTATTTTTCACTGGTTTCTGTTTCTCAGACGACTGTGACGGAGCTTTACTTTGCGCTTTTCCAGAACGTGAACACAATGACAAGAAGGACATTGACCCCAATGCTGGACGGTTTGTACGCTATCAGTTTACCCCAGCTTTTCTTAGACTTCGGCAAGTGGGAGCCACGTAAGTAATTGCTCCTGTTCTACCTTTTCTAGTACAGGAAACAACAGAAATCTTATTAAAAATGGCTCTTGCTTGTTGATCCTGTCAGGAAGAGATTCATGCTCAAAGGGGGAAAATAAGGTGGACAGACTACCCAGATATTCCAGCTCTTTTCTGTGCATTATAGTTTGTTTCTCAGAGGCTCTGCCAGCTTTTTGGAAGATGTGTCTGCAGCCTCCGCGTAGCATTCCCCAAACCCCATTAATCTGTAGATGCACCTGAAATGGTGCAATAATGCTTGACCCTTTATATACCAGAATGATCTTTGATGTGTCTGGTAGTGCTGCTTGTACCCCTCAATAAACCACACCAAAATGTGACACCTGAGGTATCTTTCGGGCCAAAGGAGACAGAGTGTATTGTTTCTTTAGTAGTATTACTACTAACTTGCTACTAACTCTAGTACTCACTCTAGTGAGTGATCTAGTGAAGCGCCTATCCAGTATAGTTGGAGGGATCTTTTCTGCACTGAAGATGAGTTTAAGATTGTAAAATTGTCTGGCATGTCTTTTTGTTTTTTTTTTTTCCTTGAGTAAAAAGAATCAAACAATGGTATAATCTAGGATTTGTAATGCTATGGTGCATCCCTGTAGCACGCTTTAAGAGGAAACCATAGCTTGGTTCATACCATTGTTTTATTTATATATATATTTATATATATATATTTTTATATATATATGTGTATATATATATATTTTTTTTTTCCCCAGAAAAAAACTACCTTTCAGGAATGGTTGCAAATCTTGCTTAGGCAAGAAAGCTCATTTCAATCTTATCCTTCTTTTTCAGGGTGGAATTCACAGTAGGGGACAAACCCATTAATAACTTCCGCATGATTGAGAGGCACTACTTCCGGGATCAATTGCTTAAGAGTTTTGATTTTGAATTTGGGTTCTGCATCCCCAGCAGTAAAAATACTTGTGAGCACATCTATGAATTCCCACAGCTCTCCGAGGATCTCAGTAAGCTCTCTTTAATTACTGCGTTACCACACAGTGATGTTAATCTACGGTGTTTTGAAGCAGCCCTTTCTTAAAAGCTGTCTGTAGAAAGTGGGTAGGGTAGAATACTTCCAGGTAGTTTTGTATCTGCGTTAATACAGATTTTGGTTTCTAGTAGCACGTATCTTGTCACCCACCAGACAGTTGCTTTTTTTTTTTTTTAATTCGTAAAAAAGCAGCTTCAGTGTCAGGGAGAAAAAAGATAATTGTGTTATAAAACAACCAAAAAACTAGGATTAAAAAGACGCCCAATAAATGGGTGACTTAAATGTTATGTTCTGTTTTAATGTTTGATGTGCTGTATTGATAGCTTGAGAGGTTTTAGTTTTAGTATGAACATAACTTTTATTTTCTCTCCTTTCTCCCAAGACACAATAACATCAGTACTAAATCTGTGTGACTTTATATTCTTTACAACCCATAATCATCTATGTCAGCACTAATATTACAGTCTGTGGAAAATACAGTGATGCGCTGCTGCTTACTTACTGTCACACCAGAACAACAAATTTCTTTTGAGTTTGCCCTTTTATCAGTTTTTGTTAAAACAAAGCAAAACAAAACCCCCAAACTCTAATGTGATATTGAGGTTAGGTGGAGCGCTTAGACTTTGCACGGTGCCTTCACATGTGTAGATGATGTTTGAGTTCTTTAAAAGATACTGTCAAGGAATGGTTTGGGTAGGTTCCTGTTTTGGTTTTGTTTTTTCACTTGAGAGTTTGCTGCTATCTGAGCAATGCTATTAAACGTAACTGAAACCCAGTGCAGAGTGTTGCCTCAGTAGGGCTTCTGTGTAACATGATTAATTTTTAATTTATTTTCTTTTTCTCCCCCTGCAGTTCGAGAGATGATCCTTCATCCATATGAGACACAGTCGGACAGTTTCTACTTTGTAGACAACAAGCTGGTGATGCACAACAAGGCAGATTATTCGTACAGCGGAGGACCTTGAGCACAGGACGCACAGCCGACCTGCGCTGGCCTTCCCTCCCTTTCCTATCGAAGTCGTCAGGGATACCAACACCTTCGGTTCCATTGCCTGCAGTATCAAACGGACAAGGATCCACAAACCAAGGACTCTTTGCCACAGTAGGAGTTTCATGACTAAATTTGCCAGTCTTGTCCTTTTTGAGCTTTGAAGCAGACCCAGTTCTTCAGAACTTTAAGCAGTTCTACAATGCTAAATGATCTTTGGATACCACTTCCCTAAGTTCTTTAAGTGTCTGCTTTGAAAAATGGCCTTGTGGGACCTGGGAGATTTTGCCCTAATTCTGCGGATTTGTGTTCTTGCCCTCATGTATCTTTTAGGATGTGGTTGCTTTCTCAAAGAGTGTAATATGAGCAACCACGTGAGTGGATGGATGCAAATGCAGAGTTTTGTTTATTTGTTTCTCTTTGTGAATGCTTCAAAGGCACAGCCAATTTAACTTGTGCATCCAGTTGAAAATGTTGAGCATTAACACCTTAAAAAGCAAGTTTCATCTTTAGATTAGTTCTCTAAATAAGTATTTCATCCTTTAGGTTTGTTCCTTCTACATAATATTCTGTTTAATCTTGCAAACACTCGCAATGAACACCAAGAGTTCAAAGACAGAGCTGTTTTTAATTGAGTACTGTCCTTTTACATTTCAGATGAAGGCAAAATAGCATTGAGGGTCTGTGAACCTCCATAAGCATTTTCCAATAATTCCAGTTTTTGCAAACTGTTTGCAGAACAGTCGGGGAAAAATGGAAGGATTTTAGCTTTATTTAACATTTTTACATAGCTAACATTCAGCTTATGCTATACGTTTTCCATGTCTATTTTCTTTCATCTCTGCTCATTACTAAGATAAGGGCTTCAGCACTGCTTGTTAGAGCAACACTTTCATTTGTCTAGGGCAGTTGGAGAGTGAGGAATTTCCAATTTTCCATTCGTATCTGAATTTGAAGAATGCTATGCCAGTGTTTTCCCTTTGTTAAAAATGTTTCACGTGGGATATTAATACAGGTGAAACAGCAAATCTAAAACTGTAGTACAGCAAAAATTTAGCAAAGCCTCTCTCTTCAGACTCTATAAGAAGACCAATTTTGCCCCAGTTTCTCAGCACATGCTTCTTAGAAAGACAGAAGTGCAAAGAAGTAGCAACATCAAAAGAGTAAACTAGCGTATGCAAAACAAAACCTGAGAAGGCTGCCTGGGGTAGCCTGTTGTCATGAAACCCTTACTCTAAAGGTCAGTTCACTGATACTTTAAAATATAAAAGGCAGTTGCAGTTTGTAGATATTTCTATAAATACTTGATGTTTCCATGTCTAATTCTGTGAGTTTAAGTGGAACATTATACGTTAGCCTCAGATAGGTGTGATTGTAATAATTTTTACAAAAGCCCATTTCCAGTCGTGATTAACATCTTTCTAGTCGCAGCCTGAGTCAAACAGAACTACAAATGGTTCCAAACGTAGCCATCAGCCTAAGGACAGGGAGGGTTTTGTGCTCTTGTTGGGGTTGTGGTCACTGTTAAATGTGTTACCGTTTGTATTTGGCTTGGCTTGGCTTTCTTTACTTCTGAAAGAGGATTCAGTTTTCTAAAGAAAATGCAGTGAGTTTAGGTCACAGCACAGAATTTTTTATTAAGATTAATAGCTAAGAAAGTACGTAAAGTTCACTGATTTTACACAACTAGTATCTTGTAGTAATTATTATCACAATGAGACTTGTATTTATCACTATTTTTTGTCTCTAGTGTATTAAATCATACAATTAGCCTACGGCTGACTTATCTGTTTGAGAGTTACAAAGAATTCCCTCATTATTTGTACAATGCTGTGAGCTACTGATCATTAAATTTTATAGCACAATAATTACTAAAGGTAAAAATAGTTTCAGAAAGTCTAGGTCGTCCCTGTCCTCCCTCCCCTTTTATTTTTTTTTTCATCAAGGCTGTTAACTATCTATATATTCAATGACATTTCACAAGTTTAAGGATCTGAATTTTGTTCTAATTCTTGAAGGAGAAAATACACTGATTTGAAGACAGAAGAGAGAGTGTGTGTTTATATCTAGCACCCTGTACAGGGTTTTTTTGAGGGTATCTTTCAACTTTCACCTGCTGTTCATAATAATCACTTCTGTGTATAAGATTTTTAAAAGTTCTCTAGCAATGGTGCTTGCCCTGAATTGCCAGTCACATATATCAAACAGATGTATGTTTCAAACAGAAATATACATCTCAGTGTATTTTGGTGAGAGTGGTCGTCCTACTTTGGTGCAGACTCTTGGATTATGGTAGGGACTATCCTCTCTGTAGAGCATGTCACTGTCAGCTGGTCGGAGTCATGTTCTGCTCCTTTTTTATGCTACCTCCTTTTAAGACTTTGGACTTCAAAAGTAATTCCATAAAGATGTTACTGTAATCAACAAAAACTTGAGCAGTAGACATGCTCCTTTAAAAAGAGCCCTAAAGAAAGTTACCTTGTCCCCAGTAGTGCAGTATGGTGTTGAATGGACTTTCTGACATTCTGCATTTTGTGGGAGGTTTGAGGTTAAACGTAAGAGGATGTCTGTCCACTACCGATCTCCTGAATTCTGCTAACTGTTCTGATAATTCAGATTCTGTGGGTAGTAATTTCAAGCTAACAGAAAATATAGTGTGAATCATATAGGAGATATTTTATTGAATGAATTTGTTGTCTTCTATTATTAGGAATACTTTAAACCATGAACAAATATTGGATATCTTCAATAAAATAAATTTCAACGTATTTTAGCTTTAGCTGTTCAGTTTGAGGAATTTTACTTTTTTTAAAAAGTCCCCACAATTTGCTACAAATAACAAGGTCAGATTCTTAAACCAAGGCAAATAACAAAACTTTCTGTGGGAAGCATAAGGAAGGTGCTTTTTTTCCTGTATTTCACTGCAACAGTTATCATTGTTATCTCTCTGTTTCACTTGGAAACAGGTTGTTTGCATTTATGTAAGGCCATCTACATCCCCAATGTTTACAAACATGTCGGAATCACTGTCCAAGGGAGAGGTGCCATTCCTTTTCTACCCGTTTATGCAGCAGTGTCATGTGTAGTGTTGACATGGGACATTATGCTGTTGCACGTAAACAGCACTAGAAGAGTGTTTCTTCAAAAACTTTTGCAGAACAGTTGCTGTTCTAATGCCACTTCTGTCCTTGTTTTGCATTAAAACTATGTGTAAAATTTAATGTTAAAGACCATGCTTTGTACAGCACTGAACAACTTCAACTTTCGTCTGAAAGGAAGCTGAGAGCTCTCAGGTCAGTCATAAAATAAACCCCACATTTTTTCCCTTAAATTTGCAGCTGATTCTTATTATAAAGCAGTTGAAAAATCAAATCTTGTTCACAGAAGAATTTGTTCATCTTTGTGACTAGTTATTATTTTGTATTTTAATATTAATCATTATTGGGTTTACTTTCAAAGTTCATCTACAAAATCTCCCAATATTGGCTCTGGAAAGACAATTCTTGTATTTTTTTCCTTGGTCTCATTTTAAAAATTATTTTAACTATCACTACAACTCTTTTAACATGCCAGTCTGGAAATTCGGGATCTGACTTTCTGAAAGTGAAAGAAAACATCAAACAGCTAACCAAGATTATCTGCTAATAATGACTAGCTGTTTGCTGTCATAAGACATGATTATATGTGTACTTCAGAGTGAATTAATCTTGGGAAAAGAAACAGTCTGTGTGAGTGCTAATAGTGACATCATTTTTCTGAGAGACAAGGTAATTACAACTCAACACATTTTTTTCAATTTCTCAGTCTCGGATTCCTTTAAGCTTCATTTTTTTTTAAAGAAAAGTAACAGGAATACGTTTGTGGTTAACTGCCATGCTGCATGGTCTAATAATTCACAAGCTTTAGTGGCAGAAAGAGAACAATTTATTTTTAAGATTAACACATCAAGTATAAGTACACTTTAATTTTCAGTAACTTTGTTCTCAGATCAGTGACAAAAGCCAAAATTGTTTCTGTGAATGTATCCTTTATGTGGTAACATTTATGAAATAACTGAAGAAGCCACTCTCCCTGACTCACGAAGAATTTTTTTTTTTTTAATGTAGAAAGTCTCTTCGGGTTTACAAGCAAGGTATTGGGGTTAAGTTCCTGCTCATCATCTCTCTCTACATCTTGTTTTTGAGCAGGTCGATAAAATAGCTCTATTTGTCACTCCTCCATTTCAGTTTTATCTCAAGAACTTGTGTAGAGTGTCAAAGTGGTGGCTGGCTGTGTGTGAAACATTGCAAGCTACCAAGTTCCAAATTCCTTCATTTTGAGCAAACTGACTATTAAAGTATTTTGAGAAATACATCTTGACCCATAAAAACTAGATTCCAATCTTCATGACAAAAATTAAAGGGAACTCTTAATCATGCAAAGATTATTTGCGGGCTATTTAAGGTAAGAAAATGCTAATATCCAACTCTCATACTTAATACGTATTATAAAAATGTTCTATTAATTATTCATAACCTGAAAAAATATGGTTGACAGCTCAATTTTCATTCGATGTGATTAGGCATGAAACTATAGAGGTTATAGCTATCCCTTACTGGGGGAGGGGGGAAGAGCGACTAGAACCCCATGTGTCACACAAAAGCAAGACGGGTTTATGTGCATTGACTCTAGTGGTAAAAGTTGTCTTTGGGAAAAAATGAGGGAGAGGGACAAGGACAGGAAAAGAGTTAATCTCGGCTAATTGGAACCAAGAGCTTTAAGGCCATGGTAAGGGTAAATGCTTTTTCTCTTGAGTTCGAGATAGCTGGTAGCTTCTGTTAGCAGTTCTTTTCTATACCCCCATCATAAGCACTACTTAAGTGTGTACAAATGTTTCAATATTAACCAGATATTAAATTTCATTGACAGTTCATATCACTTTCTAAACATGGAAATATATTGGAAGAGTGTGATACTCTAGGCCTCAAGTGCAGCTCAGTTGTTTTCTAAACCACAGGACAGTCTGACTAAGCGGGTGAAATTGTGTGTTTGTGTATCTGTTCACAAGCTGTAGTTAACTGCCTCCCTAGAATCACTGTGTCAATGCCTACTGTGATGTCTGCTTGTATCTTAACGCTACACTGAGAAAACCTGTTTGAATGTGACATTGACTTTTTTGCATAGAATCAGAATTGTCTGTATTAAAATGTATTTATAAAAAATATATATTTTTTGTGGAAGGAAAGTAGGATTCTAGTTAATATACCATTGGGAAAATGTTAGGAACATTTTTACCAAGTTCATTTATAATTCTTTCTATCTTGTAAGTTACCTGATTTGTTTCCTATAAGAACATCCACTGTGGCCCCTTTAGTGGCAATGCAATGCACTGTCATGCAGAGAATCTGGTTTTCAGAAAACTGGGAGTCTTTTGTTTCCTTTTGGGACAGTAGGAAACTGAGTAGGTTGCCAGGAGAAAAAGGAACCTTGGCACCGCATCCACTTCTGTGGCTTTGGCTTCAGTAACTAGTCTGCTTGAGTTGTTTGCAGATAGATAAGTAGTGAGAGCAAAGATTGAGACTTCAGGATAAAGAAAATTAGATGCTATGATTTAGTCTTCCTGTAGGAGAAGGAGAGTACTAAAATTAATTTATACAAGGATTAAATAGGGAGTACACTTGCTTAAAATGACTTAATATTGGCAGCTTAGTCATAAATGTGCATACTAGAGAATATGCTTAACTTTTTCCATTACCTCAGAAAATGGTTGAAAACATGTCACTTTCATTAGCAAGTGTTTCTTCTCCTGTAACAAATTGCAAAATGTAAAAAATAAATAAATTATTGATCCTAGAATGGGGCTGATTGTCTATTTTATTTAAACATTTATATTAGCACATGAAAAACATTTACATTTTCGTTTCAGACATCTTCCATCAATATTTGAGATCCAGTTTTGTGCAAATTTATGTAACTAGTTTCATGTTCTGATGATTATAAACTAAGCAATGCACATGTAAAGACACTTCAGTGGTTTGCGTAGTTACATGAGTAACACCATTACATTAAAAGTGTTTAAATGGGATTCAGCTTTCTGATTGGTGAAAATATCTTGGGGCAAAATTAAATTAATTTCAAAGCAGATTAACAGAACTTTGGAGTTCCACAGATCGTAGTTATGCAGCCGGTTCTGCTTTTGAAAAATCTGCCAGCTGCACTATGGAGAATCAATTTTTGAAACTAATATGACACCTGCAATTGCTGTCTCTGGCATATTGACTAAAACTGAAACATCTGCTCAGCCTGAAGTGAGTTGTGCCGGGGTAATTCCATCTTGATGTTTTTGCTATTTTAGTCAAAAATTCCTGGGAATATCTCTGTATTTCTCTGTGAAGCAGAACAACTTACCTATTCTCAGAGGAAGAGAAGTATCATGTTTTTGTTTGACAGGGATGCCTTAGTAACACAGTGTCCAGCAGAACAATTATTGTGTACTGGAACTTGCAGGAGAAATTTATTAATATGAGATTTTAACTTTTGGACTGTTACTTGGAGCTGCATGAAGTACCCACACTGAGTTCTGCAATAAGGTGATGACCTGAGCATGGGTTTGTAATGTGACGGGTTTGTTCAGCTATCGCTCGTGTGAAATCTGCAATGGAGATATACTCAAAGTCTGACATCAGTTCTCTTACAGACTATTCTAAAACAGAGGATAGTTTCTGGTTTTGCCTGTACAAGTTCTCTGTGGTTAGATGTTCTCTCCTGATTAAGCTTACACTCGGAATTACCCGAACAACTGGAAGCATCAGGTCTATTTTCTTGGAATTCTTGAAAGGACTAGATGCTGATTTCACTGAATACCTAAACAGAAGAGATAGCAAAATCAGGACCAATAACTCTAATAAGGCAGGTTAAACAGTCTCTCTGATTTTGATGCTTCAGTATAATTACCTGAACCGGTTGAAAAACTTCTGAGGTTGAAGAGAACACTTTACAAAAAAAAAAAAAAATCCAAATTTTATTCAAGAGAAAATTTCCCAGTGTTAAATGTCTGCCAAAACCATACTGCATTACCAATGCTTTTTCACTTTTTTTCCCTTAGCTAATATGTCAGTCTCATTTATTAATAAATATGCCTAATCAGCCTGGAGATGTTCTGTACCTCTCCTAAGATTCTTATTTCTAACGGCATTTGTCAGCTGCTTAGCTATTGTGGCAAATCTTAGGTGTTCACACCACGCTTCTAATTCTTTTGTCATTGTTCAAGGGCATTCATCTCTGTGAATTGCATTCCCTTAACATTTCTTAATTGTAGTAAGAACAATTCTCAGTGATATACTATTCCAAGTTTCCCAATGTATACCTTTAAGACAATGTATCTTATTTTTAAAAAGACAATTTTAGAGATTACAGAAGTCTATCATTGCATGCTAGGATAAAACAAAGGTATTTATTCTACCTATTTAAGCCCACAAAAAGGAGTAATTGCTTTACAGACATAATTTTTTTTCCCTAAACCAGTGCTGTACAAGAACTTAAAATAGGAGGTGAAATCATGCTGGATAATGTATATTAATTAAAACTACAAAGAGAATTTAGGTGGGTAGAGCATAATTGCAGTTGGATGATTCCCAGCCATTATTTTGAAAACTGACATGGGACCTTAAATAACAAAGGCCTGTTTTATGTAATAATAATTTAATTATTCTGGTAGAGGGCGTAAACCATGTTAATGAAGCTTGCATATGAAAGTAATTTGTAGCAAGAAATAAAAACAGGCAGGGAAGTTACAAACAGCAATATAGAAAACACATAATGAAATTTACTTCATGAAAGGAAGTTAACGCATACGGGAGAGAAGAGTTCTAAACACTCTCAGTTCTTCCTTTCCTACGGAATGACAGAATGAATCAGAAGAGGGGAAGAGCAAACTGGATATTTTATAATCTTTATAGTTTAGCTATAAAGAGTAAAAAATTATTCCAGATGATGAATTATTGGAATACGCCAGTTTTACTATATTTACTGGAACAGTTATGCACGCAGTTGTGCTGCTCGTACTTGCTTGGCTATAGAAGAGTACGTAGCTTTTGTTTTTTCAATAAATGCAAGACAAAAACTGGAGTAGTAAAGCTTGGGCAAAGGGAAAAATGTGGCAGTTATAGGTAAAGCTTTCAGTAAAATACCAAACTGTTACATTCATGTCTCTCTTGCTAGTCCTGTGTATGCTGTAAAGCGTATTTCCTTGCACATGCAGTCAAGCAAAGAAACGGGCATACAAAGCACCCTTGGAGCATGCGTGCGCAGACCCTGTTGCAGCTATGAAAGGTGCTACACGCACCAGACCTGAAAGCTAGAAATATCTAGAACCTATCTGAGTAGAAAGAACCCCACCAAAACCAAAACTCAAACCCAAAACATTTTCTTCACGAATGATGTTGTGAAAGGTACGGCATACCACAGTTAGGTGAATGTTACTCTGTTCACTGGCATTCAACTAGTTTTGAAAATCATGTTTTTATTTCCCAAATGCATACCTTGCCACCCTTCTATATAATTAAGTGTCTAATTAAACCTGCTGCCTGCTTTGATGTCTGCATAGTTTCGTAAGTCAGGAGAACAGAGGGTACACTACATCCCCTGAAATTAAAGCCTCCATGGAGATCTGACTGTAAGTTCAGAAGAAATAAAACTTTCTGCCCCCAAAATGCCAAGTCTCTTTAGCACTGAGGTGTCATGTACCATTTAAAGATGTTCCCCCACTGGAGTTCAGCAGCTGGCATTTGTCATAAACTAAACTTGAAGTAAGTCCAGAAATGTTCTTTGCAGCGGACAAATACATGCATACATACTTCCTGTGGCTACCTGGCAAGAGATGCTTGCAGGAAACATGACCACAAATGTCACCACTTAGATAACTTTAAAGACTATTGTTTCGGCTAACATTTAAATTTCTGTAAGTTAAAACGAGAAAGATCATTTCCAGCCAAAAGCTTGCACTAAAAGCATTGCAGTTTGTCTCCTTAGATCAACTGAATATTTGGTACAAAATATTTTTCCATAGGTTTTGGGGGTTTGTTGGTGTTTTTTGAATGTTCTAAAGTCATGGAGTTAAAGGTAAGTATAATAAATGCCTTAAGTAATCATTTCAGCCTGGTGCCTCAGACAGGCACAAGCACGCTGAGCTTATTCATGTGGTTGAAATGAAATTCTTCAGTAGTTGCCTGATGAGCGAGATCTTAAATTCTTTGTTCATCCAAACCATGTAAATTCCCTTTCTCTGGTGTTTTTGCTTACCGCTTTGCTTCTACCCGAGAGCTCGGTGCGTGGCCACTTGCAGCCACTCACACGAACAGCCCGAATCCCTGGGTGTCTGGGGAGGAAAGCAAAGCCTGGAGGAAATACGGAGCCACACCTGCCTTGCGTTTAGCTTATTACTCATCCCCGCCCGCTGCCAGCCCTTCCACCTTTACTTCCAGCGCACGAAACGCGCCTTTCCCCGCACAAGACGCGGCTCTCCTCGCTGTGGAAGCGGCGAACCCCGCTCGCGCCCAACGGCCCTTCCCGCCTTCCCCTTCAAATCCCACCGGCCGCGGCGGCGGCGACCAATCAGTTGGCGGGGCTGGATGTCCCCCGCCAACGGTCACCGCCCGCGCGGCGAGGTGGCTGCTTCGCCCTCTGGTCGGGAGCCGCTTGCGGACAAACGTACCAATGCTTTTTCACTGGACCGGGTTACCGGACCGGGTGCCCGGTTACCGGACCGGCCTCTGTCGCAAGGGAGGCGGCACATAGGCGAGACGACGGGCCGCAGGAAGGGGCGGCTCCGCGGGCACGGCGCCTGGCCGAGCGATAGCTCGGACGCTCCCTGCCGGGCGGCGGGAAACCGCTGCCGGCGAGGTGAGTTTCGGTAAATCACCTCAGAGCTGGCTTGGAAAGTTGTGATCCACCCCGCCTGTGCCTGCTGCTCGTTAGTTGACGTAATGAATCTTCCGGTGACGATCGCGTGAATTAAGAAATTTGAGTAGTGCGGCTAACGACGGTCTTCGGTGTGCAGCCGGGTCTAATTGGTTTTGTCAGGAATAAATGTTTAATGGTTTTACTTGCCTCTTGTGTGCTCGCGTCTAAAATTGATGGATTCAGAATAGGAAGGCCTCAGTTCATCTAAGCAGCAAAATGCTTCAGTGCTTTGTTATTCAGATGGCTGAATTACGGAGGTTTAACAGCAACTGCAGTCTGCTCGCCAGTATTTATTGGCCTTGAGGCACTTAGCACGTTTTCTATGTGTAAAAATGATTTGCAGCAAAATTGGTGTGATGTCTGTAGTTCTTGGAAGCTAATTCCAGCAATTGTTGACATTTTGCAACCCTTGTTGATTCAGATTAATTCTAGAAAAGGCTGCTTGTCTGGCTTCCTACTTCTCTCTCGGCCCCTCACTGTATTGAGCCCAAACTTAGGAATCCGTAACTAAAGGGTACTAAAAAGGTGTCCGGTCTTGATGTGGAGATAATAAAAGACCAAAAATCATTATTGCAGGATGCTGAATAGCACTGACTTCCCACCATCGGGGAGGGCTCTTAAGTGGTGATGGTTTCACGTTGATGGCTATTTGCTAATATCTGGCTGTTCATCGTCAATTCATTCAATATTTGTTATATTGATACCTGGTATCTAGATTATTCATCAGCTGATTGAGAAGCAGCCAGAGAAAATAAATCCAATATGTATTAATGGTGTTCCTACTGCTGTTTATTTTCGGTGTAAACAAGTATTGTTTGTGTGTGTCTGTTTCTTTGCATGGACAAAAAAAGATTTGCCCTCTTCTGCTTCTCAAATGGACTTGATTTAATTTTTTTTTAATGAACTAACTCTATCCATTATTTTAGTGAAGAAGAAATCAGCAGTTCTCAATTAAATTTTAGCTATGGCTACATGGGAGACCCTATTTTAAAGCTTCCATTTACATTATTGCAGTGAGGAGATGCAGGGCAAGCCGTATAGTTCTTCAGGTCGTGAATGTTTTGGGGTTGTTTGCCTTAGATTCAAAATGGACTAAGAGGTCAGAAAAAGCGAATATAAAAGTGTTTACTATTTTTGATATTTAGTAACCAAACACAAACATTTGCACACAGATCTGGAAGTCTGACTGAAGTATAAAAATGGAGCATCAGCACTGACAAACTAAGTTCTGGAATTCAAATATTTGTTTCAGCCAGTACTTTAAAGTTATTTGAAAGTCCCAATAAGTCAGTTGTGCTTTGCTTTTCAAGCTTTGCGTACAAAGTTGGTGACATAAAGTAATGCTGATGTGTGATTTATTACTTTGTCTGTTCCATAATACCTATTAATCACTGTTGGTTTTAAGTAGCTCAGTGCTGTGCCAGGGTTTTGAAAGATCGTGCAAAGATACGAACATATCTGAAAACAAGTACATCAACAACAGCAAATGAACCTTCAGGGGTGATGGTTTTATACCAAGAACAGGAAAACATATGGGAATCAGCCTACTTTAGCCAGAAGTCTTGTAACAGTAGATTTGGGCTCACATCAAGAAAAAAGAGCTTGAAAACATAGTTCCAATATAAATAGCTATTATTTGAATTTTCTGAAGTTTAAATGAAACATACATTAAAAATGTTAAACTAATAAATCCTAAACTTTAGAATGCAAATTTTTCCTAGTCATATGTTGGAGAGGAAAACAGTGAATGCTTTCTTCTGTTTGGTTATAAGATATTTTTATGGTAATTACGCTTAAGCTTTTTTTTTTTCCCCCTAGACAGAAATAGCTGTTTGCATAATGCATTTGGTTTAGGCTGATTAAGCAAACATCGTTAGCCTTGGACTAGGAAAACTTCATTCTTTTCCTCCTTTCTTCCCCTGTGTTCAGCGTAATACATTTGCATTAAAGACCATTTTATGTAGCTTAAATAGATTTGCAATGTGTGCAAAATAGTTATTTTTATGGTAGGAACAAAGTAAGGTGTCACCAGCTCTACAAGTGCGAAGAAAATGTTTACTGTGCTATCAACGACGGTGTCAAAAATATTTTAGAAGTACTTGCACAAGATAAGGATTATGCTGCTATATAAACTTAAATAAAAGTCACTAAATAAATGTAGGTTTTTAATTTTAAAAAAGTAATTGTTCTAAAATTGTAATTTACAGTATGATTCTTTCCTCATGCACCCATATTTCAATGGGATTTTTTCATATGTATTGGAATCACTAATGCCAAACTGAAGTGGAACAATAAAATTCTAGATGAAAGAGCCTGAAGGTGTGTGAGGGTGGAACTCAGACAATTTATAATAGTTAATAACTTCCAGTCTTTTTTTTAATGACTTTTTTAATATAAGAGAAATCATGTAATGACTTTTAACTTCTGTGAAATGTCCAACTGTGTTAAATATGGAATGCATTGGAAGAAAGCCTTTAAGGTGCTTAGAATAAATAACTTTATATAGGGAGGACAAGCCTCTCTTGTGTAAATACAGTATATCAAGAAAGTCAAACAAGAAAAAACATGTTAGAGTGTTCTTTTCCCTTTTGTTCTTTACATCTGGTCATTCTTCAAAGATTTATTACCAAGAAAAATATAGAATACAGTATGACACTTAGATTTCTCTCTCTATTTCCTCCTCCCCCTCTACCTCGTGATCACATGTCTAGTCACAAGCATGGAATATATTGGTGCATCTGAGAGATTGCCCTTGCCTGCTAAACACAGCTCATCAAGTTTATGAATGGCACACATGAATTTACAAACCATGAATTAATTGCTATGCCCATAAATTTTAAGTCTTTAACACAGAAGGAAAAAAAAAAAAGCAGCTTAGTTTTCTTGATTTGAAATCTGTGAATTTGGGGTTTCTGTAGCAGATATTTAGCTCATCTTGGTAAAGTGTTGTCCAGAATGATACAGTTGATTTTAATGGTTCATGGATTTTAATGTGTCATGGATTTGCTTTAATCACAAATATTTTATTACAATTTTATTATGGTTTTAGAGTGATAGACCTTCCTGATGCTTTTCATCTGGTATGTTCTCATGCGTTTTCTTGTCATTGTCTCCCTCTGCTAAATATAAAATACTGGGAAGATTGTTAATTCTGTAGGGTAATATCTTGCAAAGGTCTGTATTGTTCATCACGTACTGGCCATAATGCAGTTCATTCTGTGCTACTCAGTATGTATCATTACAAGGATTTTAAAAAGGGCTAATAAGAATTTGATGCAAATAGTGATTGAAAGTAATGGAGAACTGAGTATCTCACTCCTTTAGGCCTCTGAAAATGTCGATGTGTGTACCAATTCTTTGGTGTTTGCAGTGAAGGACTTCTAAACAGAGAGAGTTTTATGCTAAAAAGTCCTTAGGGGTATAGGTGGCTGTATGTAAAAGTCCTGCTGACGTCAGTTTGGCTGCTGACTGAAGTTAAGTAAATGTATTTGAGGAGTTTGAGAGGGTCTGGACAGATGGTCTTACCCCAGTGGTGGGGAGTGCTGGCACAGCAGCGTTGTCTTCTGTTGAAGTCAGAGCATACAAACGCACAGAGCTGTGAAAACCAATCTCAGCACAAGCTAGATCTGCTGTAAACAGTCTAATATTTGTAAGATAGCATTATTTACCAAATATTATTATTTTTTTGGTTTAAGAGTGATGTTGACATATTTTAAGGAATAACAATAGCTCTGTGTTGCAGAGCCAGCAAGGGTACAAAAACATGCTGCCTGAGTGCAGGGCAAGGGGTCAGTACGGTTTTGCTTTTCCTTGGTGCATGGTATATTGGGATACACATTTGTTAGATTCTTTTTTCAAAAAAGTATCTAGGATAATATTATTGCTTTTAGAGTTTGTACTTGGTAGGTATTTATTTGTAACTTGGTAACTCTTATACTGAATATAATTTTTAGTGGCTTTATACTTACTATATGCTTTAGCCTTATCATTTAATATGCATGTTTCTAGTGATGTCGCATACTAACTTTTTTCCTTATTTCTTTAGGTAAATGTTAGGATGGTCAAGAATTGATTCACCTAGCTCTAGAATGTTTGCATAACTCTCTTCCTGCTGTTTTTTTGCGTACAACAACTTGGCAAGCTTGACTGCATTTCTCACTCTGCATATTCTGTTTGCAGGAATGCAGAGGAAGAGTGGCTCAAGTCAAGTGAAGATTTCTTGATAGCTGTATAAGGGATTACAAAGTTGCATCACTTGTGTTCTTCCTAAGTCTTCTCTATCTGTCTGCCCCTAATCTGATTTTGCTTTAAGTCTGGGCTAGTAGGCATGGTTGACCGTGTAGATTTGAACCTGGGTTTGGCTTCAGTCTTAACTGGCAGTACTCTGACCTTGCGTGAGAAAGCAGGCTAATCAAACCTGCATGCGTTTATTTTAATACTGTCTCACTGTTCTGCCTGGTCTGTACTTTCCTTTGTAATTCCTTGCTGCTTTTTCATAGTGTAAGTGACCCAATCTGACTCAAATCTTAACTTCCTTAGTTTCTTCTGAGTTTCCATAATATGTGAATGGAGATGTCATTCAAGACACTTTGATATTTTTTTTTGCTTTGTTGAATATTTTCCTTAGTGTTGTTAAAGGTTCCTGCTCCAGATTGGTTTGGTTTTAGATTGCTTCACTTGGAATAAAACACTGTTCTGTTGTGTCACAAGCAGCACCTTTATGGTAAATCAGAGAGAGAAGTGTGCTCCTGAGAAACTGGCTACTGAAATGCCTTGGTTTAGTTCATGTTAATAACCATATGCTATCCTAATGCAAGGACTAGTTCAGCATCATAATAAACCTGTTGGATTTATCAGATATCAGCTGGATGTTAAAACAGAGATGCTCTCTGAGTTTGGCTAACTGCAACAATTATTGTTCTCTTTTTTTTTTTATTAGTATTTTTCAAAATCTTGATTTATTGGTTGAATAATTTGTCTTACTGTTCAGCTTATGTGGATAAAATTAGAGGAATGAATGTGAATAATTTCCAGCCAAGTAAAAATTCTTCTAAATTGTTTTGTTCTTTTTTATTAAAAAAACAGGGTTTTAAATTTCTTTTTAAACACAGTAAAACTTTGATTTTTCACTAAAGTATATTTGTTACTTTGGTTTAGTCTGTCAGCAGCTAGTCCTCTATCTTCTAATACTCACAGAGTTTTCAGTATATGTTCTTGTTTCTCAAAACCCAGAACTTCTTTCAAGGGGACTATAAATGTTTTAATATGCAGATTTTTATTTTTTTAGTGTCTGTGGCAGATGTTGTTGACATCATTGGCTCCAGGAAATAAGTTAGATTATTGTTTGCTTTGACTTCTATGTTCATTTGCAAGCAGCTTTCACTTAAAAAAAAAAAAAAAAAGTCAATCAATTTCCTCTTATAGTCATTTGTTTCTGGAAGATGCAGAAGATGAGTGGCTTGATAAGATGGTGTTGACCAGTTCAGCTGTTAACAATATTATCTTTAAATAGTTTAATTTTTTAATTTTTTTTTTTTTTTAGCATCTGTCTGTAGAAAATTACCATAGTAAAGCTACATATCCTGCGGGTGACTTCTGGAAAAAGATTATTCTCATTCCGATGAACACAGTTTCAGCTGAGATAAATCAGATTGGTAAGTGTGTGTGATGGTTAGGACTGTATTTAGACAAAATAATAACAACAGGTTGGTGCGTTGTTCACATTAGTGCTATAGGTTTGGATCCAGAATTACTTAGGTAGGCAGGAGACACTGTATCCAATTCCATAAAGGCAGAGTAAAGAGTAGTGAGCTGTAGGTCGGGTAGGTTGCTGTGTGGTGGTCCGTTTTGGATGGTGCTGTTGCTGCTGCTGCTGCTGTTCTCCATCTGGCAGTGAGAAGGGAAACACTGGGAAGACGTTGGGGATGATGAAATGAGAACTAGGGGATCCACAGCTAAGCTGTCATCTTTCAGCTCCTCCCAAAGATTTCCTGTAACAAACCAAAATTGTTTGATTCAACTTTCTTTATACATGCTTTTTGAAACATTGTTTTATGGGAGAAGTCAGTAATTATGCAGTTGTGTATGCTGTATGTGTACATACCCTTAATCACTTGTGATTGAGAAAGGAAAAAGATTGTTTAGATAGTTACTATTTGAATGTCTCCACAAAATAAAAATAAAAATATCTGGGAGAAAGCAGCATTAATTTAAGAAAATTAATTGAATTGATAATTGGCAAGATTCTGTGGTAGAAATATCCTTATGAAGCATAAATTCTATTTGGAAAAAACCCACTAATTTTGAAAAGGGAAATTGCTTCTGTTATCTTTATAAGATATGGAAGAGCTAATGGCACTTCATGGGACAAATCTGCAAATAATACTACTTTACAGCTGGACTTCTCATATTTGTATGGTGTAGCATTATCTGGATTGCAGACTAAATTATTGGATGTGTGATTGACCTGACAAATCAAAAGATCTGAAATGTTACTTTTTTCTAATGTGTACCAAAAAGTTTCTCATCTTTCCATTGAACGTGCATATCACAGTGAAAGCATTAAGTACGTTAGTGCAGGAGGGCTGTATTTTTCATATTCATTATTGAAGGTTTCTTCAGGAGAGTGGGTGGCAGGGAGACTGTTGCTCCAGCTATATCCACCACCTGCAGACTGCCAAATGGGATAATACTTGGCCCTTTTGCTAGTAGTAGTTTGATTTTTTTTTTATATATATATGTGTGTGTGTGTGCGCGCATGTAATGATTTTGCTACCATGTGTGCAGGCCTTGTCTTAAGTTCTAGGACCTTTAATTTGAGATCTGATAATTTTATAAAGAAAGTAAGAAGCTTAGATAAGGTTAAATAATTTAAGGTAAAGGGCAAGAACAGAGGGAAGTTGGAATTGTACTGTATTGGTGAAGCATATGGAATATTCACCGTACAAATGAGCATGCTCCAGACGAACTGAGTAAAATGGAAAGAGGTTCAGAGAAATGAGTGGAATGTGAGATCCAGCTGTCTGAAAGAGGAAGAAGCTGAGGATTCAAAAAACTATGTTGTTTAATCTTAGTAAAGCGATCTGGGCATGGCAGGATTGCGGAATATTTGTGTCAGTACAATGGCAAGACAATTGCATTCACTGAGTCATGTAGGTTATTAAGACTGTGGTTTTTTGCTCTGTCTTTTAAGTTGCTTTGTATACCACTTTTTCCCTGTGCAGGAAGGCAATTCTTGCATGTTATTTGGTGCAGCAAGAGCTTTATCATTTGGAACCCACAGGTTTTATTTTTATATTATACATATATACACACACACACACATAAACTTGGCATATTTTATTATTATTTTTGCATGGAAAGCTATTTTCTTAGTTCAAAATCCTGTTCATTCAAGATGATTCCATTATTTAATATCAAGAACTTTACTGTCAGGGTTACATGACTAAGTATTTAAGAACACACCTCAGGAAATATAATTGTTCAGGGCATAGATCACATGAATGCCTGTGAAACTTGTGAAGGAGTAATAGCATTCTTTTGAGCAAAGATATGGAAGGGATTTGAATAAATATTGATAAATAAAAATGTGAACATGTTAATTCAATCAAAAGGATTTCTCTTTGTGCTCCTCACATAACAATAATCTTGATATGCACCAAATAATTGAGCACGGGTATTTTTCAGTGGAAAATATAGCTGAATTTAAAAAATACATTCTAAATACTGTATTGCAGCACTTAGTATTAGCAGTTGTGGCCAAGAATAAGCAGGTTTTTTGGTGTGGTTTTTTTTTCTGGATGTAAATCTGTAGCTTTCTTGGAAAACTTTCTAAAGGTAGAATGCAAAATTCCATGTTGTGCAAAATAACGTAGGCTAGTAAGCTGGGCTTTGTAGCAGTGGCAAGGACAGGTAGTTAAAAAAGAAGGACAAAAATCATGTCTTCATTCTGCTAGCAGTTTACTTTAACGCAGGTATACCTTTGAAAATGGAAGGGAAACACACACACACACACACACCATTTATGCAGGGTTGGGATGTGATGTAGTAAGCCTGACTAAAAAATAGAAATACCTCAGATACCTACCTTGGAGATCAAAATCAGTCAGGGATGGATTAAGAGCATCGATGTCATTGCTGAGATCTCCTTCCTGCATGAGCGTGTCCTGCATTGTCCTGGCTGTAGAGTGCTCTGTCAGCATCTTCACACCACAGATGGGGGGGGTCTGAGCCGGCAGTGGAGAATCCTGGGTGATGCTGGGCTGAGTTCTGAGTTCACTTTGAGCCTCCCCAGAAGGAAACAGGGTCTGAGGGTCAGGTGGCTGTTGCATTAATGTACTTGAGATTTGAGGAAAACCCTGTGGTGATGAATAGCACGCAGTTTGCTGCCCCCCGAGTAAATTTGGTAATGGGTTCTTGACATGTAGAGCTCCTGATGCGTGCATACTATGTAATGGCTGTGGTATACCGGAGGAAAGAGAGGGCTCACATAAGGAATGGGATTGGACTGCCATCTGTCTGGAAAGGGATGCACTTGCAACACCAGTCGGACTGCAGGACATGATTGAAGATCTCAGCTTTTCACTTTTGTCGCCTATCAGTGTGTCAAGTTCTTCTACAAAACAAGAAAAAAGTCCATAACTGACTTGTTCCTAACAGAGCTTTAATCTTCCTAGCTTGCAGCTAGAATTTTAGTGTTCCTCAGGAAATGAGTGGAATGGCCTAGACAATGTAAGAACCCCAAAAGCCTGAGATGTTTTTTCTAAATTATCGTTGCCAAGTGAGTATGTAATAAATTGCATTTTTTTCTTTAAAGGTTGGATGCTTATCAGTTAATTTCAAATTTTATTCTGTAATACTTACTCAGTGTTGGTTCCATCTTAAAGTTTAGTGAGATGTCAAGAGAGAATGTTTTCTTGGTGGAGCTTCTCTGTGCCTGTTTGGAAGCACTCCTGCAAAACCAGGAGTTTAATTCTGCTTTTAAAATTTTTTTTTAATTATTTTTCCAATTGCTTTATAACCAGGACAAATTCTTAAATGCTTTCCTAAATCATGTATAAATTGTCTTATATAGCTTGGTGCCTATTGCAAAGAAAAGTTCTGGGGACCACTGATTGAGAACTAATACACTAACATGTTACCGACCTGGCTTTGCCATACTCTTTCTTACAGCAACTGGGTCTTTCCTCTTCCATTTCTGAAGCTCCTCCTGCATCTTATCTATTTTGGCTGGATTCAGAGCCCACAAACAGCCTTTCCGAGATGAATTGCCTGACTTGTTTTCAACTTTCTCAAAGCATTTGTTCAAAGATAAGTTGTGGCGTACAGAATTCTTCCAACCATCTGGAGCTGTCTGGAAAAACAAATCCAATTTAAGAATGGAACTTCAAGGCGAAAAAATCCAAATATATTTCCTTGTTTTGACTGATGAGATTATAAGAAAAGCTGTTTAGATTGTACTGTCTACAATATGAAACGCATGTTAGAAGGAAGCCACAAAAATGTTACAGTCCTGTTGTGCGGGAAGAGAGGAATCAGATAAAATAGTAACTGATCTCCCAAGCAAGAACGTTGGTCTTGTCAGAGCAGTTGCTGGATTTGTAAGAGTGAATTTGCAAATCACAAGAATTAAGTGTGTAAAGAATTATATTCTAGAACTGTTAACTAACAGGAAATCTATCTTCTTAAGCTATTTTGGAACACCTAGAAAAATTTCAAACACTTAGTTGAAGGACTACGTGCTACTTGGACTCAAATTAAGTGTCCGGGCAGACTTCAAAAGAGTTTTAGCATGCTACTGTAGGTGTAACTTTGTGTGCTAGCCAATTACATAACCAAATAGTTTAATCACAAGCCCTACAGATGAGATACAGGTTTCTACATCTGATCACTGCATCTTTTTGCTTTGCATTTATTTTTAACACAGTAGTGGAAGCTGGAAGGTTCCTTGAACAATTCATACAAGCTTCATTAAAATGATTCTTCTATTTTTATTTAGGCAGTTTCTGATAAATGAGGGAACCAAAATTCCCTCCTTTCCCCGAGGACAGTTTTGCATTCAACTGCAAGAATGGAAAGAAAAGAAAAGAAAACCTAGTGCAAAAAAAATCTTTCCTCTGTTTATACAATTTAATTTTTACAATCTTTTTCTTCCCCCAGCCCAATTGTTGGAAATGAATATTGCTGTAAGAGATGAAGAGGGGAAATACCCAGCAAAAAGGTTTTGCTCAGATTCTGATGGGAAATGCCTGTTTGCTTGCTAATCTGAAGTACTGATCTTGAAGAAATGGCACTGTATCCTTTTATTGCATAGAAGATTTTCTGGTGTTTGTTTATTTGATTTCATTCACTTCTGCTTACTTAGTCACGCAGCCTGAAGATACTGCCCATCACATCAAGGCTTTGTAAATTAGTATGCTTGTTCCTATCAGGAGATTCCTGTAGTAAATTCCTGATGCGTCACTTCCTTGCTTTTCTTTTGGTAGGTACTGTACAATGCTATTTGTTGCATGTCTGAGGAGAACTGTCTTAGCGCATTGCCACTGCACTATAATCTTAAAAAAAAAAAATAAAAAAGGGGGTGGGGATGGGGTGGGAGCAGGAAAAATGACTTGCTACATAATGGTAGGAATCAGAGAAACCTAACTTCATTGTAATAGATGGCAACTGCTGGTCTGCTAGTCCAGCTAGACTTCCCCTGTCATTGTAAGACCAGTTTAAAAAAATGTAGCTTCACCTGTGTCAGTCAGATGACACTCTTTCCAAAAGGTCTGCCTTTGCAGAGATGAGAGAGGAAATCTCAGGTGAGAAAGACTTTAGAACTCATTGGATTACAAAGAACAATTTTCAGTACTAGTATATGTGAGGGGCTTTTTTTAAAACAAAACAAACCAAACCCCAAAAAACTATTTTGGATGCTTTTTCTTCTTTCAAAAAAATCCTCACCTATATGTCATAAGAATTAAAAGAAATGACACAACTCTGAAAGGTGAGTGACGTCTATGTGCCTCTACTGATTCATGTTCATGGATGCAAAATATTTGTCATCATAATTGTATATATCAACCACAGGGAATTATTGAGCAGAGAACACAAGAAATAAATAAGTTTTTCCATAAACTAAAATTTCCATTTTATGCGCATTGTTTTGTTTCTGTTCTTATGCTTTGTTAATAGGTATCCTTGTCTCATAGAAAACCAGCTTTTTGGTAGTTTCTCTAATTGTTGCATAGTGTAACAGATTTCCTCCAAGATAATCTTCTATAAATAGACTTGTGTCCATTTTTGCTTTCACATGATACACCATGAATTTTTGAACATACTTGGACAGAAACTGTACTTTTGTCAGGAATGTAAAATCTATTCTTTCCCAGCTTCTTGTGAAGGACTATCTTGTGTGTTAAGGCATTAATAGCTGAACTGAAGAATTTGAGGGTCAAATTTAATACTTGCTTTGTTAATTTAAAAAAAATAAATTAGTTGTGGAAGTTAAATACATGTTATTTACTAAAAAAGAAATTATTTTTCCCTTCACAGCAGCACAGTTTCTACCCTTTTGGCCCACCTGATGTCAGCATTTCACTATTCTGTTAGCCAGTCCCATAGGTGAGACAACCTGCATTTCTATTTACAGAAAACAAAACAAACCAAAGCAAGAAAAACACCTTTAAAACTTTCTCTGTCATAGGGTAATACTAAAAATGATGAATCAGTTTTTCTCCCTTGCAGATGATATTCAAGTTGCTTTCTGGCAGTTCCAAAAGTAAATAAACTGTTCCTCCTAGGTAAGATGTGTACTTAGCTCCTGAATAAGCTGACCTGAAAGAATATTCATGTTTCTTGCCCTGCACATGAGGCCTCCTATACGCTGTCTGTATCTAGACAGGATAATTAGTGTTTCTACTAAGCACCGGAGAAGATGGGAGTGGCATGTGTTTCTCAGAGGTTTTCAGAATGTGTGGGGGTGTAAACTATGAGATAGTTTTAGAAACGTAAGAGCAAAAACTACATGGATTTATTCTGGAGACTGCTGCCAAGAGTTGAACAGGTTCTTGCATTAAACTTGGTATTGCTGAGCAGCAAAAAATAGTCGTTTACCAAAGAAGGCCCTGAAGGAATGCTCTGGCAGCACGTTCATGTTACAACTCTGTCACCAGATTTTTAAGTTAATATTTGATCATCTGTTAATGAACTGAGCTTTGGCTACTGAAGTTGCTCTCATGTAGTTGGAATCTCCTTGCTATGGCTCGTTTCTGCCATTGCTGCATTCAGTGTAGTGTGGACGAAGCTGTGTGGAACTGGACGCTGCAAGAGAATACTTGCTGCTCTAAGTTCCGTCAGACCACAGACCTTTCTAACCTCTTGGACCACTGGCAATAACTCCAATTTACAAGATTAAAGCTTTCTGTTAGACTCACTAATCACTATAAAGAAAAAAAAAGGATGACAAGCAAAAAATATTATTGTACAGACCCATTGATCCTGACCGCCTCTTGAAGTTTAAAGAGTTCAGTGATCTTGCAAAACCCTTTCTCTTTAAATCTAGGTCTCAAGAGAAGGGAGAGGTACATCAAAGAGTAATTCAACTTTAGCTGCGTAGATGTTTTTTTTAGGACGTAGGAGTTGGATTGCTCTGTTTCAACTAGAAATGAGATTGTTGCATCATAGAAACTAAATTTGCTGTGGCAGCGAATATGAGTTAATTTGACTAGGCTTGTATCATCTAATGTCTCCCAGCAAGATTCTGTGTACACTTGTACTGTGTTTCTAACTTAAATTGCTTCCCCTCCCCCATTGTATCCTGCTATTTAGTGAATTCTAGTAGCGACAACAAAATGTTCTTTGCTGTTTCTTATATTTATCTTGCTGAAGACTCTCCAAAAAAGGGACGATGGAGGATATTAGCTTTTGCCATGTATTGATAATTCTGTGGGCTGCTGTAAAGACCAGAGGTAGACAGGGCTTAGTGCCCATGAGCATAATATTTGCTTGGTTATTCTCCCCTGCTTATTTTAAGGATGTTTGGGATGGAACTAGTCAATCACTTGACAGTATTTCTAAGTAAAATGTAAAAATAAAGCTGTCACAAAACAGCGAATGTTCCAGTAGTACCCCTACACTGTTCTCTTCCTAAAATGCATATGGCAGCAGTAACCTCATTCTCCTCAATTTTTAAATGAATGGATGAAGAAAAAGACATGAGGATCTGGGGCAGCGGGAGAGGGGAACCCAAAACAACCACCAAAAAACCCCCACCCAAACCAAACAAAACCTCAAAACCAACCCCAAACCAATCCACCACCAATACCCATTCCCTGTGGAGCAGCCAAGTTTTGGTAAGTAAGAAGGGAAAAGTTTAGATAAGGTATAAAACAGGTATTTAAAGCTGTAGAAGAAATGTACCTACTGTACAGATGAGCATAGGTATACACACATCTGGATGTATACACCCAGACAGACATATGAACACACACCTATCTGTACAAGTTTCCACACAAAGTATCGCAATATATACAATACACAGTATTTACATGCAATATATAGTTGAGGAAAGGATGTATATTTCCCTAATGTTTCTGCTGTGTCAGAATAACTTCAGGACCAGGAAGGTGACAAACACCTGGCAGAGCCACAGTGTTGTGTCAGGAATTCTGTGCGTGTTGGCAGCAGCAGCATTTAGTGTGCAAGCTGCTGATTGTTGTAAGAGAAGGGAGAATTAATTTCAGTTTGGTCTGATGAATAAACATGGACATGCCTGTAAAACTTATTTTTAATATTCCCACCTCTCTGCTTGAAACTTATGTTATTTTTCTAGAAGACAGTAATCAGAGAAGAATGTGTTACTTTGCTGTAGATCACAGGATTTGTGCATTATGCTCAGAAGCATCGTTCTGCAAAATATCAATTTCAAGACATTGTGGACCAGGACCTTTTTCACAGTCCTCAAACTATTTTCCTTTGGATTATTAATATTTCTTGCAACCAGTGGTAAATGCATGGAAAATAGAGTTAATATTTCTTCTTGTTTTGCAAATGAAAAAAAATATTACAGCTACTATGGTCTTGTCATGTGCCATTCTACCCTTCTTTTCCCTGTGCAGATTATTGTCATTACTTAATTTCATGTTTGTTTAGCCTAAAAATCATTTGTGTCCCTGTGACTTAACAAAGTTAGAGTGTTTCAGATTTGTTTGAGTGGACTATCATGAGTCATGCTGTGATAGGATACTTCTTGAATTAGGATGGTAGGTTTCTTTATATTTTTTTCTCCCTTCTCTTGCTTGTAACAAATAATAGAGTAGCTAGGGCTTCCTTTGGGAGGAAATCTGGGAATACAGAGGTATAATGGCTCCTAACAGTTCTGCCGTCATGGTAATGTGTATTCTTTTTCTTTGATTACTGACATGTTCAATTTTTTTTCTTTTTTTTTTTTTTTTTTGGAGGGGGGAGGGAGCATTATTTACCCTCAGTTAGTGTCCAAAACCATTGCAAAATTGTATCAGAACATTTATTTTTAGTTATTCTTACTGTTCTTTCCTTAATACAAATATTTGAATTGCCTTTCTGGAGCTGCTTTAAATTCGGTTTAATTGCTGCATGTTTTTTTGTAATAGGAAACAAGACAGACTCATGTTGCTTTATTTTCATTTTTGGGCCTTGCTAACAGTTGCAGGTCACCTGATGTGGACTTTTAGGGAGATGTTTTTGAAGAATCAGCAATAATAAAGCTCTCTGTTGAGCAGCAGTTGACGATTCTATTATAGCTCTTTTAAAAATCTTAACTGTAATCCTGCTCTTGGATCATGTGCTGACTAATCTCTTCCACTTGCATTCCAAGTGCAAGAAACCATTCTCTTATAGCATGGATTTAAATTTCAATAGCATCTGCTGCAAACCATACACCCTTACCTTCACCAACGTTACTGTGTAATTATGAGCTTAGTACCATTTATCACATATTATACTTTTCTTTGTAGAGAGCATGCAAGTGATGAAATTGCCCAAGACGGATATCCCAGCTCTGGAACAGAGCAAGATAACCTTGAACCTCTGCTTCCATGTGAGTCTGGAGGTGCTATTGATGGCAGAAGAAGCCACAAGACCAGTTCTGCCTGTATTTGAGATCTCAGAGGATGGAATGGATTTTTCTTAAAAATATTTATCCTTTTAATGAGTTTTAGTGAGGAATGGCTGCTGTTATCTGCACAAACTCAAAGTTGGAACAGTTCTTAGTATCTTTTTGTGTTTAATATTACCACGGAATCATGTTCACGTTTGTGTCTAGGCCTAAAATGCTGAGTAGTTTGTGATCATGAAGATATATAGCATGTAATTGATTTGATATTAATCTACTAAGAAATTATCCCTTTTCATAGATTGAACCCCCTCCCTGATTCCCTCTGCTGCCAAGTAAGCTTAGAGAAAAATTTTACCCCCCTCTCCGTGGAACTCACCTTAAAGTAAGGAAAGTGTTCCGTCATGAAATTGTAAATCTCGCTGACTGGCAAACTCCCTGTCTTGCTGTTTTTGAGTGCCATGAAGATCAGGATGCTTTAGGGAGAGAAAGAGAGGTATTTTAGCCTGTTCTGCTTGACTTCTCAGAAGCAGCAAAAAAGATTGTTTTTCACAGTGTGTGTAATTACTCTGGCTTTTACTGTCATAGCATGAATACTGATGATGCTTAAACTTTCCACTCAGTTGTTCATAAGCAATCTCCTTACACTGCTTAACTTCTAGAGGTAATTCTCAAAGTGCATATAGAAGTTCCAACCTGGGCTTAAAATAAAGTAATAGAAAGTGGAATCAGGACCACAGCCTTCAAATTGTGCTAGTGTGTATTTATTTAAGGTTAAGTTTGAATGCTTAAATTGATAAAGGCCACAAAGAGAATATCAAACTGGCAGTTACAGAAGGTATAATTAAAATTTAATTGTCTGATCTGCTTTGTTAAACTGCTATTTGGGGGCTAAACCTGTGTAGTGACTGGCATATCTGGTATGTTTTCTAGGCATTTCCTTGCCCTAGTAACTGCAGAAAAACATTAGTTTTAATAGAGGGCCTGAAAAAGACAACTAAGTGTGATTAATCTTGTGCTGATGAAATTTGCAACACCTCAGATTTTGTATTAGGGAAATGTCTAGCTTTTGTGGGGGTGTTCAAGACTGTTCACATGCTTTACAATATTTCATTTCCCTCTGCCTTGGCCCCAGAGTCTGGAACATCTTGTGATTCATATAAACAGGACAGAGCATACTGGGAACAAGACAAATAAGAGTAAGCATGTTATTGCACATTATACTGGAAATAGGCCATGGGTAAACAGTGTGTTTCCTGTAACATTAGGACTTGAAAAAATATTTTATTACCTGTAGGAGTAGATGGGTTTGGGAAATAGAGGCTGCTGGGATTCTTGACTGGTTTGAGGAGCAATTCTTTGGTAAGGGTAGTGTGAAGAAGTAATGTAAGTCACAGGATAGCTGCCTCCCGAGGGATACTGGTGATACAATAAAAGAGATGTTACTTGGTTTAGCAATAAGGTCTCAGAAATATTTCTTAATAACAGTATTAAATTATTTAGTTCTGAGGATATTGCCCTCTGCCTACAGTTAGTAGCTGTTAGGCCAAGTCAGACCTAAAGTCTTTCTAGCATGGTATTGGAAAACAATATTACTAGTAAATGCTTAAGCTTAAGTAGTAGAAGAAACAGGGCATGTATGAGGAGGGACTCACTGATACGTCAGCTGTTACCAGATCCTGTTGCAGTGTGTTCCAAATTGAAGTACGTTAAAAAAAAAAAAAAAAAAGGTACTTTCTTTTAGTATTGCCTGCTATGCTAGAATCCTTGTGAAAAATGGGAATAACCGTACCCTATTAATTGTCTCCAGATAATTCATAATTTTGTAGACCTAAAGCATATCTCCCTTCAGCAATCTCTTTTGCAGTTAAAGTACCTTAGCCTGCTCAGCCTCTCCTGAACAGACAAGTAAATTAATGGTTTAATTTTATTTATACAAGTATATTTAAAAAACCCAGGAACAGAATAAAGTACTTTAAACCATGTGCACCATAGAAAAATAAGCCTAGTAAGTAAAGCCCCTAAAAATACAGGAAGAAACAGGGAAGTTTTGACTGAGCCTTGTTCGATTTTTGTATGCTGGGTTATTGTTTGTTTGGTTTGGTTTTAGGTGGAGAGGGATACCACAAGGCAAAAATTCAAAGTGTATAAAATCTACTTCCAAGAGAATAGCACCCCAAAGCATCTGTTCAATTTGCTGTTACCAGGCAAGGCAGTAAAAAACCCAAACAACGACAACAAAATCTTTAGTGGATGGCATCAGAATATAAATAAAGTGAATGTATTATTATAGAATAAATCAGTAATGTCATTCCAGGGGTCAGGAGAGTGGCATACGAGACTTTTCTCATAGGTGGTTTTCATATTGCCTGACTTGTGCTGAAGCTGTGAGGCTCTGTCAGTTCCCTCATAGTCAATGACAAGAAACAGGCTTCTCCAAGAGCCTNCCCTTTTCTATATCAGAAAACTAAAAAGAATAGCCAGGACACCTAAAATCAGATAGCATTTCTGCTACCCTCCCTCTATCCCTAGGGACAAGCAGCAGAATGAGGCTGAAATGCTAAGCTCTCTCTTCAAGAGATCTCTAAGCTTGTCCATAAAGAAATGGCTGACCTATCATGCGATCACTGTGATAGAAATATGCCAATGCAAACAAACAGGTGAAACAGGGGAGATAATACATATAGATAGCATCAATTGCATCAGAGATTTTGTAGGTTTGCTCTCAATTTTTTTAATGCAGCAGTTGGTCAGATATTTCTCTTTTCCAAATTACAGTTTAAAGCTGCTGGCAAGCACCTTTCAGGAACAAAGGAACACTACCCTGCTAAGGTAAGATACCATCAATTGGCTCTCCGTGAGGCAAAGGCTCCCTCTGAACTCAGAACTCACTGAAAGGAGTTTCTGCCTCTTACAGGTGAATCTTTCCAGATGCCAGGGCTAGGGCATGGCCAAAATTAGGAGTCATGTCATACGCTATTAAAAAAATGTACCTGCATGCCTTCCCTAGTACTCAAAGGTTGCTGAGCCCTGTTTTAGTGTTTTACTGCTTAGCTCAAGAAGTCCTGTGTCATGAAGTTTTTATGGTTCCTCTGAAAGATTATAATGTAGCTTTTGAGACTTGTTGGGAAAATTTCCTTGGTAATTAGTTTATATGTCTCCTTAGTTTCTTACTGTCATTCCTATTTTCAAACCAATAGCTTCTGTTGCTCTTGGTCTTTGTCCCCTTAAAATGCCTGTGAGAGGTTATCATGTGTTTGCAAAATGTTTGTAGTTTATTTATTCTGGATTCTGAATAATTTATTTCTGTTTCTCAGTGATTTTATTGTTGTTCCTTGAGTTTTTGCCTGTTTGCTTTTATTTTTCTAACATTGAACTGCCTGAAATGGAATGTGGAAAAACATACTGATAGTCTAATTTTCTTGTGACAGTAAGCAGGCTGAAAGAAATGAGATGTACATAATTAATCATGTCCTGCCTTGTTAAACTAAATACTGGACAAAACTGCAGTTTTGAGCAGCTGTGAACTAAATTCCTTGTGCAGTTCTGTGCTGCCTGCTTTGTTGCATTGTGTGTAGATTTTTCACCAGATTAGAAAATTGGGCAATTCATAGAATAATGTTGATTTTATTTGTTTTAGTGGGCATGGAAAAGACTACTAAGGAAAGACTACTAAGATGGGACTGGTTGTGATGTCATTACCAAAGGCAAGAACTAGGCATTTTAAGGATTATTTCTGTTTTATTGGTTTCATTACTTCTTTTTGAGGGAACAGAGGCTGGGGAATGGTCTGGTATGACAGGCTTGAGCTGGTTTTACAGTCGTACAACTGGCATGAAAGGTGTCCATGTTTTATGGTGGGTGGGTAAGTGACTTCAGCAAGTGTCTGCTATTTCTTTCAGGTCAATAAGAAGTTATTTTTTCTTATGAGTCATCATTTGTATTGTGCCCAGCAAAGGGGAAGGTGAGGCCATTTTATCATTTGGACAAAATTAACGAAGGAGTTGCTCTCTCTCATCCCTCTAATGAAAAGTGAGGCGTAGTTTGAACATCCTTCACTTCAGTCTAAAGGGCCCGTTCTCTTGAGTGTAACTTCCTAGTGATTTAAATTGCACTGTTCCATTCAAATTTGAAATGTAAAATATTAATACTGGAGCTGCTTCATGCAAAAGATGTTATTCCACTTCTTCTCAGTCTTGTATCACATGTTCTTTCATTTCCCAGTATCTGATTATGGCACACAGACAGCAATTCTACCTGTTATGACTTTGGCTGCTTATACCTATTGTTTTTTTTCCTCTGAGTAGTAGAACATGTTGCCATGCTTTTACTATAGTAACATTAAGAGGCACAAATATTGAAAAGTCTATACAGAAACCTGCTGCGTGTAAGAGATCTGTCACAGTGCCAGCCTGCAGGTGGATGGAAGACTTTCCTCTTAGTACTTGTTGTATCTTGCCTAGCAGCTCCCAGAAGGTGTATTTCAGCTTTAATTTTGTAGGTTTTTTGAATGTGGTTAATGCCATTGGATAGTAATAATACTGGTATCAAATCAGCAGTGACAGGGGAAGGGTTCCTGCTTCAGAATGAATAAAGAAATTAAAATATTCAAATGAATTAACAAGCTAACTGGAGTTTCTGCTAAAGCAACACATAAAACTGACATTTATACTGTGTGTGAGATATATGGTGCTGTGGCATATCCACAACGTCTGTACTGCAGTCCCAGTGGGGAACTAGTTTATATTTGCAGCAGAGCTTTTGTGGCAAGTTAGTCCTTCATCTGTGACTCTTCTTCTAAAATAATAATAAAATCAATCTATTTTTAAGTTGGGATGGTAGTGTAACATCACTTTTGTATTTTATTGTACTTATTACCTTTTATCGCTTCTATTGAGTTTTAGGCTAACAAGAAAAAAAAAGTAAATTATGATGGCGTTAATAAGAACTTAAAAGATAGTTACCTTTTTGTCACATTATGGGGAGGGAGGGAGGGGAACAGTTTCACTAAATTCTGGCCAGTGGAATGCCAGAGGGATAAGTAAAGGAAAAAAAATAGGATTGAAAATATTCTCTAGCCATATTTCCTGACGCAGTGTAGGAGAGCTGCTTTCTGTTACCTATGCCTTCTCATGTCTATTTAGCATCTGTACAGCTTTACAAGGCTACCCACTGAAGACAGCGGATGCAAAAAACCCTTGATATTGAAAGTATTTGAACTTCCGTACTAGTGGGACACCCTAAGCAAATTGGTCTGTCCTTGTGCAACACCTAGTTGGAGAAGGACCTGTGCCCCCGAGTTCCTAACCTGATTGAAATACAAAGTCTGGTCAGTGGTCAGGGCCTGGCCTCAGCTGAGGAAGCAGGAAGAGAAAGATGACAGTAATAGGAACCTGATTTTAGAAGCTTACTTCATGCAAGTGTTGGTACTTGAAGGTGTTTATTGAGCTGCCTTGCAACACCATCCTGTTGATCATTTTAACTGTTCCAGCCACTACGAGTTCAGAAAGGTGGTAAAGTCCCTAAAGCTCCCCAAGTGGTTGATACAGTTAGTCCCTATTTTATTCCTCTCTATATCTGAGGGGTTATATCCTGTAGTAACGAGACATTTTCCTTTAAGTTTTAGTAGACAGGTGAGGGATTTATAAGTGTAATAAATACACACTTAAAAATATGAAAATCCACTACTGAGATGTGGAATACTTTCATTCCTCCTTAGTAATGTTTTACAAAACTCTAACAAATGAAATTCCTAAAACGTCATCTGTGACAGGTGATTTAATTTTATCAATGATCATAAAATTCCAGCATATGTCTATTCTTGTTCTTTATGGTCAGTCAGCATCTGTTTTCAGAAGTTACTTAAATTTCCTCTTAAAAAAGGATCATGCCAAAAATAACCTTTATTTTTCCTCATGAGGGATTAAATCCTGATGATTACTATTTCAATGACTCAGACTAGTAACACCATATGAATTAACAATCCCAATGAAATATCATCAGGTAACCTGCTTTTTGTATTCTTTGCGCAGTTTTAAATCATTGCTCTGTTAGTCATGTTTTTTATACTTCTTGAGCAAGTTGAATGAAATGGTACAGTTGATTCCACAATATCAGTCATCAGTCACTGGGATCAAAGGAGTCGTAACTCAAGTGTGAGCTTTTATGTTCAAATACTTTATAGATATGAATTTCCTGGAAGTTTAATTTAATTCAGTTCTAATGGTTGGGAGTTTTAGTAGTTGTGCTATTTTTGAATATGGATTTCTTCCTATATATCTGAAAAATCCTTATTGCCTTAATTTCACCTTAAATAAGTTTTGGGGTTCTTTTGTTTATTGTTTATTTTAAATAGGGTGTTTCAAGCATATTTTAATCTCCTCAAACATCTTTGTTACTGAAAATTTTCAGTACCTTGCAGATAACTGAGCATAAAAGAGGAAAATTCTGATGCATTGAACAGTACCACCATTTATATGTAAAGGAAATAATTTAAAGACATTTCAGAGTCATGAAAATTACTGTCCATAATACACACCCTCCCTCTTTGCCAAGTTTTCAAAGCTCAGTACACCACACTCGCTAACCTCTATAAATATGTACTAGGATTGCATGTAAGATTAAGGTATATATGTATGATTTTACAAAGATACTGTGTGTTGACTGCTTTGACATCTAAATACACTCAAGAAAAACAAGGTGTCAGTTACTCCTGTGCATTTTTAGTATTAATAATATAGTTACATTACGGAAGAACAACCTTAATATTGTGCATTCTCGTGCATCATCAGCATTATTGTCAATTATGTTTCAGCTGAATAATCTTTCACTGGGGATGATGTAACAGTCAAAAGATTGCAAAAGAGATGTGTGTGCCATCAAGCACAAGGAAAGGGAGCATCGTCTTGCTGTTAAAATTTTGCTTTAAAAATGTTTTTCTATGTCTGATCTGAATTTTAAGTATACAGTCACATATATTTAATTTTTTATTCTGAAGTTAAAGCACAGTTAATTCCCTGAGATCCTGAAATGCCAACAGTTACGTTAATAATTTATCTGGTTTCAAAGCCAATTTTTTTGAGCATAATGGTGAAAATATAAATAAGCAGTACCAAGATTCCTTTTTTACAAGTTTGGTGGCTTTTTTTTCTTCTTTTTTTCTGAATGACAATTTTAAGATGCGTTTGGATGTGGTTCTTTTAAGGTCTCATTGTCATAAACAAAATGATGTATACAAATACGGCCCCACAAACACAAATTTAGCAGGCATTGTTTCATCTGTCTTTTTGTATTATTGCCATACTACTAAGCCATTATAGTGCTAGAAATACAGGGGATTTTCATCTACATATTGTACTGACCTGATGGAAAGGATGTGAGGGGCAATACATCTGCTGCACTTGAGGCTGATAGCAATACAGTCCAGGCTGCCCTTCCAGTGGGGATGTCCTGAGCTTGATGTCCGAGTCCTGCTAGAAAATATTTAAGGAAGGAGTTATTAGAGAAAACACCTCAATTTAAAATAGAGTAATTCTGTTAGCTGCTGTTCTATTTTATCTTTCATTATATTTACTCCTTTTTTTGGACTTGATTCTGTCACAGTAAATGTTACAGAGAATTTGTTTTATATACTAGTGGTACAAGAAGAAACATTGTTTCCTGCAATTATGTAATTACTACTTTGAAAAAGGAAATCCCAGTCCAAATTCCATGCAAAGAGCAATTCAGAAAATGTCAGTTTCTGTTTATCTCTTTTTTTCCCTGCATACACAAACTGTATGCTCCAGCTTTCATTCCTGAGTGTGAACATGTCTCTGTCTGTCTCTCTCATACTCCTTGATTTTTATCTTGCAGACTGTCAGTACCTCAGGCTGATGCTGGCATTTTGTCATTAGGTAGAGGGTGAGGTCTATAATGCACAGGAAAGAGGTGACAGAGAAGAATCAAACTAAGCTGACTACTGAATTTGATCAGGATATAAGAAATATAGTATGACTGGGATTCATTTCTGCAACTGTGGAAATAAACATAGAGAAGTTGGTAAAGTCTTAATTTCTCATGGGTCTGCCCAGCTGCCTGTCCTGGATTCCACACAAGGCTCGATTCTCTTATGGGCTCAGACTCCTGGATGTTAAGTGTTGCTGTCTTTTAGTTAGAACCCCGAGTACGCCGTATGGTGCATGTGGCAACGCTGGCCGCTTTAGAAGAGCGATTCAAACAAACTGCATGCTAAGTGGAGAGCTAGATAGAGCTCTAGCTGGTAATAAGCAGTGCAGGGAATGATGTGTCTTAAGCAGTGTCCTTATCAATGTGGCCGGTGACTGACTCAGGTTCTTTCCTCTGCTTAACATTGTGGCCAGGAATTCTCTTCTGAGAGCTGATGTCATAGACACCTTAAGGAACTAGTAGCACTTACCCTTCTGTTTGAAAGCAAGGCCGTAATGACCATCTTTTAAGGTGTAGATTAGTGTAGGGGTACATATTAGACTTGATTTGATGTCCTGGCACCAAGCAAATGCCACATCCAGTATTAATAAATGTCCATGCTATTTTGGTGACCATAAGATGAAGTTTTTCAGAAATGTCAGCTTGCCAGCAGCATGTAAGCTATTTAAGAGCTTTGAAGTTGCATGCTGACTGGAACAGTGGAGACATTAACAAGTAGCCGGTCTTTTCCTGAGTAGTTACATGTACTTGGTAAAGGGCTTATGCAGTGGTAGCTTTATAGTCTCTACTGCAGTGCTAGCTTTATAGTCTCTACTGCAGTGCTAGCTTTATAGTCTCTACTGCAGTGCTAGCTTTATAGTCTCTACATCTTGCAGCCCCAGAATTTGGGAAGAAAAGGGGAAAATGTTTATAGGTTTTGCATTAAACTCACCTGACCTAGATGAGTATTTATCCAGGAAATAAGAGATTTAGATCAATTTCCTCCTTAACCTGAATGGCTTCAACCCCCAGACAACATCCCGCCATTGTCTTAATCCAATTAAGATTTTTTTTTAACCCCTCTTTCTTTTGGTGATCCTCAAATTCTTTGCCTCACAGCAATTAGAACCAGTGGTTAGAGCCCTCTCCTGGCAGATGTAGTCATTCTTTTTTGTCTGCACTAGATTATGAAGATACGCTTTACACTTTGGATCACAGCAGAGATACCTTGTGGAGATACTGAAGGGTAATTTACTTTGCCTTTCAGGGATCTCTGTTCTGCCCTAAATAGCAGTCGCCTCTATCCAGTATGTGAATTAGCCCAGGTACCTTTACACTGCACATACCATAAACAGATCTTATATTTAATTTTAAGTGGTACTGATGTCCTAGAGTTTCTCTTCTATTTGCATCGAAAAACATGCAGGTTTGCCAAGGTGTTGTAACAAATCGGGTATACATGTCTTCATGCTTGAAAAATACTCATTTGTGAACTTTTGTTCCTTGAAAATACTAGTTGATGACAAATACTGATATAAAACCTGTTGTCAGGAAGAATTTGGATATTTAGGATTCATGTGTCATGTCTAATGGAAAATCATTTGTCCTTGTGCCCCTTTCTGAGGACTGTTTTTCAGTAGGGAAATGCCATAAAATAGATAATTTTGATAAATATGGATGTCTATCCTGTGCTCTAGCCTGCAACTTGACAAGAGACTAAATGACCATGTAGTCATGCTAAGAGATAAGAAAAGAATTCCAAAAGTATAGTTTTGTCATTGAAAACAGGAAAAAAAATTTGAAAAAAAAATACTGACCATGACTTGTGAACTGTGATCTTGACCTGTGGTGCTGTATTGGAGGCTGTTACACCATGGTTGTTCTGTGGAGATGTTCGGAATGTGCGTAGGAAATGACTCTGACTTGTCAGGACCCGTAGATCCTGGTAGACCCTCAAAACCATCGATGCTTCTAGCATTTTTGAAGGGTGAGCCTTCTGGTGGGAGGGCTTGATGTGCTTCCTGGAAGACATCTTCGCTGATCTGCCTCTTGTAAGGGTGAAAGGGGTTTCTGCTGCTCTTGAGGAACCTGTCGTAATTTCCTACAGTACTTTCCTCATAACTGTACCGTCTGAATTTTTCAGTACTGAAAGATGCTTTAAATTTGTTCTTGCCACAGTGAATTCCTTGGCTTGTAGGGTATCTCCCATGAATTTGATCCTGGACTGGAGAAGCAGGGCTGGGGCTGTGAGAAGACTCTGAGCTCTTCCTTTCTGTCCTGCTGTCTGACTCATATGGTTGGCAGTTATAACTGGGATTATCCTGCAATGAATTATTGGCGTTTATTTAGGATTAGTACGAGCAAATATTTTATTATTTTCCTTATTTACAAAAAAAGTACATTAAACATACATTATTGATGAGAAGTATAGAATTACTAGTCCTAGCCACCTGCACACAGAGAAGCTCTAAAAGATCTGAAGGGTTTTCTGGTTACTTGGTATCCAAACCTGTTTAAGAGTAAATTCATAAAAGCATTGAGAAGACTGAACTATCTTGGAAAAACAGGATGTCTTAGCTAACTATTGACTAGTTGGTCTGACAATTTCAGCGAAAAGATGATGTATGATCAAGTGATGAAAGATTAAATGACAGGAATATGATAAGTGTAAGTCTTGTCATATACAAGTTTAGTCAAATAAGCTTGATCTCATTCTCTGATGGTGTTACAAGCTGCCAGATATGTTGCTAGTTACATCACTTCCTTTCATTAACATAGCCACACTCATGCTGTGAGACAGGTAGGCTCTAGGCAGACATTTTAACCTTCTTCCTGTCTCATCTCCTCCCTTCCCTTTTGCACCTTAGCAAAAGAAAATAACAGCTACCAAAGTGCTCTTTAATCTAGAAGAGAAAGGCTTAACAAGAACTAGTGTCTGGATCCTGAAGCTGAACACATTCAGCTTAGAAATTATGCATATTTTCCCTGACATCAAGGATGAGTAACAACTTGGATGCCTTTTGAGAAGACATGCTTAAGTCAAGAGCAGGTTATTGTGTTTGGTGAAGGGGAAAAGAGAATGTTCTGTGTTACACAAAAAGTCAGACCAGATTATCAAGTGGTCTCTTTCCTGCTGCCCGCTCTAAATCCAGGTTAGCCTCACAGTATTTTAGGAGAACAGGCAAAGGAATATATGCCTTCATGAAAGAACCAGATTTCAAGTAGTTCCAAAGGGAAGTTAGCATAAAAGCCAGTGCTTTCTGCAGAGTGGAGCATGGCACAGTTTTTTCATCCGTTTGCACGTGGGTCTGCGTGTCAAAGCTGTTAATGTTTTGTTCTGTCATAGATTCCTGCAGAAAGCAAATCTGACCTCACGAGGCTTCTGGATTCTTACATGAACGTGAACTTGCTCAGTTTGTAATTTCTTAATTCCTACTTCCTCACTCTGCTGTATAGTCCTAATACCTGTGTTAGTGATATCTTTTATTAAGTAAGAATTGCCCCCCACCCCCATATTTAGTTATATAAAGCTGTATAAATGGTAGTTCTGTCAATTCTCCACCAGAAATTTTCATAATAAAAATATTACAATGGTTATTTTGCTGTTATTTGAAAAACACTATTCTCAGTTGTACTTTTGTTATGAAAGGTAAATATGATGAATATGCAGGCCACAGGAGAGAGATAATTTTAGTAAAAAAAAAAAAGTCTCAAGGAATTCTGAAGTGCTTGAAAGGTATCCTCTACTGGCAGGGAGTAGACAAAAAGGTTCTGATGTTTCTCTGTCTGCTTATTTATGTATTTATTTCAGAAACAGGATGAGAATTACTTTAAATGTAGCATTTTACTGGATTAGTAACTAGATGGATTGCCTGTTTTCTTTTTAAAGATAGGATTTTTAAGCAATCGAATAGGAAATTTAGCACGGAGCTTAAGATTATTAGCTCAGAAGAGTAACTCAGGTTTCTACTCTTCAAGAACAAAACTTCCAATGTTTACTTTGTTACCAGTTAAATATGCTGAGATTTAGTATAGCAATTGCAGAATATTGTATCTGAACTTGTGCCTCTGAAGAAGAGAACAGAACTGAGCCATCTTACTCACAGTTTGCTGAACTGGGGATACTGAATCCCCCTGTGTCTTCATGAGGTCTTGTTGGTCCCTTTCCAGAGTGTCCGAAGAAGAAAATTTAATATTAGATTGATCTTGGAGTAGTGAAACCATTACCAAATCCACGTCAGATAGAAATCCTGTTATGACAAAATCAAATTACAATAAATATTTTCTAAAACTTAAACTGTAAAAGAAACCATTTGTTACATGCAGATGACTAGACACTGTTAGATATGCAGCTGGACAATAACTCATCCTGAAGAATTCCTCATATTCCTAATACAGTTCAACTACTTTTTTAGCTCTTAAAGAAATGTTCTGTAAGTGCAATTACAATGAAGATGTGATACAGAGTTTATATGGATTTACCAGACACTTTTTATAAAAATAAGTCATTTTTTGTTTTCTTCAGGTTCATAAGTTAATGAAAATGTATTGCTTTGGGGTTATGCAAATTTAGCAATACTGCTTTATTGAGAGATTGTAATATAAATGCACCCCAATTGCTTTCAGTGGCACTATATAAAATAAAAGGGTTTTTTGCTGTCATTACTTAGACTGATGGTTTTTTATTAGTACCAATCCCTTCAGCCTTTTTGTTGTTTTGCATGATTAAATGTATCTGAGATATGTAAATAACTTCATCATTCCATACCTATTTTTGTTAGTTGTCTCTCCTCTCAAGTTCCCAATCTTTGATCTTTGGATATATGAGACATATCTGATGATGTTCTTCAGTTTAAGAGGACTAAATATAATTAATCTTCTAGTATTTTGTTTTCTACCATGTTTATTTCCCAGTCCTTGTTCACTGTAACCATACAGTAAAACTACAAAAGAACAACTTGCATCCTCTTCTTAATGTCGTGCACATAACGCTGCACCAAGTGTGTACCTATGTAAAGATGTCTTGTGTTTATAGTTTATATTTCAGGTGTACTAGTAGGGGAAAAAAAAGCCACTTCAAGAGTTAATTTGCAAGGTCTTTGCCACGTGTTTAAATGGCTGTTAGGTAAATAACTAAGGGGTTTATTAGGTTTGGTTAACAAAGATGTATCACCTAAAAATGTGGAAAACCTTTTTTGCCCTTATAGTTCAAAGAGAAATTTATATTTATGAGGAGTAAGACTGCATTGCCTGAGGGGATAAAGCACAATGGGGCTTGGAAATCAAGTATGAGACCTATAGTAGTATATCAGGAAAAATTGATGTTAGATAAAGTTCAGAAATGTCTTAGGCACAGACTCTTCTCCCAGTAGCTTAACTGGAGGCTGATGAGGAGATACACTTCTAACTGACGCTTAGCTTGAAAGAAGCAGGTGGGAAAACTGACAACCAGGAAATATATGTGTGTGTATATTTGTAAGCGTTCCACACTGTCTGCCTTCTTAGTGCTGGTTTCCCACTTCAGGTTATACAAAACTGCATCTGACCTCTCTTTTATATTGCAATTTTTCAACCCAGCTACCTAATTTGTGGTCTTAAGCATTAGAATTTTATTAAAAGCTTTTGTATGGTTACAGTTCTTGCCTAATGACTTTCACATTGCAAGAGACATTTGACAAATGGTCACAAATAAAGAAAAAGGGGCTTAATTTCAAGAAAATCAGATTAATGAAAATAAGAAAATAGGTAAGTCAAAAAGCTGTGATTGCAGAGTATACTAATGCCTGAAGCTTTTCTGTTCTTATTATGTTTACCATTAGGATCTGTGACAGAAGCAGATAAAAAGCAGCACTATCTAAAGAGTTAATTCAACAGGTCAGAAAGGTCTGGCTCTGCTTACTGAAGGCAATCAGACTTCCTTTCTGAAAACAAAGTGAATAGATCATGGTTATTTGGATAGTCAATACAAAAGGTCCAGGAAAACCAAATTATTTTTATGCCTCCCCTCCACAACTTTTGCCAGGTTCTGTTTATGAATTTCATTTTGCTGTCTCATGGAGGCTGGTAGGAAAGGAAGAGTCTTACTGCCACTGTAATGCTATAAAAATTCTCCCCTGCATAGTGGAAGTGTTTTACTGAATATTAAATGAGAAGCAGCCTTGTACTAGAACAATGTCAGGCTGATAATCCACATTCACTGGTGGTTGTTTAATGCCTTTGTCGAGAATCCATTTCAGAGGGATCTCCCATATGGGGAAAAATCCCAAGCCTACAACCACAGTCCTGTTTTCAGGTTTCACATTAAGATTGGCACCATTCTTCAGCAGCTCAGTAATAACTGCCTCTCCAATTTATCCTTATCCTGGAAATGACATGCAGTGGTTATGTCTTACTGTGAGAGAAAAACCTCTGGCTATGTCTTTTGACTCTCTCATTTTTTCTTGGATTTCAAACTTCTCACTCCAAAAGCCATTTGCAATTTTACTTCACTGATATGTATCACAGCGGGCTATGCATACAGATAAGTAGAAACTGCCAAATTAACATACTGAAAAGTCTTTGCTGTTACTGTTCTTCAGATATCTTTTTTTGTTTTTAAAATGTCCCTTAGAGACCTTAATTTTATTTTGTAGAAAGAATATATAACAAAACCCCAAACCACTTTGCATTGTTAATATAGATTTTAGCAAAGAGAAATCAGACTGCTTACTGACAAATCTTCTTTAAGAGAGAAGAAATTATGGTCAGTGGAGGCTGTCAATAATCAGGATTACAATAAATCATTTACAATAAACTGTTCCTGGGAGACAGAGAGCTTAAGGAAATTGTGGGTTGCCTAGATGTAGGATGTGTTAAAGAAAACAATGATGCTTTGATTTGGAAAAAGGTATCTGATTATCCCAGATGTAGCTGGAACCATTCCTCCCCAGCCCATGTCATTTTTACTTTTGTAAATGTTGCGTGACAATCCTAGGCTCCTATGATAAGATAACTATCTTTAAAAAAAGAAAATAGTGAGAAACTGTAACCTCAGCTGAGTGTTTGGATAAGCAAGGTAGCAGCAGCTGATCTATTAGCTCTGCATGACTGGAGTCCTGTGGCAGCAATCCATAGTTTAAACAATTCTTGGTTTTGTGTCTTTTCTGGATATTGGAGGGCATTTTGCCGGTGATACACTTCACCAGAGCTCGGCACTGGGCCGTCTAAGCAATCTGAACTGCTCTAAACGCTGTATGTTACTGTAAATGCCCTCTCCATCCCTTGGGGCTGAGATCAGTTTTCATGAGAGGAAGGTGTGTTTGGATGTTCCCCAATTCGTAATTCATTCTGCATGCATGCCTTAGGCAGCTCACTGATCCTTGCTTGACACTGGCTTGTGTGATCTGCTCTCTTCTCTGCCCCCTCCCCAAAACACTAAATCATCTTTTTCCTCTCCAAACACACTGATGTTTTCCAATGCAAGAAAGAAGTAACTATTTGGGATTTTTTTTTTCCTGAGTCTTTTATGAGAAAGGAGTCAGAGAAGCCATGAGGTTTCAGAATTGTAGTTTTCAGTTTATAGTTAAAAATCTACTCCTTAATAGTGTCACGTTCCAAATATTGTGCAAGTGACCAAAATTTTGTGACTGAAACTTGCCATGTATACAGGAATATTTCGATGTGTAATTACTTATATGGGAAGCTTTCAGAAGAAATGGAATTTGTTAATGAGAATCAGAAATTTTTGTGGTTTACAATGAATGCAAGACCTTCTTTCTAAGCTTATTCCTGACAGATTGACACCAAAGGTTGTGCTGGATCATGCTGGTGATAGCTATGATTGCTTTGTTGATCTCTAACGTTCTTGTCACTAACGCTTGCCCTATTTTTAGAAGACACTTTCAGGAGCAGGATTTCAGTCTACACAGTATTAAATTGTGGTTTAGCCGCATCAGTTTCTTACTGCTTTCTTGCTTCTCTTTATAGTATGTATTGGACCTTGATTATAGGATACTTGAATAGCTTTTACAGAGCTTCTAAGGACTGTGTTTTCTTCTTTTCTGAATTTAGATCTGTTTGAGTCTTTGTTTAATTTAACTATGCTATTTTTGCTTTCCTATTCAATGGTTCTGAGCTCCGTTCTCTCATGGTTAGCTAGTGGTTACTGCCCACGTTTTGCTCTCTCTTGACATAACTTTTATATTAGTTGGGAGCACGTGGAAAATAAGCTTAATTCATCAAGGCGAGAGCAGTGATAATCTCAAGTATGGGTGAAGAAAGTTTGCAACCATGAAACCCCTTCTGCATCATATTACATGGGATGTGTTTGCTACCCTCTCGATAATAACTATCAAGGAGGAAAGAGGGTTTGGCTACAGCTGCATTACAACATGCCTGATGTTAAATCTCTCCATGTGAATCAATTCCTATGGAACAGTTACTCTAAGAGTGATATAAATAACCTGAATGTTACAACATTGGATGAGTTTACATGTAGGTAGTTGGTTTTCAGAACTCCATAGAAGTGTAGATTCTACTCAAGTAGATCTGGTTGTGGAATAATTCCATATGAGTTTGGGTTTGAGGCTTGTTATGTGAACTGACACCTGAATAGAACAATGATGAACTTAATTTGATAAATCTAAAAGGACCAAGTTCCTTAGCGGAGTATCTCAGGGTTTAGGATTAATTCTAATGTAATTTATTATTTTCATTAGAGATTTGAGATAAAGTAAATCTACTGATGACATCCACACGTAGTAGTAAATTAAGATTATGCATTAAGACTGATATTACTGAAGGGAATTGGGTGCTAGAAACATGGTGGCATTATGAAATAGCAAAAGATGTAATGACAAATGGAAAAAATGATGAAGCAGCAGCAGCCTGGATCTAGCAATTCTCTGAGAAATTTAAGAGTGACAGACAGTGTAGTCGTCTGCAGTATCATAGGCTATTAAGAAGTCTAGCAATATTTTGGGTCAGCTATATCACGGTACTGAATGCATGTCAGAGAAGGCTGCCATTTTTTATGAGATCCTTCCTGAATTATTACGGTTTATTTCTTTTCATTAAGGGCTACCTGTAGGCAAGGCTGAATACCAAGTGATTATTGTCTACTCTGCAGAGACTCAGGCTAATTGCCACCATGTCCAGATATGCTCTAAGCAGGAGTGGTTAGGAGCTCTAAAACATCCAGGTGCTTCCTGGTAGGTGGAGAGAAAAGTGGAGTGTTTGTAGCAGGTGTTTAATCTGCTATAGGAACACATCTATAAAATACTACAACTGTCTGTATAAACAAATTCTTTCCAAAACGAATGTGTTTGTCCTAAATCTTATTGTATGGGAAAAAAACATTTTAAGAAGCAGATCTAGGACACTTCTTTGCATGGCTGAACACCATAAAATACACAGGCAACGCTACTATCACTGTGGTCTTTAGTCCAGGTTCCCTTCCTTAGACCGACACTTTAGATTTTCTTTTTTGTTTATATTTTATCCTGCATCAGTTACTTCTGACACCAGCTGTGAGGAAGGAGGGACATGTCTGTCCCTGCAGAGGACTTTGTGATTTATTAGATTTTTGTTGTATTTTCCACCGTTGCCTCTTTTCCAGGCTGAAACTAACTTAGTCATTTCTTATTCTGAAGCCATTCCAGACCTTAGGTTACACCTGCAGCCCTTCCTTGAACATCATCTAGTTCTGCTAACACCTTTCTGGGGTGGGGAGGACCAAAACTACATGTAGTGTTCAAGATGTAGACAGGCCATGGTGGTTACACAGCAGATATTCTCCAAGCACACAGCAATTCACTCAAAATTGAGAAAAACAGATTGTGAGGTTTCTCCTCAGTTGCATTGCATATCCTGTTCATTTCCGTATGTATTTTATCTCTAATGCTAAAATATTCATTTATGCAGAAACAGAAAACATGGCAGAAATTCATGCAGTATGGCTCAGATAACAGCACTATAAGAACCTCCATATTTCTTGTAGACTGGGCAGACCCAGCATTTGGGAAGCACTTGATAGAGAAAAGTCCCTCACAGGTGTTGAGTAGCTCAGCAGAAAGGGAACTCAGCATTGAACAGAAATCAAGCATGGAAAAATTTAGCTAAGAAGGTGAATGAGTTTGTCATTTGGACTTGGTTTTCCCCACACCTTTTTCCTCATCATAATAAACACTAATACATCTTTCCAACTGCATCAGTTAACCCAATAAAAAAGTATGTTAGCTCTCCCTACCAGCTTTGCAACTCTAATGGTATTTTCAAAACCCTATCCTTTGCATACACTCTCCTGTTTTCTGGATGACTGATTGTGCTGTTTCCTGAATGAGGAGTATGAAATTTCATTGCTTCATACTAGACATCTAAGCATGAAGTCAGAAACAGTTCCAAGAGCTGAAGTAGTTAATATGATACAGAAACTGTTTGATTCTTTCATGAATAACCAACTTGGTTGGCAGGTCAAACCAGCACAAGAGATAACGGCGTAGTGTTCATGGACTGATCATAGTAAGTATGTAACTGAATTCTTTGTGCTGAATTCAGAGCAAAGTTTTACTCTGCAGCAGGTCTGGGGAGTGGCTATGTATAGATGCCACAAGTATAGTAGAGCTGTCAGTACAATCCTGTGACATAAAAAAATCATAGAAAGAAGGAAAGCTAAAGCAGCTATAGTGATTCAATTGAACGGTAGATAGAGATAACCTCTTTTGCTCAAAAATTCATGAACTGCAGCTTGCTGAAAGCTGGGAGAATATCCTAGGGAATTACCACTCTGCCCTTCGCTGGGTATCCCCCACAGTCCCTGCATCTGTGCTTTGTTCTTACCCTTTTTTATAGCCCAGTTTCACATAATCCTTTGTCCCCTTCAGTGTTCCCCCTATCATTAGGTAGGTTGTCTCCTCCTAAGTATTCCATCCTCTCTCCTCTCCCTGCAATGAAAGTCCATGTCTTCTTACTTCTATCACGTTATTAGTTCTTTTGCTACATTCCAATGCATCTCTTCCCTTCTACTATGGCTATTCTGGTTCTGATGTTCAAAGTGGTCTATGGGCTATACACAATATTTTCTATAAGATCTCTTTCTTAGAGTTCACCTTTAAATTTTAATTGAAAGGCAAATGTCAGTTGGGTTTAAGGACAAATGCAAAGAGATGAGATTGGTTAGCACCTCAAAAAATGTGAGAACTGCTGAATGATATAGTGAGTAACATGGGTCAGGAATTGTCAGCTGCTCTGTACACGACATCTACCATGTTCTGGCCCTGTTCCTTGCTGCTTCTGTGCTAGTGTAATAAACATGATTAATGGTAAGATGTTCTCATGAATTACCTATTGATAGCTTAAGGGCTGTATGGAATGTGGTGTACCCTACTGATCCTCTTTGGGGAACATCATGTAGGGGGAACGTGGGGGACACACAGCACAGATCCTTTAGTAGTCGCATAATTGGGTTTTACGTTCCTTTTCTCTCTCAGTGAGTCATGCTCATCTCCCTGTGACTTGAGAGTTCATCTTGGGATCTCATGCCATCTTTCTGTCTTTATGAGAAGGTGTGTATGATGATCCACCCTAATGGTTTCTGTTGCTGGCTGTGGCAGCATGTTTTATGATGGGTGTGGTACATTCCCATTTTCTCTGTTGTGCATGTACAGTATTCACCTTGCAGCCCCACCCGTGGCCACTCCCACCCTCCCACTGGGAATCGCCCACAGTAAGCTCTGTAATTACCTTTATTTGATCTGAGGAATGGATTTGGGAATCTTATTTGCACAGTCGTAAGCTGAGTATGTTAAAACAAAACAAAACAAAACAAAAAAAAACCCAACAAGAAACTTTGAATGACTGATTCACTGAGCAGCGAAGTGTTAAGTAGAGAAACGGCAGAGACAGATAACCAAGTTCAGGGGCGATTTAACTGAAGTGTTTGTGGAGTTTTTGCTTTGGAAATGTCCAACTACAATACATGTATACAAAGGGGAATTTCACCTGTTATCACCTGGTTTGAGTTCTTAATGTTAGCAGGCAAAGCTGCTGGAAGTTACAGTTTTCATTGGAACAGTTTCTGTTAGTTTTACACTGCATTAAACTGAATCAGTGCAAACTACAGTTTGTACTTGTTTTACATGTTTAGTCTGTGTTATGCAGCGTAGTTTACAGAGGCCTCTAAGACTCTCAGTGAAGAAAAGAAATTGTCTGCAGTCAGAAGTAATTCAAGCATTTAGTTTCTGAGGAGACCTTTGAAAAGAAAAAACAAAAAAAACCCCAAGACTCAAGCTCCTACTTTGGCTTCTTAAGATCAAAGGTCTTTCAGCATCCACCTAGTAACTCGTAACTAATTCAGCTAGCTCATAGAAGCACAGCTGATTTGGAGTGATGTATTCTGCTGACACCTATTCCTAGGCATGCATGAAAAATGTTGCATATAAAGCAGTAAAGATGGAGGAACAGGTAATGGAGAATGATATTTATTTCTCTGCAGGGAACCCACCCTCCAGTCCTCACAATATCCTTTCTGTCCACAAAACTGAAGTGTTGTTTCCATATGTGCAATGGTCAATACTGGTTAGCGTGTTAAAGTATTTTGAACAGGTATACTGGGGAAATTGGGCCGATAATTTGTTTAGGTTACCAGAAAGAGCTTTTGACAAGATGCTTCATCACAAGGTTTTAAGGGAACTAAATATCCATTGAAATCCTAAATAACCACAATATTAAATAATAATTAAATATTTGGATAAATATTTGGTTAAAAGATAGAAAATGAAAAGTAAAGGTGAGCAATCAGTTTTCACAAGGAAGGTGGTCACTAGTGCTGGGTGTGATCTTTAGGGGTCTGCTGAGACTTTGTGTTGCTTAATGTATTTGGAAAAAGAGGTGAAAAGCACCATGAAAAAAATTGCAGATTATACTGTTATTTTGAATAGTTATGATGAAAATTAGGTGGGAGGAATGGCTAAAAGACATTATGAGATTTAGTGATGGGGCATTTAACCTTATAGGTAAACCTAAAGAGAAGCACAAAAACATTATCTACCAAAAAGCAGCCCTAGTTTCCTTTTTTAAAAAAAAACAAATCCAAAACATTTAGCTGACCATTAAAACTCAGGAAAGAGTAATGATGGATGGTTCTATAAAAAAAAAACAACATTAGCTCAATGGTAATAGCAATCACAAAAGCAAAGACAAATGTTAAGAATTGTGAAGGAAAACCAGAACAAACAGATAAACATTTTTTCCGTGGTATAAAACCATGATGCATTGCTGTCTTGAACAGCAGTTCTGGTTCTCCCTGTCCTGACAAGGAGACAGTTGTGCAGGACAGGTTGAGGAAAAGGCTGCAAGGATTGATGATGGTGAAAGAATGGAAGAGATGCTTGAAACCACAGGTGGCATGGAGAGGGTGAACAGGCATTGAAGGCAGTCTCCTAATTCAACAGCTTGCACTGTCAAATCAGCCTAGTAGGAAGCAGATTCAAAGTGAGCAAAATGAAGTGGTTCCTTGCACAGCATGTAGCTGAGCTGTGCAAACCCCTACCACAGGCTGCAGATGTAAAAATTGGTATGGAATGCAGGGGTGGCTGCACAACTTAATAGAAAGGAAAATCCGTTGTGGCTTATTAAATAGATGGACACCAGATCTGACTTCAGAGGTCTGTGACTTGCAAAATGTGTCTTAGTGGCATTTAGTCTTGTCTGTGGTTGGAAATAGGATAGGGGCTAGATGGGCCTTTGGTTTCACCCAGGGTGGATGTTTCTCGGTATTGTGTGCACTGCATTGCACAGTGTTTTAAACACATAAAACCAGAGAATGTGTTATGTTTCAATGCCATGAATTCTCTACAGTGTAAAAGGTAACATATTTCCAGAGAGATCTGGCTACCTACCTGCAGAAGCAAACACTTTAGTTAGGGAAAAGAGAGAAGAAAAAAAAACTTAGGTGAAGAAATAAAAAGGCAAATGCCTAATTATCCCAATACTCTTCTCTCCCTGCCCCCAAAATCACAAAGTCATTCGCACCCCAGCATCAAGTTGAGAACTTAGTTTTGTAATTTAAAGCATCATATTTGGAATACCAGGAGGAGTAAGAGACAGACAGACTGAAGAATAAATGAGGGACAGTTCGGAGATGAGAGAACCTTGTGGGAAAATACGGCCTGACATTGTTTTGCAAAATGAGTAACATACAAATATGCTAATCCTTTAGGAAGGAATAACTGCTGAGAACCAGATGAGATGCAAGTGTCTTGAAATTAGGAAGACTAAAAGGGGGAAGGAAAAGCAAATCTAATACAGTGAACAAAACGAGAAGTTGTGCATGAAGGCATTAAAGTTTCCAGGAAGGATTATGTTCATTCTTTGTAAGTCTTGGAAAACTTAATGTCTGCTGTTAATAGAAGTACAAAGGAAGTTCCTGGGGGAAAAAAAGATCTGAAAATGAGGGAAGTTATCAGAAAATAGGCACAGCTAAAACCATCCCTATTTACAGTTATGAAACATGAGACCAGCATAAGAGTCTCTAAGAAGTGTAAATATGGCCATATCTGACAGTCCAAGTTGCACAAAAGTTCATTCACCCAATTAACCTGCTCTCTGCTTCACTGCAAAGTGACCAATGATTGTTCTTCCCAAGTACTCATTCCTCTGCTACACCCACCTGTTTTCCCACTGCCTAATTTATTCCTAGAGTCTATTTCTGTTTCATAAACACTGCTTCCTTACTGTTAAAAGCAAAAGTATCAAGAACAGTTATTTGATTTTTAAAGTTAATTTTATTTAATTCTTCATCTTACGCTATTTTAACTCTTTCAGGAAAATTCTTCAAGCTTTGTGAAAACTCTTTCTTCTAGAAGAAGAGCAAAAGAAAGCTAAGTTTCTATCCCCAGTTCTCTTCATTCCTGGTTGATTAAAAGCACATTGTTCAAGCCAGCATGACTTAAATGCTTGATGCCAAATTTTGGCAAAATAATGTGATTTATTCACCTAGGGTGAACTTTTCAGCCAGGTCCATCTGCCTTGTGAAACATGAGGTGCTTTTATATTCTTTTTTTTTTTTTTTTTTGCCATTATCTGACTGAAGAGGAGAGCAGCACTAAGTAATTAATGGTCTCTGTGCTCAGCAAAAAACACCAAAAAGAAAATGCAGAAATTTGTGGCATGCACAAATTAGGCTTCAGGGCCTAAAGTGCACTTCTTCAAGGCTTAAATCTCAAAATATTCCATCAATAGAGTATCTAAGAAATGTAGACATGATAGTAGTCTTTTCCATGTTTAAAATATGTTGACTTTTTATTAATATGTAAAGCAATAGAGAATCTCCTTCAAGAGCTATGTATATTTTCAAAATAGTGGATCTACTTTCCACTGTTTCTTAACAAATTCTAAATTCTATCTGTGTGTCTATCTATCTACTGAGGCGATCCCTTCAGGGTAAATAAGTACTGTATTGATAACTGAGACAACAAATATACTTTTAATTCTTTCTGTCTCAAATTATGGTTAATTAAAATATCTTAGGGCAAGGTATTAAAAAACCCCAATTAAAACTAGATTAAATAAACCACAAAAACTAGAAAATGTGAAGTTCACAGCATTTTTTTTTCTTTTTAGGAGAAATTCAGTTCTGTTATCACAATAGTAGCCTTCCACACCTCCCACTTATAGGAAGGCCCCAGTGACTTTAGAAAATAGAGATTTCATTTGCCACAAAACATAAGGTGATAACACCCTTGAAATAAAAGAAAGGAATTCCACAGAAGCAGCAAGTGTCCAAAAACTGTGTGTGCAGAAACAGTTTTGCAAGCAACAGTCTGAATAAATAGTCTCTGTTTCATTGAGGAAGCACCATTTAAGCAAGTGTACTGAATGATATATGCATGCTTGATGCTGTTACAAAATTCTTAATAGCGAGGAAAATTAGAAACGAGAGAAAGGCTGAAATTAAACAGGAATTGTAGAAATCCTGCATTTTTCCTCTGTACTCATGTTGCATTTGACACACATATATCATCATGCTGCTTGTGAAGCACAAGAGATTCTTCCTGGGAGACTCATGCCCGCTCTGACAGGGATTTTCTCCAGTCTCTCCTTACTGTGAAGAATCAACTCCTTTATTGACATGGAATCTTGCAATTTTGGGAGCAGCTAGATATAAGAGGTCGAAACTATGCTCATTTCTTCTCTTAAAATATTAAATTTAAATGATATATAAAACATAATTACCTGATCTAAGGGGATTACCACATTAAAGAAAGATATGTAAAACTAAATGTATTACAAAAAACATTCTGTTTTCTTATACATTAAAATAATGCAAATTAAACTTTTTATAGGTGTTTGTTTCCAATGTTTAATGCACAGCTGATAAAGAATATTCATTAAGGGACCAGAAGTATAGTTTTATATTATTGCTAACTCTGTCCTGAGAATAGTAGGTTCAGGAGAAAAAAGAGAATTGATATATTAAAATATATTTATATTTTATCACACACACCCCCGAAACAACATCGATAACAGCAACAGCTCAATACTTTCTTTCCTCCTAATGACCTCTATGCATAATAGAGTTTTTCACTCATTCTAGTGTTTTAGCTTTTTCAGACTGACTAAACAAGTATAGGACTAAATTTATAATATAGAATTTTGGGGCTATGTAAGAGCAGAACATAATGTTACAAATACAACAGAATGAAAAAAAAATATCAGCAAGGGAAAATAGGGTCCTGAACAAAGAGCATGCTGCTTAGAGACTTTTACATATTTATTCATAAATTAATGTCTTGAAACTAATTAACATTTTTTATTTTAGACTTTTGTTTGCATTCACATATTTATGCCCTCTGCTTTTTTTTCCAGCTGAACTCAGAATTTTATATTGTGGTAGCCCTCAGTTACAAAGTGTGGAACATGTTTTATAGTCAAGGAGAAGATCTGTGTTTGGGATTAGTTTTATCTGAGGCTGTGTGAAATGAATTTCTAGATGAGAAGCTTTTGTCAGCTTTTGTTATTCTTTGCTGGCGAAGAGGCCGGTCAGCTACTGGAAGCAACCTCATACTTTGCTTTCTTTGTCAGCTTCTTTTGTGGTGACAGTAGCTTCCTCTGGCAGATCTGGAAGACCCTTTTTCTCCATGGCTGGGAGTCTGTAGAGCAGAGCTATAAGGTGCCTGGTTTTCACAGCTATTGTTTCCAATTAAGATCGATTTAGCAGAAATACCATTGGAAAGATTCAGAGCAACAGGAAAACTGAGGCTGGAAGGGACCTCAGAAGATCATGTAGTCCAACTCTCCCTGCTCAGTGCCAGGTCAGCTAGATTAAAGTGGAGAGAAGAATATCAACAGGAAAACAGCTAGAAAATAAAAAGTACGTGCGTAGTTTCTTCTGTCAGGGAAATATAGGGTTTGTGTCTGTTACAAAACACATGCGTGTGTGTTTGAACGTTAAACATCACTAATGAACGCAGCATCAAATCTGACTTGCTAAACTAGGACAAAGGAATTCATGTGGGTTCTCTTTATTTGGTTTTCTATAAAGTGTTCCTTTCCTTCTCTCTTTCCAAGTTAAATATTGCCAGTTACCACTGCTATTATTGTGATTCTTGGGATATCTTACATTTTTTTGAGAAACTCAGTGCTGCTGGAATAGCAAATATACAAGAATCACAATTTTTATTTTGTCAAGAATGCATATTTTTGCATTGGTAGTTATGAAATAAAGATGGAAACTTGATTCCTATAGCATCTAAAACCAGAAGCAAGTATCATAGATCCCTCATACACTTACTTTTCAGAATTTCATGAGGATAAGACTTGATTATCCATATTGTTAAATTCAAGGAGTTCACTCCTGGTACATCCTACCTTCAGTTTCATTATATGCATATTTCTAGTTTCCACATTTTCATTCTCTCTTAAATTTTACTTTGTCTTTCTTTCTCAAATCTTTTAGCTTAACAGTGTCTTTATATGTGGGACAATCTTCTATTCGTATATACCTGATCTTTTTCTATTTTTGTTGAATATCTTTTTAAAAATGACCTTTTCTGTGGAGACTTCCAACAACAAGGAACACCATCACTTTGAGACAAATTTTGCAGTCCCCTTTGCAGTTCTCTTGAGCCACTCTGCACATAAATGCATAGATAAGTGTAGCTTATTTTCCCTGTTGAAAACAGTCTGCTGCTGTATTTTTATAGGGTCAGGGAGGAAAAAAGAACAGGTGTGACTGAATTATGCTGAGCCCCATTTGTTTGCTGGCTGTTAAGTTCGTCTGCTGAGAAATACTGCTAGCCGATGCATGTCAAATTCTCACCTACGTGAGAATGGACAGAAATCTAGGAAGGCATTACTAGATTTCTAGTGAGTCTTAACCATTGAATGAAAATTTTTGCGAGGCAGAGTTTTTTCTGTATGAGCACAGGTATTTTATGCTGTATACTGAAATGATATATACATATGAACAGTAAGTCTCCATAGATTTAAATAATTGGTGGTATTACTCAACACCTCAGAAGACTATGTGCAGATTATCCCAAACTAGTTACCTTGCATTAATGGCTAGTCTTGAAAATGTTGGTCCTAGTATGTAATTTTTCAATACTTTGGAAGGTTCTTACAAAAGATGTTAGACGATAGTATTTCTTGTCTGTTACCAAAACAAGATTCAGATATCGCAAAGCTGACCCCAAACCCATATGGCAAATCAGGTGCTCTCTAGACACTCTGCATTTCAAAGAAAAAAAAACCCAGCCCAGATGTATTCCTGGGTGGAAAAGTAGGGCATACATTAATTAGTGACCTTAAAGCACAATGGAAAACTAACGGGGCAATGCCAAGTCAGAGTATGAGAAATTCTGGAATATTAATGTTTGCCTCTGATCTCATACATTGAGGAATACGTGTGTTCTCACCTCCCAGAGGACAGGGCTGAGGCTTTTTGACGTCTTCAGGTTCAGTAGCCCCAATTAAATTCATTCTAGTGAATTTAGACAATCAGCTCAAGTAACTACAGAGCTGCAGGTCTTTGTCTCTGAGCAGTCACTGAGTATGAGTGCCATATCAGAAGTCTGAAAGGAGATAAACGTGGTGTCTGTCTTGAAACTAGAAAGTGTGAGGGAATTACAGATGACAGATTTAACTTTAGTTCTGAGAGAAGTACAAAATTAAAAAAACCCCACCAAAATAAAAACTAAGAAAAAAAGGCAAAAGTAAAAGCCATTATGAATTTGCTAAGAAGAAATTGTCACACCAGTGTAGTTTCCCTGTATACTGGCCTTGCAAGAAGAGGAGAAAGTGTACAAGTAATACAGCTTGATGTTAAGTAAGTCTCCCATAACATTCTCTTAAGCAAACTAAGAAAATTTATTTTAGATAAAACTCTAGTAAAGAGGAGGTAAAGCTGGGTAGAATAGAGCACTAAGAGTAGTTACTGACTGTTGTCAGAATGAAAGGGTGTTTTGAGTGGATTTCTTAGAGTCTGATACTACTTGGTATTTTCACTAATGACTTGTGTGACATGCTAGAGAGGAACACTACTCAAATTTGGAGACAGTATGAAGATGGAAGGCTTTGAGTATGTATTTAGAGGACAGGATTAATATTCAAAAGGAGGCAGGAAAAATGATCTGGAAAAAGTAAAATGCAGTTCAATAATAACTAAATTCAGCATCTAGGCAGGAATAATAAACCCTGCAGATAGTGAATGAGACCAAGTGACTAGGTAGCACTTCTGCATAAAAAGATCTTGAAGTTTTAATGGGTTCTAAGCTGAACCTAGATCAGGCATATTGTGCCATAATGAAAAAGGCAGACATGCTAGCAGGTATAAGGGGCTTATGGAAGTATATTCTGTGAGACTTGGGAAGTTGACTCCTCTTGGTGTTGGTCAAGCACCAGCTGAAGGTTTGTGTTCAGTTTTGGTCCCTGCATTTTGAGACAATGGACTCCGATTTGGAGTCCATAGGAGAGGAGTGTGAGAATGGTCAGAGGCCTAGGAAACATGGATTATGAAGAAAGATTTACAGAATTAAGGTTGTTTAGTCTGGAAGATCATTTATATTGAAGGACATTCCAGCTCTTTTTTTTTTTTTTTTCCTTCTCTCTCGTTTGCTCTTTTCTGCAGCTTGGGAGGACAGTGCCTAGCTGTTTAATTATTCCAGCTGGGAAAATAGTAAATTATTTCCTTCTATGAATTACTTACATTCCTGGGAGAACAGGTTCCTGTCTAATATTTTTGGCATCCTACCATTTGCCCACAGAGGGGAATGTTGCAGAGACCTGTCCTGGCAGGTCTGTTGAACCAGCAGTTAAGAGTTTGCAGGGCAGGGATACCTACCCATTCCAGGAGTAAAGTACGGGCTAGGTGTGGAAGTTGTAAGCCGACACTAGATGAGCTCCTTTGAGAGGCTCTAACAAACTGGTGAGGCAGCAGTACAGAGGGAAACAAATTGGGTTAAAATGACAGCATGTTTAGCTTCATTACATGACTCTGATGGAACCTCACCCTATATGCTTCATTCATTTCTGAGCACTTCACCAACAGAAAGATAATAATGCTCTGGATTGCAGTAGCCCTGTCTCATCCAAACATCTTAAAATGATTTTACTTATATTTACTAAGCCTCAAAAGACACTGTTGAGATTTGTAAGGGCTATATAGGGATCACTTTGCTAACCACATGTTAACAGCTCCCTTCAATACTCAACAACATTTAATAGGGCACAAAGAATTCAAGTTTCATTTGAAAATGTTAGGGAATTTAGGTAAAATATATATAATAATCATATGCATTATTATTTTGTTTATATAATGCAAAAGGTAACGTTGTTCTTTGGACAACTCAAAAGGCCTTGCATCCCAAATAAAATAAGGAGTAATATATTCTGCACAGTTGTTTGGAATACGTGCCTTTTTTAAGTGTTGATTTGGAGGACGAACAGTAGCATATAGGCTCCTCGGGAAGAGGGTGTTTGCAAGAAGCTAGCAAGCACAGCGTGCTGGATTGTAGTGAGGGGTCTGAGCTTTCTTGGCATTGTGGAAGAAACCACTGGTAGTATCTCATGTATGGATGGCCAGGAGACTTAGTTGCACAAGAGGGGTGCAAAAAAAAAAAAAAAAGGCCTGCGTTGTACAGGACTTCATTGATTAAAAAGAAAACAACAACAAACCAGGACATTTTTCTATGGGGTGAGGAGCCAGTTAGGGAAGTAGCAAGCAGCTGGCTATGATTATGAGGGCAGGACTTGAATTTCTATTTGAAAAGTGGCAAAAGGGTTAATAATTTCCCTAATCTTATTAAAAGTGGCATAGTCTTTGATAAATAGAATTGCCCAAGACTTTGCTTTTAGTCCTTAATGTAAGCAGCATCCTGTTGTTAGCACCATGTTAGGACATTGATTCAATAGTGACTCAGAAGAAAGAGCAGCACCTCACAGCTCTGCTTCCTAAGATGGACAGAATGATGCCATTCTGTGGTGATTTATTAGTGGGCTCCTACTCAGAGTATTCCAGCCTCTTTCAACCTTGCATAGCTTCTGAGAACTGCCACCTTGCCTTCAAATCTTAACTCTGTGAAGAATTGCCTTGGAAAGATGCAGCACTGGCCATACTCACAGATGTACAAGAGGAGGATTTTATTGGCACCTCTCATTTAATCTCCATAATTAATCTTTTTGTATTTTGAGCTAATGATTTTTGAGGTGCGGGAGAGCAGAGAGTTGTGTTTGACCCAAATCATAAAGCTCAGGCTTGCTGAGTAACAATAAAGGACATGACCACAAACAGTAAATCCTATCTGCTTGGAAGTTCTCTCCATTTACTAATTCTGTAGCTTATAGACACTGACCTACCAAATACTGTTTCACTTATGCCACGTCCAAAGGAACACTTTTCCTTACTTTCCAATGGACACAGACAAAAAGAGCCGGCTTCCAAAATTTCTGCATGAGTGAGGCATATGCTAGAATATTTTGCATCTGTAATTGTTGGGTTTATAAGCAGGACAGAGTAGTAGCTGTAAAAATTCTTCATTATACACTCTTCAGTGCTTTGAGTCTCTACCTTTTAATGGCTAAATACACCATGGGTTTTGTTTTTGTTTGGGGTGTTTTGTTTTTTTGTTGGGTTGTTTTTTGTTTTTTTTACTTTATGCCCTTTAAATTTTATTGCATGGATTACTGCAGAACGTCTGCTTCAGATCTAGCTGTGGGGGTCACTCTGGGCTGTAATCAAAGGCTCCTTTTGGTTCTAATATGAATCAATTATCAATATTTTTTGCAGGACTGGGAAATTTCTGTTTCAGATTTTTTTTTGGAGGCTGCATCACTGTCTCCCTGTCCTTGGTCATTTAACAGCCTCTGAAGCCAGGGTATGGGAGCGATCTAATGATTGAAAGTAGCTCTGCATGATACTACTTCTTGTGTTAAGCTTCTGGAGTTTGTGGCCAAAAAGATTAGAATGTTGTTGTTGCGGTTGATGTTTAGTTTACACGAATCCTGAACAATTATGTCAGAAAGACATTGCTTCATGTAGATGTCCCTCTTTCTACGCTTTTCTTTTTCTGCTCAGTGTTTTGCAGTAATGGCAAGTGTCTTGACATGTTCCTGGCAGGTTCCGATACTATAGCCATCACAGTGGCATATAGATATTTCCATTTACTCACTGGAATACTTGACTGACTCCTATCTCAGTCACTAACACGTGGCTCCAGTTATATCTAGGAACACAGCAACATTATACAAATATTTGTGCTCATGTACAAGCTAGTACTTTCTCATATTATATTTTAACATTTAGGGCGGAGGGTAGATGCTCAAATTACCAGGATGCAGTCCCTTATTTCATTTACGGCAATACCACTTCTACCCACATTCATCTCCCCTCACTGGGATGCAGGATAAACAACGTGCTTTAGTTGTATTTTTTCTTGGCTGCATATATAATATAGGGCATCACCTGGCTGAAAGCAAGGTACACAATGCTTTACTCCTTCAGAAATATGTACTCTAGATATTTAGTATTTTTAGTTCTTCTAAGCTCATAATTAGTCATGAACAAAATACATTTTCAGCCTAAAAATCATGCAGTTCAACCTAGCTCATATCAGTATTCAAGTTAGAAACATATGATGCCAATAAACCAAACTGAAACATAGAATAAAGTCTAATTCCACAAGATTTAATCTGATGTCCAGCAAATTTGCAGGAGAGCCAAGAGTGAATGATGGTTGGTTGTTATTTATAGGTTTGATAATTATTGTGTTTGTAACACAAACAGTTCCTTTCTTGCTGGAAATCTAACAGTCTGAAACTAAGAAGTAAAAAGAAAGCGATATACTTTCTGCACATATAAAGAAATAACAAACAAATTTCCATTTGCAGTACTCAAACTCAGTCATTGCTGTGGTTAACACATCCTAGCTTCTGTCTGGATGTCACTTCAGTCACTTCTCAATATAGGAGTAAACCTAAAAAAAGTTTTAGTCTACTACTACAAAGCACACGAGGCAAAAGTAACATTTAAAACGGAGGCATAAGTAAAAGCAAGCTTGATTTCAAAACATGTAACTTCCCAAGTTTTTGTTTCACCATTGGAAAAGTCTGAAATAAATCTATTATGAATCGGTGCAACATGAGACTTCCCACTTTTTTTTAGGAATACTTTTCATGGTTTATCTTTTTGTTATTTTTTTTTTTCCAGGTAATGGTAAACACTTCCAGCTTTCTTTATAACGATGGAACAGAAAGTAGCTTAGATTAAGCTGGTATACGCCCGAGACAAGAAGAGCTATTATTTTTTTCCTTTGGGAAATCACCTACAGTCTTAATTTCTCCCAGTACTAGACCAATGGATCTGTTAACTTACCTGGTGTTTTCTTGACTTCTTCTCTTGCTGCTCTTCACTTGCGGCTGATAAATACCTATAGGAGTTGCCGAGGAACGGGATGTAGGTGCTGACCTTCCCCTTCCCTCAACCTGAAGTTCTTCAAAGTCAGCCTCAGGGACTTCAGATTAAATAGATGAGCCAAGGCAAAAGAGTTCTGCTCCCCCTTCCGTTTGGCTTTCACGGCTGAATTCTAAAAAGCTATATGAAGTTGTCAGAGGTTTCCTCTTACCTTTTTACTGAAGCAAAACGGCGTGCTGCTGCTCCAGGACAGGATTAGGTCATTCAAACAGCCCTGCAGAGAGAGTGGAGGCTCAGCGGTACAGAGTCTCCAAAGGCTGGAAAGATCTGATCTTACATCAGGTGAGAGAAGGCAGCTGGCTAGGCAAGCCAATAATTATGATATCAGCTCTTGCTCGCCTCAGGCAGTCCTGCATTTAATAAGAATACAAATATGACTAAGCTGCAGGTTTTTTTTCCTTGTTCTCTTGGTAATTCTTCAGAGAAGTTGGGCAGGTATTGAGCTCTAACTGTCTGGAAAGAGAGTGCTCCCTCTCAACCTCTCTGTTTTTCTTTTGATTTAAAATACCCATGTGTTACTGTGTTTTGCAAACCTATTATCTACCTGTGATTATTAAAAACACTCTTTCCTGGCAAGGATTTTGCCATACTATCAGAAAGCATTCAGCTACCAGAAATAGGCATCTTTCTTACATTTGTACAGTCTGAACTCTCATCATGGAAAGGAGTTGTGGCTCCACTGTAGAATGTCAAAACATGTTGCACCATTTAAATATAAGAACAATACTACTACAAGGTAATAGTTCTTCCCCAAACTAGAGTGCCTTAGCACAGTCATAAAAATAAAACTGGATCGGAGGACTGCATTTGTGTGGGCGTGTATGTATAGATTTATGTGGATAGGTTTGTTTTTTGAGTGCAGGTAAGTAGAGAGGAATAGGGGTTTAAATGTGCAATCACAGGAATCTGTATTTTTGCTGCCCTTACCTGGCTTTGTGCACACTCTACAGTCCCCTACACAAACCTGATCACACCTACTGTAATAATACTTACCTACCTCATAGGGTGTTGTGAGGATTAATTAATGTTTGTAAAGTGCTTTGAAGATGAAAAGCCTTGAATGAGTGCTAAATATAATTATCGTCATTCCACAAAACAGTAGAAACATCTTTGCGGCCCCCGGGTTATTGTATAGGTACACCCATGTTTATCTCCCACGATTATGGTAAGATACTGAATAAGGTCTTGAAACTTTGATAAAAAAATGCTCTCTGCTTTGGAAGACATTTATATTCATGTTAAGTTCATGCTATTCATGAAGTGTTTTTGTGATTCCTTTTGCGGAATACATTACACAGATGTGTGATAGGAAATATCTACCATGGCATCCACATGTCGTGATAATAGGACTGGTGTTTTTACCTGTGATTAATTATTTCCTGTCAAGAGTTTACCAGTTTGATTTTTATTGGATCTATCAGGAACTTCTGATACTAGAAATGAAGACTTTGTCAATTTATCTGGAGGATCTTGTAGAGATAGTGGGCATGGAGTGTTGGTGGATATGTTCTTTCCTGTCTCAAGATCTCAAAGATATTGCTGGATAATTACTTGTCCTTTCCAAGGGCTTTCACATTTAATGTCCCTCAGGGTTACATGTCTAAAGCTGGCAGGGGTGATTCTAAGATGGTTTGGGCTGTGCTCGACATCTTCACACAATTATTCCCACATTCTGCACTAGCTTTAACTTACAATTCTTGTTCTGATGGCTGAGATAAAACCATCTCAGATTTGTCGATGTTAGTAACTTAGGTACTAACTACAATAGCCCAGAACCAAAGGAGGCTAATGGCCTGATTATTAACCCAGTTTCTGTACTGAGCTTTGCAGCCTGCCTTGAAATCCAGACTGCTACAGCTCTGTAGTTATTGGTACCTAAGTTAGTGAGTTTAACATTAACTTGTTGGGTGTGTTTACTTGAGCTGGCGTCACAGGTCGATTGCAGTGCAGAGATAAGATCCTGAATGAAAGTGAACCACTGACTGGCAAGCATTATCTCGTCTTTCCTGGGATAACTATCAGGAGGAAATACCTAGAGGAAAGGGGGGTGTCAGTATTTGCTGCAGACTTTTCCTATTTCTTACCAATGTGTGTCACAGCCTTCTATCAACATCCACTTTTGTGGACGTAAAGAGCACAGCCCACCTAGCAGTACTGCTTTGTAGTGTTTATCCTTTTGATGGGCAAAATAGTTTTGTAGAATTGGTACTTTTTTTTTTCTTTTTCTTTTTTCCCTTTTTTTCCCCCCTCACAGCTGTCTTATAGTCAGCTTGAAGAGTTTTGTTAAACTAAACCAGTTTGGTCTTCAGGAGATAGAGCAGTATGCCACAAGCAAAGAACAGAAGAGATCAAGATGCTTACATCAGAACAAACTTAGTTTTGTCAGATCCAGATTAGACTATTGTAATGAGTTAACTTTAGGTCTCTTCTTGGTCTGAGCTTTTATCGAAAGACTGAGGTATTTATTTGGTGTACTGGCAGCTATTCTAAACTATTGAATTCTGTTCCCAGATCCGATCTTTCAGGGTTTGTTTTTTTTTGGGGGGGAGGAATAAAAATTGCAGCCGTCAAAGTTGCAAAGTAAATATTCAAAATGCAAGTCAATGGAACCAATTCAGTGATGTCTGACTGAGACTATAGTTTGAAGTGATAAAGTCAGCAGGTGGAAATAGCTCCTCTCTGCTTTCATGAGGGCTCAGCTGCCTGTTGAAGATTACTAAGGGGGCAGTGCTGTTTGGTACTTCTGTACAGGGAGTACTGTGGAGGGAAACGAAATGACAGTCTGCATAACTGACGTGGCATGATGTCATTATAAGATGTCCAGAATGAGTGGCTCAAGAGCCTGCTTCTGTATTTGTTTCCCTTGCTCAGGGGGAGTCACCCTGCATGATCTGCTTCCTGTAGTGCTACATTTTGGCATCTTGGGTATATGAGGTTATTTTGTAATAGAAGCTGGGAAAATATAATTCTATTCTTATTTTCTACAGTTTGATCCTTGTCTGAAAAGTTTCTCCTGGACTTGTGAGTACTTTTCAAAGCAGAGCACTGGAAATGGGTAAGCTGAGCTCAAAGGTGTGCATGACACTTTGTGTCCAATTCAGAATGTTTGATCAATTTTAATATAAAATGTTCGTGGGGCTCCTTTATATGAAAAAGCACTGTTGACCTCATTATAGACCCCTCCTGCTTTTTAAAATTAGCAAGAACGGTCTTGTTGATCTGGAAATTTGTCAATGAGGAGTTCTCCCTGTGAACTTCATTTTGTGCCCAGCCAGAGCATAAATTCATTCTTTTGATAAAATATTCTTATTTAATTTAGTAGTGGGATAATTGCTTATTTTTAATACATTGTTTGTATTTTATTATGCAGTGATGGCAGCAGTATTTGTTATCATAAATAGCTTTGTAGGCTTACAATTTTTGTATCCTAACATTTGGACGATAAGCTTGCAAAATGACTTAAGACGTAATCTAACCAGCTATTCTGCCACCATTAAATAGGAAAAGTGGCCTAGCATCTCTCCCTTGGGATCACCTGAGGGAAGACACACCTGGGTGTAACTTAACCGTCTGCTGTGCTGCCTTTAAATAGTAGTCAGGGCTTGCTTTTTATCTTCTGAGATATCCCTAGGGAATACACACCTTGGTTTAACCTACATACACTTCAGCCCATTTTTTGTCCCTAAGAATTAATTCCGAGTGCATTTATCTGGTAGTTTGATGTATCTAGAAAAACACATTGGTAAACTGGTAAATTTTAGTATTCAATATATTTAAGAGAGTATAATTCTCATTTCCTTCTGAGCCTTTTATTTTGACAAAATATATCTGTCTTTTGCCCTATTGCTGTTATATCTTAGAGGAGCTGTGAGTTACAGTATTCAATTGGAAGACTGAAGGATAAAATTCACTGGGGAGATGGGAATTATAGCCTCCAAATCTGACACACCCATAAGATGCTCTTTTGTTGGCATTTGCAGAACTTTGTGTGTTAATTGTTTAATCTTAAATTAAAATATAAAGAACCATTATTATATATGAAATATCATTTCCTGACCAGTGATTTAGTGTTGCCTGTAAAGCATAGCATCTGTAGCAATGTGACAGCCACTATAAGCTATTATTGTTTTGTTATTTTAGAAATGAGGATGAGTTCAAGACGTGGTGTTAGACTTGACTCTGTGCCTTTCTGCTCTAGGTGAAATTCAGGTAGGTGATCCAGACACGTGTTATAGTCATTGTGTCATCTAGCAATATGTTTTGTTTTGCTTTTTTTGACAAGACTACTATTAGTATGCAACGTTCAATACAGAAGTGAGATAATTAATTAAAGACAGAGATATTGGGCTAATGGAGTAATAATCTCTGATTCTCCTCACAGGTTTATTTTGTCTCATCCTTAGTTGTCTGTTCCTTATAACTATTCAGTATCATATGCCACATTCAGGACACCGTATCATTCCAGGGCAGCTGGACCTTTCTGCTGTCCTCAGGGAGGAATGCTTATTCCTCCTTGGAGCTGATGACCGTAAATAAGTAAAGTTTCAGACCTCGGAATCAGGCTGAAATATCCTGTAACACATAATACACTTTCTTCTCTTCTCACAGAACATAATTTGTGAAGAGTTGGCAGCATTCTGTCAACTTTCCCTTTTTTGTTGACATTGCACTTCAGAAAGAGTCTTTTATGATTTTCTTCCCTTTTTTGTTACAAGGTTAGCAGAGAGAGAGAAAGCTTTCCTAGCCTGAAGCTGCTGGATAAGTGGAGGTTGGCAGGCTTTGTTTGTTTGGTCTTACGGCTTCTTCAGTTTTGGCTGCCAGGCTTTTTCTAACATCACAGAGTTGTGCAGAGCAAGGCTGTTGAGGGAGTTTTGGTGACATGACAATGATAAGGAGAAAGTCTACCTTACATCAGTTTCCAGAGCACGGTAATTCGATGAATGCATTCTCTGTCAAAGTCAAGAATGTAGAAGTGTGTGGCCAATGTCAGAAGACAGATGACTGAATCCCAGAAGTGTTTCATTAAGCCACCTGACAATGGCACTGGGAACTTCAGTGCTGATACTGGAGAGAAAAGAACAGTTGGCTGATCCTCTGTCTAGTCACCTCTAACTCCTCTATCTAAACAGGACTTTCTAAAGGTCAGACCACATGAGATTCAAAGGGGAATGCTATTGCATTCTGGTTTTAAGGCCCTGAGGGACTGTGGGAGTTTCAAGAACATGTGGAGCTATGAGTGAGGCCTTTGAACTGTATGAGTCTTCCAAACCCAATCCTGTCACATTCATGATTTTGAATATGTTATGCAGGTTTGGCCACTTAGCACTAAGGCATAAGCAATGAAACGATCGCTCATACATTACTTCATATTATTGCTTCTAAGGCTTGCTGCTTGCTCTTTTTATTTTCCATTTATTTTAAGTTGCAAGATGATTTCCAAGGTGTTGAATAACCCACACCTACCCCAAATAGTGTGCATCTTTTAGTTCTCAGGCTATTTTCTGGTCTGTTCCTCCTTGCTGACATTCTACCATGAACATGCAGCATCCTTTCTGGAGCTGTGACAGAGCTTAGAAGGAACATTTGTTTGTGAATGACATGCGATGTTGCTTTGTGGTACAGATGAAGCATGCTAGCAATTTACTGTACTTACATCCTTTGCAACCCAATATGAAACACATTGTATTCTTGCACTGTTCCTTTAAAACAGCTGAAGAGAATCTGTTTTGAATTGTTTGAGGATCTCTCATGTAACACTCAGAACAGCAGAGCGCACTCAGTACCTGCTGTACTTCTCAGCTTGCAGAACCTCCTATATCTCTTTCAAAAACCTTATGAATTTGCTAACAACTGGAATATTGCTTTTGTGTTTGACTTGCTCGACATATTTTATGTAGAAGTCTAGGTATACTGCAGCTAGAGATAGAACCATACACCTTCTCTGGACCACAACCTTTAACCAAGTTTCTAACCAGTTAGTGATATTGATTAGTTCTAAAGAGGATGATTAATATTTAGCTAACTAGAAGACAGCTAACAGTGTTTTACTCCTGCCAGAGGCTTAGGCTAGCACATGATTATCTTCTTATAACTGGCTTGGCAGAAGTGTGTGTGTGTTGGTTTGGCTTTTTTTTTTTTTTTTTTTATTAGCCCCTTAACCATGTCTAACAACCAGTACAACTGGTCTGTCTTCTTCCTTTCTTGGAGTGTGCTTGGATGTTCCTAACTACAGTGCTCCATAAGCGGCTAGTGCCAATACATGCACGCCCTTTTTTAGCGTTTCTCCACTTCCATAGACTTTGGGGGAACACTTGTCCCAAGCTTCCCAAAATGCACTGACAATATTAATGTGAGAAATACAGATGCATAAACAGGATTAACAGAATTGTATTGGAGAAAAACTGTTTTAGGAATACAACTCAAATTTAGTTCTTGAAACATGAGTTTCTTATGGGCTCATTAAGAGAACATAGTTATATCTGCATTATTTATAGGCAAAGCTGACAGGTGCTTAATATTACCACTCCAAGGTGTTATCTCAAATTCCACCAGCTATTATTGTATTGATATTAAAACAGAAAGCAAAAGTGGGAAGAGTTTACCTGGGACATTCAAAAGGACTAGCATACTTGGGTTTTCCTAACCAATTATAATGCACATGCAGCCTGGGATGAATTATTTGACACAGTCTTGGGCGTTGCTAGATTTGGGGAGAAATGCAGCACGTTCAGCAGGAAGGTTATGGACCTATACCTAGCTGTTAGTCACGTTCTGAGCTGACCTTGCTAGCTCCTGTATGCAAGACTTTTGAGCCATCAGGTCAGTAATCGGAACTATGCGAGAGAGGTTTCCACCATCCTGTCCAAAACCTTTTTGCTTCTTGCTTGGGCAATCCTTCCTTCATCTTTATCTTCACACACAATAGTGGAAAACATAAAAACCTTGTGCTTCCGCAAACAGCAGTTGAAATCATCCCAGAGGTATTATCTTAGAAACTAGAAAATGATTCAATGAAAGAAGGAATGAATCATATAAATACTCAAAGTGTTGTACCTCAGCAATGTCCCTCCCTTCTTAGTACAAAGCAAAGAACAAAAGCAGGCTGCTGCCTGGCATGGGCCCCTCCTAGATGACTTACTGGGACTGTGAAATCATCAGAAGCCTCAGAAAGAAGTGCTTATGCAGCGTTTATGACTTGATTTTCTTCTCTTCAGTTCTCTGTAAGCATGGAACCAGTAGCTGTGTTCTCTTGAATGCCTGCATGTATCCTACAAGATGGATGAGGAAGGGCCTGGACTAAAGCAAGTATTTTAGGTTCACAGATTTCTGAAGGGGTTTTACATTTCAGAAACTGGAAATGGATGTTTAGAGATAATACATATTGCGTGGAAGAGGGGCATAAACACTAAAAGGTCATGAAAATATGAAACCACATTTTCATTGCTGAGGATGATTTTAAACACTCTCTTAGAAAACAAGCAACGTGAATTTGTGTGATCTGTTCAAATGGAAAGTTATAATGCGAGGTAAAAATCCTGAACAGGGCATTAATTCCTATCTGGCAGACAAATCGACATTGCTTTAGCACTTAGAGGAGCTTCAGTGAGAAAGAGGTATTGATCTCAGATTGCCAGGTTTTAAATTAGATGTGTGAGCTACAAGAGTCAGAGTAACCCACTATAGAAGGTATTCAGTGCAAATTATTTTTTGAAAGATCATTGTACAAAAGATGAAAAGAATTAAGGAGCATAAAAAGAAGTAATTGCAAGTGAAGTTTTCATTCTAAATTAAGTTTAAAAATGTTTCATCTTCTTAAGCAAGTTTTATGAGTTCATGTGAATCTCCAAATGCTCAAGTCTGTAAGGTTTCATAGGGAGCAGTAGGATTGGTTCACCTTCACTGTCACTCTTTCTAAGTCCTTAGTTTTAATGGTTTGTTCAGTAAAATGAGAATCCACTCCAACTACTCTACATTGCTTAAATATCTCTGCCAGTGGGTTTTTTTCTTACTTTTTTTCCTCCCTTGTTTTTTGCACAGTATGCTTTTCACTCAGGCTCTTGTGACATCAGTGGCCAATGTCTGTGAGGAATTGCCTCAGGCCAGTGTGACTTTCAAAGGATAAGACAATTTGTTACCTTGCCAATGAACAGTTTATTACATTTCTAATTATTGTTATTAGTCTGGCAGGTGGTGCCATGCATGATATTTTTACAACTGCCAAAGATGCAGTACTTCTTTCATGACAAAAAATAACCTGAGTAAGATTTAAAGAAAAAAACAGGCATTCTGCTATAGTAAGTGTTTGATGATTCTTTGCACTAACATGGTGTATACGGCACCTGGCTATTTTTTAAATCTTAAGCTGAAACATACTGACTCTTAAAAGAATTTGTGTGTTAGCAGCCTAAGTTAGATATGAAGGTATCCCTCCCTCCCTCCCTCCCTCTCAAGCTCCTAGTCTTTATTACTCTACTTGTTGTGTAAATTAAAGACTCATTGTATTTATAAACTCCAACTCAGAGTTCATGTTAATCACCACCTAGGAATACTAAATATTCCTTTCCCAATGAAGATCTAAGTTCCTAAACATAGAGACTTTGCTTTCTCTGGTTTGTAGGGTTGCATGCAGTCGGATTCAAGAAATAAAAATGATAGAAATATGATGTGCATTTCAGCATGGGCTAATGTAATACCATCCCATCCCTTTTGAGCCATCCAGTTCCACCCATCGCTATCTGTACAGAAGAGTTGATAAAGCATGTCATGCCTTTGTCATGTATTGTGTGGTAAAACATACTTTCTTAAAACAGTTTCACATTGCTTATTCTGTTCCAGTAAATACTGAATTATTTCATGTTACACTATTACTAAAGAGAAGAAATTAATTGAAAAGGAATAGAGTTAGGAAATGAATTTGCTGTTTTCATAGCCAGCAGTATGTTTGGTCTCATGTAATCAGTATTGCAATAGCAGCTACTTTCTCATGATACAAAGAAAGTTGTCCTTGTAAAAAGTAATAATAAAATCAATGTATTCTTTTTATATATAACCCTTTTTGCTTCTTCGTTGTTTGCCCAGGGATATCAAACAGTCATATTCAGGAGAACCAGACACTTAGATTTGTTGCAGTTGATCCAACTGGACTTTATGGCATTACACTTCAGTTCCAGGAGTTAAGGAGACAGGACAGCATTCTTGTCCAGCTCTGTCCCCTACCTTGATGTTTTATGACATGGCTGCGTTGTGACAAAACAGCAAGTTTCCTTAGTGCCGCGTTTGTGTCCTGTAAAAATGGAACGCAAACTGGCAGCAACAGGAAATTGAGTGGTGTGTTGTGTCAGAAAAATTGATACAATAGTTTCATACAAGATTTAATGTTTTTGTTTTTCTGTGACTTGGAGGAACTGCAGCTGTTCTAGAATGGTTTCAGGATTTGGCTGACTTATGTATGCACCCGCCAGGGCTCCAGGTAAGAACTGATCTTGCTGGAGCAGAGAGCATGGGCATGTTTTGGAATCATTCCCTGCAGGGGCTGTTCAGCAGGTACAGTAGGCCAAAAGTGGCACTGATTCAAAATAGTGGCTAGAAAAATATTACATACTTGACTGCACCTGGTGCAGAGGAAGCTAAAGATACCAGTCCCCTCCTCTTTCCCCATCAATTGTCTCATATTTCTGAGATACAGGTGTGTGGTTACAGTGTAAACAGACCAAAGATTTTTCTTCTAGGCTAATAAGCTACTTTTTTTTTTTTTTTTTTTTTTTTTTTTTTTTTTTCTTTCCAACNTTTTTTTTTTTTTCTCCTTGTAGTATCTCTGCCAAAATATAGAAACATACAGTATGAACTCCTGCACTTCCACACACCCCGTGTACACTGAGGAGAAAGACTTTTGTTTCTGGAGCCAGGATGGCAGACAGAACCTGCCCCCCCTGGCAGCTATACTTCAGTCTTTTCTGAATGTATTTCAAAAATTGATTTCTGTCTTGTCTATACACAGCATGCTTTCTGTCAAGCGTCAGAGCATTTTAAATTAAGAGATAATGTATGAGAGTGAAAGTGGAGTTTGGTTTTTCTGTGCTATTCACTGATCTTTCTGTTGTGACTATCCAGAAGGGCTGTAGTGCCAGCTGTGGTCATTGGCTTTCACCACTAATTAGAGGAAAAACTGTTCTGTCTTCTCCCTAAGCCTGCAAATCTCTAAAAGTCATCTGAGCAAATTTTGATTATATTACTATTTTCTATGTAGCCTGGATGATAAAGATGTAACAACCCTAAAGGAATTACGAAGATTATTTCAGATTAGCTAGGTAGTATCTTCTGAGACTGTACTATTTCTTCAGTACTGGTTGTAGCTCTTGATACCACAACACCGCTTGCTTAGGTCTAAGGAGAAAAGAAAAAGCACAGGTGTGAGGAAGCTTGCATTGTACAACTGTGTTATCTGCAATGCAGACAAATGATTTATGATTGCATGTTTCATGTAGCAGGAATGATATTGCCAGAGGTAAGAATAAGGAAGAAAATTCAAACTCCCTTCAGGTGACAGACATCTTAAAAATAAAGAGGATCCTTTTGAATTTTCTGGCAAGTCTCATCAGGATAGTCCTATACCAAAAAGGGAAATGTGACTTTCCCTTTGCAGTTGCTACAACTGCTCCAGAATAACCACTACTCACTGGCAAAGATCCCCTTGATAGGCAACCAGGAAAACTGGTGCCATAACAGCTAACTGTACTGAGACTCTATTGCCCTTCTGCATTTGGCTATAATCTGCTCTTCTGACATTGTGCAATTCCATATTAATAGGGACATTAGTTTCACAGACAACTCTGACCACTTTTGCTTTATAGAAAGAAATGAGAAAGTCTGTAAACAGCAGAATTAATGAATTTTGGTGTCCTAGGGCTTTCCCTTCCCTTCCAAAGAATGGCAGGCATTGGGAAAATTTGAAATTGCTCTGCTTCTCATAGACTGGACAGGGATCGAGGGAAATGAGGAAATTTCTGTAATGCTGCTAGTTTGGCAAGAGAACCTTAATGCTAATCTGAAGTTGGCTGAATAGTATAACCTTGAAGCAGAATAAAGTTTTAATTGATCATACTTAATATTTCAAATACTAAAAGTAGTCATGACTAATGCTTTATCAAGATAGCTACCTGACATAGACCTACAAGGTCTGAGCCTTGAAGCAGTTGCATCTGATCTGATCTAAATCATGCATAAGAATATGTCTGGGTTGAACCCTTGAATTAACCATTCTGTCTCTTCTCTATTTTCAAGTCAGTTTGTGGGGTTTGTTTGTGGGGTTTTGGGATTTTTTTTTGACAATTTGAATCAATTTTTATTTAACTGGGTTGATTAATATACTTCTAATTTTGCAGCTATGCTCTCATGCACTGCCTTTGAAAAGTGTTCCTCTTGTTCCATTACTTTCCCCTTAGCTACTTAGGCATGTTTTCTGAGGAAGATCAACACCAGACTAGGAGCTTGGCCTGGATTTAGGAAATTTGGGCATGTCCTGGTGGAGTGTCTGCAGCCACTGGAAGGCACATTGCAAGACAATCTGTACGTCCTGAATAGCAACTTGACGTTTTCGGTCTGTTAGTATGATTAAAGGATAAATAATATTAAATGTTTCTTTAACAGAAGAAAATGCACAGCATTGACAGTAGTGATTAAGTTCTATTAAACAGTTGTTATTCTGGATACCAGGTGATTAGTATATTCAAACCACTTCATTTCCAGACTTTGGCACCTTGGTCATTACTAACTCAAGTCATAAAGTTCAGTGAATCAAGTTGTAAATAGTTTTATTGGTTCCGTGTTAGAAAAAAATTGAGGGTTGTGAAATTCCTTGATGATTTAAAGTTGCGTGTTTCCTAAGAGCTTGTATTTCTGTTTTCTGTTCTTTATTTGGCTATTCATCACTGCAGAAATTCCAAACTCTGTTTCTGCCTTTGCAAATGCTAAAACCACCATGCTAATTGAGAGCAGAGTTGTATTCCTAGAACAAATATGCCAAATGGAGAGGGTTGGCATTTCACACTAAGATGCACACTACTGCCAACATGCCATAGTTGTCTGAGGGAGGAATTACCTTCAGGGACAAGAGTGGAACTGCTTTTACAGCTTCTGGAGAAAGGTCCGTATTTGCATACATGCTGATGACTGTTGGATAAAACACAGGCCCTTCATTTTTCTGTTGGTTTATGTTTTGTTTTCTGAAAATATTTTTCATCTTTTTGAGAATTCTTTTATGTCCATTCTATGATAAGGGTTTCTTCAAAGCAGGTTTGGGGTTTTCTTTTTGTTGTTTTTTGTTTTGTTTTATAAAAGCCTAGCAATTACATTGTAAGGTCTAGATATATTTCAAGGTTTCAGTGTTATACAACAAGGCTTCCTTAAAGTTCATTTTAATAGCTCTTAAGTGACTGCGAACAAATTTTTGGTTTCTCCACACCAACTTGAGGATTAGAAAGAAGTGCTGGCTTTATCTGTCTCGGCTCCAAAATTGTCATGTCTTCTGTTTATGATTGCAGCGCTTGCTGAAGTGACCCTTGCATCATTTCCATGTGTCACTTACATGACACTTTACAAATTTCTGTCAAGATTTTATGATTAAGTGCCTTTCTCAAATGTAAGCTATTTTCATCGTTGTATTAGCCTACTTAAAATTCAGCTGGTTTTCTGGTGTGGTCATGCATCGCAGAAATGTATATGTTTACCAGGATTAAGTCCTTCATATTCTCTTAGATGTACATGTATGTGCCTGTAAAACTTGTGTGTGTGTGTGTGCGCGCGCGTATGTGTGTGTGCGTGTGTCTGGGCAAGGCAAGGCAAGACAGCACCATAACTCCAGGGAAAATGGAGGAGGTGACTGCGAGTCACCCACTTACTCACTGGCATATACTGTGGGAAACCTGTATTTTGTGGTTTTGTAGAGCACTTGCTTTTTAGAGAAGGCAGGCAAGAAGGCAGATATCCCCTTCTCATTAACGAATTTATCACTTACAACTCTTATGTAAAACAAACTTAGTGTCAACTCTGAAATGAAGAGCTGCATTGGAAATCACACCTAACTACAGCAGGTGCTGAGCTGGCAGTTTCACAGAAGATTGTGAAATTTGATCGCACAATGGGAAATAGAGCCACTCCTTGAGGGCAATATCTGGAAACATAATGGGGAACCACCCTTCAAAGGTGATCTGTGTAATAATGGGGCTTAGAAACACTTTCTACCTGCTTTGCTTAGAAAATTATGAACATTTTTAATAGTGTTACTGGGTTTTGCACAAGCGCACTATATTTAGCTGTACCTCAACTAGTCCTGCGCTCAGACACACCCAAAGCAATAAACTGTCCAGTGCGTACTTGCACTACCATCACTTCAAGGTGGAAACTATTAATGAAATTTTCCGTTCTCTTTATGTCCTAGTATTATTGTTAGATTTTTTTTATTATTTTTTTAATTTTTTTTTTTTTTTTAACAGATTACAGCTCTTCACCTGTTGTCTTCTGGAAGCTGGACGTTTGTATACCCCTTGAGTAACTTTTGCTGCAGCCATTTTCTGGTAAGTCTCTAACCTTTCTATACTCACACATGCTAATGAACATGGAACACCCAGCATTATTGCATTGGCCCTATGACACTCTGTGCTACTTGATGTCTCTCTTCTTTCTTCTTGAGATTGCCATAAAGATTGCACCTGTGCTCTTGCATGTATTTATGCACACCACAGCCTCTGAATAATGTAGACTAATAGAAAAGACTTCAAAGAATCATAACACAGTTTTAAAGGGCTGGAAGGAGAGGCTGATGGGAAATGTTATAAGAATTCAACATTTCCTGCTTAGCTAAGCAGTAATTTAGAAGGACATGTAAACTATGTGCAAGTATTTCAAAGAAAACAAAAAGCAAACAAAAGCTATGTACACTGTGCTGGTACTGTACACAAAGAGCAAAGAAGGGAGAGGTTTGCAGCAAATCATCTGCTGGAGTTTGTCATTTTGTTAGGTACTCAGACACAGGGTGAGCACGGTAATGAAAATATTTAGACAGATTTGGATGTTATTTGATAGACATGAATGCAAAAGGAAAGAGGGTGAGTGGTTTAGCAGTGATCTGAGCAGTGACCAGTCATTATGTGATTGAAATCAATTACCCAGGAGCTCATTAGCAAAAGAGAATAAATCTCCTTCCTTCTCATGCTGTGGATATTCTATTGGATCCCTATCACACAGCAAATCAAAATACTCTCTTTCAAAGCCACTGAGGGGTTAATACCAGGTTGTTCTTTCTGAGACAGTGATTTTTCAGAGCAACTGTGCTTGTAAGGCCAATGAAGCCATCAATGCAAAGGAAATCGATGATCAGGAGGTACCAGTTGGAACTGGAAAGAAAGTACTGCAGTCAGTGAATTCTAACATTTTATAAATCAAATGTACAATGCACTTTGTCTCTTAATAATTAGGATAGAGAAAGAAAGAAGAAAGACTTTGAAGAGCGTGCATACTATTTTAGAGTGAAATTCACTCACATTCACTCTCATTGAACCACTGTGGTTGAAGTGGGATTTCAGAAATGCAATAGACTTTGAGCAAAACTTAGGCAGGTGACAACAATACCAAGCATTTAGCATAAAGTTCAGGGGCACGTATTGTATAGCTGATCCACCTGAACCCAACCTCATTTATGGTACTAAGTGCTTGATTTGGCAAAGTGACTGGATATTCCAGTATCTTTGTCGGTTTGGTCATTAGGGGTCTATATGCTACTGAAAGTCAGTTCCAGCAGAACAGGGATTAAATATTTAACGCTATTAAAGGCTTTTGAAAAAGATGATCTTGGTTTTGAGGGTCCAAGAAAATTGGACTCTTAATAATAAAGTAATTGTTACTTTAACAATAAGAGAAAATGAATTATGCTAACTTCTCTGATTATTTCAAGATATTTTAAGGAAGCACACAGACAAGCAGCTGATAGATGGAAGACAGAAGTAGAAGCAGTGATATATAATAGGAAAAATCTCCATAACGCAGGGGGGTATGTAAAAAAAATAATCTTTAATTTGATCATATATATTTTAGGATACAGGGATTCTCCCTTCTTATCATGACCTTGCAGGCAGTAATCTTACATAAATAACAATGGGACAGATAGTCTAGGAAAAAAATGGTCTTTTACATTCATAACAAGTGGACTGCAAATAAATATGTTTCAAAGTAATAGGACAGTACGTGCTTTTTCTGTAATTATACAACACATGGCTTGCTGTGAATGCCCATAGAGTATATAACAATTGTGTACATTTTGAACATATACACAGAGGCCTGTATACTCGTATACAGGTGAATATTCATATTAGTTGTGACAAAACACAGATATATGCATGAAATCAGGTACGTAGAGTCTCTCTCCTTCCTTATATATATATATACACCTCTCCCTTCTTTCTCACTGCAGATTCCAGACTTTACAGGTGGAGCTTGAAAAGCAATGTAGCTAGTACTCGGGGAAAATCTACCCCTGCAGAGACACAAAATCTAAAGATACCTGGAACAGTTGAAAAGCCAAAGTTTACCTCATCTTACTGCTGGGGTAACAAAATTGCCTGCTAAACAGCACTGTTAGGCAATTTTATTGCTGTTATCAACTGAATGATTTTGCTTGTAGGTGGCTTGTTCTTTTCCACAGAACAGACCTGTCTCTCAACCACTACCTTGGCAAAACTTGTGTAGATGATAGTCTTGCACTCATTGCAGCTCTAACAGAAACAGTTGTTGGTTTCTTGCCTCTCTGTATTATAGGCATGTTCCTGTCTTATTTGCCCAAGACGGGAAAGTTTGCAGTTGGAACAAAGATGAAGCCCAGGTGTTGATGGCGAGAGTTATCGTCAGAACTCCTAGAATGTTGAGTACAAACCCAGCTTTGGCCTAGAATTATAAAAGAGAAGGGTTATTAGTTGAACTGAGTACTTTTTTCCTTCCTTGCTGATTAGGATTGTTTGTATGGTTAGATTTTCTCTTTGGCCTTTTTTCACAACTCCATCAGAACTCCATCAAATTACATTTAAGCTGGTTTTCTTCACAAATATAATTTGTATTAGGGGAAAATGAGTTTCCATTGTATAAAACTCTTAAACTAGAAGTCCTGAAATCCTTTTAATCCACTTATGTAGGACTTTCTCTTCTGACCTGGCATCTGTCTCTGATGTTACCTTGGATTTCTTCTTGGATCAATTATAAATTAGAAAAGTTATCAAGAGATATGTCATCCTTGTCCATTCTTTCCTTAACATAGTGAGAAAGGGCATCAGGGCAGCCCAGTGAGATGTACTAGGCTTTCTCCTAGTCCCTGAAGAAGGACTGTCCAGATGATAGGACTCCTTGACATTCTTGTGATCCATATTTGGGCTTTTTGAACAGTTAGACATTGCCATTTCTCATTGACAGCAAGCTCTTGTTGGAGCATCTTCAAGAGGCCTTGGCTGTTCTTTAAAAGCTCAACAGCATCTTTATAAGGCTCTGAGTATATATTAGAGTCAGTGTGACCCTTTATTAATTCACACATTATCTTCTTCTTTCCATTTGCTGTAAGCTGAGTACAGCAAGTTTTCTAACACTCTTCCAAGAAGAACCAATATTAGAAAAAGGAAAGATCAAAACTAGTGATTAAAATTCTGAAAAGAAGGTGCTTTTGCTCACCATATCTATAACCTTGAGTTGTCCATATGAGAAGACAATGGCGTTAGGAGGAGTGGCCACTGGGAGCATGAACGCCAGTGATGCAGAAATTGTGCAGGGCAGCATGACATAGAGTGGATTGAGGCAGATTGCTTCAGCCTATGCAAGAAGGGAGAGCAAAGATGATGGTTTTGATATGTGAAAATGCATAGAAAGCTTTTGGCAGAAGACTGATTGTATTTATCCATGTCAGAAACCTCATTCTTTCACAAACGCTGCAGCTGCACATATTTTGGTTCTGCTTTAGAAATTTCTAGCCAATGTCTATATGCAGCAAATGCAAGAATTGATTTTGTGGCCAGTGCTTTGTGTTCCCGATTGTGGAATCTGATCACTGCTGCAGTATAAATTAATAATATAATGGTTGTATTCACCACTGAAACCAGGAAAAAAAAATGTAGAGTGGCCTCAAACTGGTTAAGAACAAAAATAAATTATCAGAGGAAACAGGGTAGCCCAAGCTCAGAAGTGAGTGGATCACTTTAGGGGTTAGCTGGAGTCTGTGGCTTATGCAACAAGATTTTGGTGGAGCTTTTTCCAGTTTCTATCTGGAACCAGCTTTTCACACTGCAGAACCATGTCTGCCCCAGCAACAGGAATTTCCTGTGGAAATGCAAAAGTTTGAATTAGGTCATAGAGCTTGACTAATGCTATCACCTTCAGAGACTTCTGGCAGGCTAGTGGTCGAGTGAAATACAGTAATGGAATGTTATAGGGAAGCAAATGCTGCTGCTGCTGTCTCTATGCAGAACAAATAGGAAAAAACAAGTACAGCTGGCAGTGACCTCATGAAATTGTTTAGGCCAGAAGGCAAAGTCTAATATTCAGTCCCTTTACTTTTCCCCAGCAATGATTTTAGAAAGGTTGAACTAAGCACAGTGTGTGTGAATACATATGCATGCACAAACATATAACTATATTTGTATTCCTGATCGGATACACGAACCAGTGCTTGGCTATGTCAACCAGTTAGTTTTTATAATTAAGCAGATGTATGCTCGGAGAGGAGTAGAAAGCTGTTCTTGTAAGAGTATCTTGAAATGCTGGAACTTACCATTGAAGCCAAAATCGGGAGAAAGAGAGTAGTGGTGGCCACGTTGCTGGTGCACTCAGTGAAAGTGGCAATAAGGAGGCACAACACGATAGCAATAGCTGGATGAGGGATATGCTGCAGAGGAGTCAGTTTGCTACCTAACCATGCAGACAGACCAGATTGCTGTAACAGAGGGAAGACATCTGTCAGGATAGCAGGCTGGAGAAGAAATAGCCACATCACAGTCCAATTACATTTCTTGTACCAATTCTACCTTCCCTTCTTACAGTTCTCATACAAACTGCTTTCTGTAGAAAAACATGTAAAAGGCAATGCTCATAGACACAATAATTTTGTATGTTAAATGTGCTTTCCCTTCCAAAGAATTTGAAAGAAGATACTACATTTACGGTACATTATTGATAGCAAATAATTATTTCTCTGTTCAGGCCACTAGTTGTACATGATCAATATTTGGGGCTTTTTTTTTTTAAAATCTAAACAAAGATCTTTGAACTCACTTTCTAAACTACCTTCATATATCTTAGCAGATAGTCTAGCAATTTAATTTAATTTCATCTCATTGAGATCTTGACCAATTATCTGAAGCTTTTCACACCTTTCATCCTTCTCAGTCACTGAAAAATACCAGCATCTTCCCTATCATTCTGGGCTGTAGTTTGGGAATCATTATTATTCAGCTGTTCTTCTCAAGAGAACATATCCTAACTGTGCCTGTTGTGCTTCTTTGTGTGCTATGGCCTAGCTTTCTCACCGGTTTTGCAACCGCCGTTGTTCTTCATGTCCTCCCTATTTCATATCTTGGCTACTTCAACCTGTGTCTTCTGACGCTGCAAAGTACTATCTCACAGAAGGGTTGGAATCTGGACTGGTCTAATTCTCTGTCCTAGGGCAGGATCGACTCTACCTAGATTAGCACTGACAGATGTTTTTCGAACTTGTTGCAAAAAACCTCTGGCAATGAAGTTTCCAAAATCTCCCCAGATAATTTTTCAAGTGCTTAACTATCTTTACAGTTGGAACATTTTCCTAGTGCTTGACCTAAATCTCCTTTGCTGCAATTTAAGCCCTTTAGCACCATCAGAATATAAAAAGTGTATTATCTTCCTTTCTTCAGCAGCTTTTATGTATTTGATGACTTATTTTAGAATAAATTAATGTAATTTCTTGAATCTTTCCTTTTCCAAACATGTTTCCTAGAGATCAAATCATTTTACTACCTTCCTTTAAACTTTCTTCATATAGCCCACATGTTGTTGAAGAACGATATCCAAAAATGAATGTATTACCGTACCTGAGGACTTATTATTATTATCATCATCACTATCATCCTCCTCCTCCTCTTCCTTTTCTGTGCTATTAAACTGTCTTTATCTCAAGCCATGAGTTTTACGGGTTTTTTTCCCCCAATTCTCTTCCCCATCCCACTGCAGGGGGGGAGTAAGCAAACGGCTGTGTGGTTGTTTTAGCTGTCTGCTGGGTTAAGCCACAACAATGATGGTCCTACCTATAGTTTCCAGATGTTTGATTTTTTTCTCTGTAGCAATATTAAAACATTGACTAGAATAATATGTATGAGCAGCTTTAAAACTTACGTGTTCATTTCCACATCTTGCATTTGTGATAATTGGTTATTTCTTCCTATTTCCCATATTGAGTTGCACCCTTGTTTTCTAAAAACACTTTTACAGGTCATTGTGATCTTTGAATTCTAAACTAGTATTTCCAGCACTTGAAGCCTTTTCCAATTTTTTAATTGTCTTTAGATTTAATAAACATACTGTCTGTTCCATCATCTAAGTCATTACTGACAAAAATTTGTGGCACTGGACTCCTGGCAGATGCCTGCAGAAGTACATCAGTACATCCTTCAGTTTGACAGCCAGGCATTTTTATCAGCTCCTGAAGGTTCTCTAGCTAGCTCTACGTTTGTCTTCTAGTAGTTTAATTTAAATCATATCTCCATAAGCAATTTGTTTTAAATAGTTTGGAGACCAGTCCAGGACACATTATTTCCTCATGCCTGCCACATCAATTAAGCTTTATTTCATAGAACCTTTAATGTATTGGAGTAGTTTCTTAATCATCCATTTTTCTAGAAAAACAGTTAATCATGCTGTCTTGATTGGTAGTACCATCCCAGTTGCACAGGCAACAATAAAGATTTGTTCTAATCACAGGACTCCTCCTATGGATGAAGTCTGTCCTACTGCCGGTAGCTGAGGAAATGCGCATTTGGTGATACCAGCATGCCCTCTTGCGTTCTGGGAGAGCATGCATGAAAAGCAAGATGGAAAACACCTAGGAAGACACAAATACCAGGTAAGCAGGGGAATGTTACCTCACTGCCTTTGGCTAAGGCAAAGCCACCTCCCAGCAGAAACACAATGTTCCATGGCATTTTCTGGTGAACTACTTTCCAGTCCAAGAGAGCTGGAGGTGGTTGAATCTTTGACTCGCTGCCTAAAATCCAAAAAGATTTTGTAAGCCACATTACAATCTCGAAAGAAAGGAGGACTTCTTGGTGGGAAGTGGGTTTAGTCTGAACATCAGGGAACACTTCTGTCAGCAAGATCAAGTAGAGTGTGGGATTATCTCCTACAGCAAATGAGAGCCTCATCAACAAAGATTTTAAAACTTGACTTGCAAAAATGCTAAGGAATGATCTGTAGCTGCTCCAAGAAGCACAGTAGAATACAGGTAAGAGTGAGTTAAAACCACAGCAACATATCTGCAAACTGTATGTGTTTCTGTTAAGTCGTGTTCTATCCTGAAGACTCCAGCTTCAGAAGCTTTTACATACATGTATACTAGTGTTTGGAACACTGCTTGGGGTAAGAGTTTCCTACTTAGTTAAATTACAAGAAACAGAACTTTTATGGCATATATGCCTTGCCTAGCCTAAAGCATACAGCTGTAGCTATGCAGGAAGAGCAGTTTGAAATCGTGTGTAATGTTTGAAATTTCCGTTGTAAATCTAAAATGTAAAACTTCCCATATACCTATTCTGATGGTTGATTTTTTTTTTTATGCCTTCAGTAAACTTACCTGTTTGTTGTTTATCTCTCTTAGAAATGTCAGAAGGGATGATGAACAACAAAACTGAAATGAATATGGCAACCGTAGCATCAGTGACATAGCTGCAATAGATCAGTCAGATATTTAGTCTAGCCATGCTTTCATTTTTATGAAATCTAGCCTACTTCATTTTTATTCAAAGTGAGGAGGAGAATGGGTGATACCTTGTATCGTTTTTGTTGAAAAGAACTGTTGCCCAACCTGGTATGAAACCAGGGTCTCTTGTAAACCAGAGCACTACCAATAGTAGGAAAAGGATCAAGACTGCTATTTCTGCAAATTTCATTGGGCCCAATTTCTTGTTCTCTTCCTTGATAATGTCATAGGCCTGTTGCTCCTTAGCCTTTGCAGTGTCATCTCCAGCACAACCAAAATTATTCTTAAGGCTAGAAAAAAATGGACAAGAAGTATCAGAGAAATTTGCCAGATATCCTCAGACTTAAGAATCCAAATTTTATATTGAGTCATATTCTTTTAGATATATGTATTTATATATGCATAAAATTAAATATACATTATTATCATAGCATCGTCTGCCGTAAGTCTTGGATAGTAGCTTCATTGCACTGCGTTACTGCCAAGATGATCAGAAAGAAGCTTCCTACCCCTAAAAGCTTGTGATCTACATATAAACAGGCATGCTATCTGGACACATGGGGAAATAATGTCAATGTTAGTGTGATTGACAAAGCTATATGATCACCAGGAAGTAAACAGTTGCCAAGCTTTTTAAAATTACACAAAAGGAGAATTTTGAAAGAGGAATTTGAAGACGAAAGTACCATTGTGGGTATTACAGAGCTCTTTCCGTTTAAAAGAAATGAGGTTGGGTGTAATACAAAAGTGATAGGGTAAGTATTAAGCAGGTTGGTAACGCAAGCCGGTTGTATGTGGTGATTAGCATTGGGAACTGGCACAATACTAATCCTCTAGGTCTATAGCAACTCTCATCACAGAGGTATTTACCAGCTATATGTAGAAATCAATTTCCTGGTTTGAAGCACAACAATCTTTCAGGAAATGAAAGCAATGCTGCAGAACAGCTTACATGCAGTTATAACTTCCTATTTTCATCTACAGAGTATATTTAGCTGGGATTTGATCAGGTTCCTTGGAGCAAAAGTTGCAGTATTTTAACAGATACTTAGTATGCTGTTCTGCTAGTCTCTATTGTACATGAGGACTTTGTCACTTGCTGTCTGACTTTCAAGCACAAGCTCATTGAGAAAAGTATGGCAGGTAATGAGTACTTGCTAACAGGCCTGTCAGCTGCATTACAGTGTGTAGAGGGTACTTACTTAAAGCCCAAGTACAGTATCTGCAGCCAAATCCATGCCAAAACCAGTAACACAATCATGGTGGGGCAGGCAAAGGAGAACCAAGAGGCGAAGTTGATGATATTGCCATTGTTAGGAAAGAGCCTGTAAGATGTAGATGGCTGTTAGCGTCCAAAATGCTGCGTTCTCTTCTGTAATTAATGATTCAAAGAAGAGGAGGTACTGTGAGGCCCACTAAGGAAGAGAGCTAACTTCCTGACAAAGTTACCAATTTGATATTTTCCTTCTCTGTGTGGGCTAGAAGGCGGCTGTAGCAGAGTGATGCGGTTTAGTGGGTATGTGATCCCAAATTCAACCAGACTTACTCATCAACTTGTCCTTGCAGTACCAGATTTGGTGTTGTCCCAGTCAGAGTTGCAATCCCTCCAATACTGGCTGAGTAACAAATAGAGAGAGACATTCCCTTGCAGAATTTCTTGTGATTCTCCTCTAGCAGATTTTCATTACTCTTTATGTCTTCCTCGACTGTCAGGACAAGACTATTACCTAGGTTCCAAGACAGGAACAAAAGTGTTACAGAAGCTAGAGTGCATAGGAAAAGGTCTCGTGCCTGTGTAATTGAGTATTTCAAGGCTAGGACACAATGGATTCAAAGCTGAAGGAGCCAAATTTCCTCATTTAAAGCTGTTAATTCTTTGATCTTCTGTCCATTTTCACTAGTTGTCTTGATACAGAGCAGCTTTTCAGAAGAAGAGAAGTTGAAATGTGTGATAAAGTCCCAACATACTGCTGACGCTTGTTGGTGAACTAGCGCAATGTCTGAACTGCACTTGGAGGGAAGAGATGCAAGAATTCAGGGAGGTACAACAGAGTCAGAGGAGTTGAGCTGAAGGGAAGTCATTCTGTACCAGCACCTGACTACGGATACTGAGATTTACATTCAGAAACACTTGAGTCGTCTCAGAGATGGGAAGAGGGCAAGACAGCTGGTGAAGAGATATTGTTGCATGATTGTATATTGTATATTTGGATTAGAAAGATCATTTTAATCCCTAACCTTCTGGCATGAAATAGGCCAGAAATTTTCCCTCAGGAATTCCCTATTATCTGATAAGTTACATAGAAGATAATAATTGAACTAACATAAATATAGGGGGAAATATCAAGCCTAATATAAAGCCTTCAGGTAATGGAGAATGTATACATTTTGTCATTTTAGTGATTAGTTATCATCTCTTCGTATTTTCAATCTATTTCTAACTTCTGCCAAGTCAGCAGATTTTACTGTGCTTTTGTCTGGTTTATGGAGGAGCCTCATAAATGCTGTCTGATACAGTCCACATGCCGTAGGTACATTCTTCTTTTAGAATTTACTAGAACTCTAATGACAGTGAATAAAGGCATCAGGTCATCCTTCATTATCCCAAACAGAAAGACACTCATAACCCACTCACTTTTTTCCTCTGTTTCTTTGGAGCTATCTGATTTAGTTGGTTCTTCCTGCAGTTCAAAGGCTTTATTGACATTTTCAGATACTTGGGCTGCTGTGCTAGACTCTGCTTCGGACTTGTGCAACTGTTCCAACACTGCTTGTGCTATTGGGACCATCATGGCAGTGGTGGCGGTATTGCTGATCCACATCGACAGGAAGGCCGTCACAATCATGAAACCCATGAGAAGTCTGAAATGAAAAGGTTTGGAAAAGTTGGTTCAGAACTCAGTGCTGCAATGCCCTTTTTTTGTTACAAAGCTTTGATTACAAATGCTGGGTTTGGAAAATGCTTAGCAATTCACACCGAGCACTTCCTCTTGCTCTTTGTAAATGTCACAGTAAGACTTAACATAATTTTTTCTTTTTGCAATTTCAACCAATTGTGCTTTTACGTTCTTATGACTAGGAAAGTGGGAGCTGGTATCTCGGAGCAAACTGTTTATCTGGTCAGTATCCTGCTTATTCTGCATGCTTTTGAGGAAGACATACCATCTCAATAACATGTATTAATGTATTATAATGTATTTTGAAGAGGAATTGCAAACTAAATTTGATCCCAAATGGCAATCAGTTTAAGCCATAAGGAAGATGATCTCTTTTTTTTGTCATTTTATCCCACCTCTATCATTTAAGATTCCCATCTTACTCATATAAAATTCTAATCCTTGTTTCAGTATTACTATGTTATTTGTCTCAGAATTATTCTTTAGATGAGATGTAGATTATATATTAGATGAAAAGGGCTTTATCTTGTATGCATTTTTATTCTATTGCTTTGTAATTTCCTTCAGTATTCCCTCTTCTTATGATCTGAGACAAATTAAATAGGGCCATGCAGCCTCTGCGTAGCTTAAAGTTCTAGTCTGGTAAACATTTGTTGTTTTCAGAACAAGCATCCCCATGTTTTCCTTCTCTTTGCAATCAGTATAACAGTTGGAGAGTATATGTTTTCTGTGTTCCAGCTGTAGTCTTCCCTGATGGTCTAAAGCTGTGCTTCTGGCCATGCTGAGCAGGACCCTTGTCTTTTCAGCATTGACTCTCCTGTTGCTATTTCTTCACCTAAAGCCATTTGGAATTCAAAAAAGAGGCACCAGGTCTGTAAGACATCAAAGGATCCTCATTTGCAAGGTTTACTTGGGCACTAACTCACTCGGACTGTAGAAAAGCATTTGTTGGATACGAATTGCAGATTCGCATAGAAGACTACAGGCAACTCTGAGTTAGGAATTAATGCCGTAAAGTCCTTTATCCCACAGCGTTTTCACGACTGTTACTCACAGAGCTGGTCTGACACCAGTGATAAGCAAGACCCGCAGAGCAACGCGCTTGTGTAGGTGCCAATTCTCAATAGCAATGGCCATCAGCAGTCCCCCAATAAAAAGCATATTGGTGTCCTTCAAGTACTCCCGGCAGACCTGTAACATGGGACAAGGGAGAAAAAAATAGTGACAAGAAGCCAAGAGAGAAGGCATTTTCTGAGGGAGGATCTTGTCCCAAAGACATTAGCATGCGATAACTATGAATGGCACCTAAACAGTGAATTTGCTTTGATTTCAGATTAGCAGCTCCACCCAGAGTTCACTCTAGGCCCATGCAAGTTCTGTTCCATGAAGAGGACAGACGATTCCCTGTGTAACAATACTGCAATTTTCTCTTATTTGCCCCACGCTCTGGAAATCACCCTGGAAATAATCCCAGAATAAGAGAAGCTGACCAATAAAGCATGTATAGAATAAGATCTCTTACTGTTGTTGAATCCATGATATTCATTAGCGGGAACAGCAGGACGGGAAGGAAAGCTGTGACAGCCAATGGCAAGGCTTCTGTGCACCAAAACAGTGCCATCACTATGATAACATAACCACATTGGGCCTCCTGACAGAAGAAGGGTACATGCAATCAGAACAGGCTGTACATCTCACTTAGGCTTTGAGAAGGCAACAGCCTATAATTGTATTGATTTCTGATAAAGGGATTTGAAAAAAGGTTATTTTCTATCTTTCTCCCCTGTCTATCTTCCTACCTATGCAGATCCTAATCAAATGACAAACTGTGCAACAACCTTGTCAGAACTGTGAGGAAAAGATTGGAGCCTCCAATGGGGAAAAACAAGAAACTTAGGAAAAGGAACAAATTGATGACTTTGAACCCTTCATGATAAGGGATTGGCAGTCCCTGCACAGGCTTACTGATTTTGCTGATAGTGGTATTTTCTTTTTATATATTTCTGTCTTTAAGTTGCAGAAATAGTTACTGATCCACTCAAGGTTTCTCCACCTTTTTCTCTGTGTGTTTCAGGACATGGCCCAGATGAACCCCAACTAATTTCAACAGCCTAGATTCCTTGTACTGTAAATACTTTTATCTATTTTTCATTGGATTTTTAGACTTTGAAAGGCTCACTGACAAACCGGTTGCCGATCAGTTTCAGCTTACACTGACTTTGACTTGTTTCTTCTTATTAAGGAACCAATGAAGAGATGGAAATTGTAATGGCTGAGGATTAAACCAAGGAGCTGGAATAATGGCTGGCAGGATCAAATTTGTGACACTTTAGAACATGCTCAGGGTTTCTGAACATGGCATGGAAGTTACAGAGCTGGTAAACGGAAAGGTTGAACAAGGGAATTGAGTTGTACGGAGGAAATAAGAAGATAGTAATCTAGGTGGTAAATTACCAAAGCAGCAGGGTTAGAGAAGTAAAGCTGAAAGAGATTCATGAAGAGATGAAAAGATGCCTTTTTGAGCCTTATTTTTGAATGAGACTGGTAAGAATGTTTGTTATACATCCCATCAAACACTGAAAGCAATTTTCTGTTTTGATGATCCTTTCTCTCCCATTTTTGTTTTTAACAGATGCCAGTGGGTGCCTTTTCAGAGACACTAGCAGAGTAATATTTGTAATAGTTTAGTGTCCCGTGCTGTGTCATTATAGGACAGGTTAATAGCTCAACAGAACAGAAAAATGTGAAATTCCATCCTGTAAGTTGTCTGCTTACAACTCTGCATGTTGACATACCAGCTTTTCCTGCTTAGCAATACCACGATACACAGTTCTAAGACAAGAAATCTTACAGATTGCAAAGGGGAAAGTCCAGGACTTTTAATTTTTTTGTGTTGTACCTGACTACATAGAAACTAGAGAGTAATTTTCAAAGAGGAACTGAACCAAGACTGCCAAATGGTTCCACAGTCAATACCAAGCACTTATTGTATGGTAACAATGACTCTAGCAAGTAAGTTTGAACTTGTGGCCTTGGAGGAAAACAAAAATAAATCTTTCTTTCTGGCTACTTAGAACTTTTCTGATCCAGATCTCTTTTAACTTCAGTAACTCTGTTGCCTATGGTAAGTTAACTAGCAAAAAAAAGTACTTTTTCTGTTTTTCTTCTTAGTAAGCTTTTAAGTGATAAACTATTTTATTTGCATAGCAAGGGAATAGGAGGAAATGCCTGATCAGTTACCAGGTTTCACCTCAGGCCAGTGCGCCTCTATCATTCTGGTTTGCAATCCTCTGCTTATAGCTCCAAAGTCTCTGATAACACTCAGAAAAAGAGCTGTGAGGAAGAAGGAGCTTTGGGACAGGCTGCATAAAAAAGACGGGGAAGAGCTGGCAGAGTGAAGAAGGAAGCTTGGTGAAGGAGACAAGAAACTGGGAGTCAGACAGGCGGGCAGAGACCAGAGGAAAGAGGAAAGAGCTAGGAAAGAGCTAGGACTTGACATCCGAAGAGCAGTGACAGGAGAGGGAGATTGGGACTAGCTGTTTAATAATGCTGGGACTGTAATAAGAGACCTGAAGACCAGAGATTAGATCTGTTTGCATGAAGAGATTGGGAGCAGGAGAAATAAGCCAGAGTGAAGATGCAGCAGAACGCTGGCAGTCTGCCTGCTCAGAGTGTTGTATTTAAATGTCTCAGAAATACCTGCCCTGCTACTACAGGTTTTTGTAGTGACATTTATTCTGAAGGAATCCTCAGCAAGGTGTCTTCTAAAACTTGACATTTTAAATTTTAAATCATTGTTTGGGAAGATTCTTACAGAAATATGCTTTAAAAAGAGTGAAATACATATTATTTTGTCCTTATGTATCAGAATACCTTGTCCACCTGACCAAGAAAAGTGCTTCTTCTATCTGGCAACAACAACAAGGAAAATATTAAAAGAGGATGTGGACTGGATACTTCTGGAAAATCAGAGGGGGGATTAAAATTGAGCCTTAGATTGTAACTTAAGTTCACATGAGCTTCAGCATAGCAAGTCCTTTGCTAAATCAGCTAGGTGCAAAGTAAAAGTTACAAAATTGCACGTTACTGAGCATTCTTCTAGAATATGCAATCACAGATTTCTGTTCATGCATCTACATCCTATTGCTTTTATATTCCCCCACTATCGGTAGTCAAAGGGGCTGCTTAGAAAAAAAAAATCTTCAAGCAATAAATGAAGGAACTGCCTCTGAGAAAGAATCTGTATGTTCTCTTCAGCTCTGTCACTTAAAAGAAATAACTCTAAGGAGAGATTTGGAGATATGGCTCTCAAATTCAATTAAAAAAGTTCTTACCTTGGTAGGAACAGCCAGAGGCAGAGGAAGAAACAAAAGGGGTACCAACACTATGATCAGATATTTCCTGAAGGCTAGGGTCATCTGCAAGAAGCCAGCCATGGTGCTGGAGCTAGCCCAGTGCTGAAGGGCCTGAGGTCTGCTGCTGGAGACTATATAAACACTGGGGAATATTAACCATTGACCTCTGGAGGTTGGGTGTTGTTTTTGGAACTGTAATTGGAGAAAGAAGGAAGAGAACAAAGAAGGGAGGGGACAGCAGAAGAGTGTCAGACCAAGAGTTTTCTTAAGACAATCTTCCTGATAGCTGGTAAATCCAGGAGAGAATTAACTCCTTGTGGACCAAGTAAGTTTATTAAAAGCATCCTGAAATGACGTACACTTTGTTTAAAGAATATTAATGTTTTGGTCTTTAATAATGCCTTCTTTGAATAGGTACTGTTATTCCTCCCTTAAAAAAGAGAAACAACTCTTTCCATAATAGGTTAAAAATATGTCAAGTACTGAAAAACGCATCTGTAATACTCAAATATAGAGATTAGAAACATCTACACCAAACGTTATATAAACATCTTTAATGGCTGTGCTGGACTAGATGATCACCAGAGGTCCCTTCCAACCCCTACCATTCTGTGATTCTGTGATCATTGTATCCGCTGGGAAATTCTTTGGGTAGAAAAATCCCCTAGAGCAGAGCTCCTGTCACCAGATGCCACCTCAAATCCCCATCCCAAAAGGGACTTGAAGTCCTCACCACCTGGGATCAGGGGCACCTGTCTTTGTGCAGTCCAAGGATGACCCTCATGACAATTCCATCGTCTTCTGCTCAAAGAGCAATAGGGAAAAATGTTACGGTCTGGTCAGAGCTCAGTTCCCCCCACATGGCAGCCCAGTACGTTATAAGAAAGGCTCGGGGCCGAAGAGGGAACCTGGTAACTCTTTCTGACATAGCCTGCTATATCACAGCGGATTGGGAAAGACTTGGCTACAGCGCATCACTTTGCAGACGTTGGGCTATTTTCCCCCCCACCTTTCTGATCTTGCAGGTTTATAGGCACAGCTTTGGTGGCTTGCAGGATGTATTGGGGGGGCGGGGGAAGCTACTGGGAAATTACCAGCATTTCTTGTCCCAGTTGCAAGAAACTTCCGAACTACAAGCAATGAGTTGGTTCTGTAAATACAACGGAACAGAACTAAACTTAATTCCAAAGGGAGTGTCTTGTTACTGTCACTTTCATGTCTATATTTGGTAGATCATGCAACTGCATTCTTCAGATAATGATGATAACATTTCCATTTTATTGTCTCAGCTCTGTTTATAGCTTTCCCAAGCAGAGAAAGAGAAAGAAGCACAGACGTTAGGTCATCTGATGTCAGCTCCACAAAGAGCTTCTGCTGTTTCTCTCTCTCATCCCTTTTCTGCCAGGGCTTGTGTTCTTTCAATAATGTGCTTATGATTGAAAAACAGTGTTTCAGTTGCCAGAGCTGCAAACTCACAGCTCTCTTGCATGCTTGACTGAGGCACGTTGCTCACAAGAAACAGCTTGTGTAACTGCCAATCCTGAGCTTTTGCATTTCACCCTTGGTACAAAAAGAATGAGAAAGAGCTTTCAAATGAATTATATTCCCTCACATTTTTGCATCCACTTAATGTTGAATTAGAGTCTGAAAAGATGCAGTGACAAAATCAGCCAATGGCAAAGTAATTTTTCTACTTTCTACTCTTATGTCCTAAGGTTGCAATGAAAATCTGAAAGGAAACCTTGTTTTCACGTCTGTAACATGAAGGTTGGCCTCCAGCTGCAGCCTCGCCTGTGGGGTGTAAGTAACGATGCAGAAGGACCTCAGCTAAGGAATCGTGCCTGTTCTTTAGAAGGAGCACGTCCACAGCGATTGCTTCCACTCTTACCTGAGTCCTGTTACTTTCAAAGATGTTATAAATGAGCTCTGTAAGCGTGTTACTGCAAAATTAACAGTTTATGTCTTCAGGGGGATTTGTCAGAGCTTCACCTGTACCATTAACATTTCCTCAATGGTGTCGTAGGAGTGATGCCAATTTACGTTAATTTGGAACTACTCCAGTTTATATAAACGGGTTAATCTAATACTCTGAATTGTGCTCTTTGAATTTAAAGAACAACTTGGTCTTTGCTTACTGATCTGCTCTTCGAGGCAGACCAAACCTAACAGGAAACCTAGTAGCACAGTGTCCTGGTTTTGGCTGAGATAGAGTTGGTTTTCTTTCTAATAACTGGTGTAGTGCTGTGGTTTGGATTTAGTATGAGAATTACGTTGATAACACCCTGATGTTTTTCATTGTTGCTGGGTAGTTGTAGTGTCCACACTAAGTCAAGGACTTTCCAGCTTCCCACGTCCTGCCGGGTGCGCAAGAAGCTGGGCGAGCACAGCCAGGACAGCTGACCCAGACTGGCCAGAGGGATATTCCATACCATGTAACGTCATGCTTATATATGGTGCATGCAACATATGTAACTGTGGAAGCTAGCTGGGAGGCAGATTCACTGCTTGGAAACAGACTGGGCATCAGGTTGGTTGGTTGGGTTTTTGCCTTCTGCATGTGCTGAGCAATTGCATTTATGCATCACTTGTTTATTGTTATCGTTGTCGTTGTTGTTGCTATTGTTGTTGTTATTGTTATTCTCTCCCTTTGTTATGCTGTTAAACTGTCTTTATCTCAGCCCACGAGTTTTGGGGGCTTTTTCCAATTCTCCTCCTGATCCCCTTGTGGGGGGAGCAAGTGGCTGCGTGGTGCTCAGTAACCGGCTGGGGTTAAACCACGACACACCCAAAACCTCGTGTGTTACGGTTTGTAGGTTATTTTGTCCTTTAGAAAAAGAAGCATTTTCTAATGTGCAGTGAATTAACAGAAGTGATTACACATCGCTAACTACAACCTTTCTCAGATCAGGTTGCATTTAAAACGTTGATTGAGTAGAACTTTACCTTTGCTCGGAGATAAGAAAAAAAAAACAGGTTTTACGTTGAAATTTCTTTAACACTCAATAACTACCAGAACCGAAAGCTACCCCTTCAGCAGGCACGCCACAGCAAACCCTGTCGCCTGGTCTCGTTGCACATACCGCACCGCCCGAGCCGCCCCCTTCCTCGTTTTNCGCCGCCGCCGCAGCCCCCCGCCGCCCCGTCGCCGCCCGCCCGCCGCTGGTTGCCGCTGCCCGCCGCCGAACCGCTCCTCTTCTTGGCCACCCTGTCCCTCGGGCTGCAGGGCCCGCTCGCCACCCAGTATCTCTGGGACCGGCTGGGGGCCGAACGCGGCTACAGCGGCCCCAACGCCAGCAGCCCCGCCGGCTGCGGGAATGGCAGCGCCCACGATGACCCCCTGCGGCAGGTGGGAGAGCGGGAGGGGAGAGTTGGGGTGCTGCTGTTGGGTGCTGCAGGCCCCCGGGCCTCAGGCGCCTGTTGTTTCTCTTGCAGGAGGTAGAAGCGCTGGTCTCCCACTGGAACCTGTATATCAACCTGGGAGGCTTCTTTGTTGGTCTCTTCTCTGTGACTCTCTTCGGACCGTGGAGCGACAGCGTAGGCCGCCGTCCGGCGCTTATCCTGCCAGCAGTGGGTATGGCCGTGCAAGCGGCCATCTATCTTCTCGTCATGTACCTGCAGCTGCACGTTGCCTACTTTCTCCTCGGACGTGTTTTGAGTGGCCTCATGGGAGACTACAACCTGATCCTGGCCAGCTGTTTCGCCTACGTGGCTGACACCAGCGACAAACACGCACGTACATTTCGCGTCGCCATCCTCGAGGCGTGCCTCGGCATCGCGGGCATGCTGGCCAGCATTGGCGGCGGCCAGTGGCGCAAGGCTCAGGGGTACATCAACCCCTTTTGGCTTGTGCTTGCTGCCAGTCTTGCTGCCGCTCTCTACGCTGCTTTCTGTCTTCAGGAATCGGTGAAGCAGCAGAAACCAGCCAAACTGTTCACGCTCAGTCATTACAAGGCTGTCTACAGGCTGTACACAGCCCCAGAACACTTGAGCTCCAGGCGGAAGCTCGCCCTTTACTCCCTGGCTTTCTTTCTTCTTGTCACAGTACATTTTGGAACCAAGGACCTCTTTGTTTTGTACGAGCTTGGCTCCCCTCTCTGCTGGGCTGCTGACCTCATTGGGTACGGCTCAGCCGCCAGTTACCTGGCTTACCTGAGCAGCCTGGGAGGGCTGCGGCTGCTGCAGCTCTGCCTTGAAGACACCTGGGTGGCAGAGATAGGATTGACCTCCAATATTTCTGGACTGGTTGTGATTTCTCTTGCTACTACAACACCACTGATGTTTACAGGTGATGCTGAATTCTCAAATTCCTTTGTTTCAGGCTCTTTGCTCGGAGGTGCCATTAGATGCAGGAGGACAGCGTGCTTCTGGGAGTTCAAGCACATGGAGGAAGTTCTGCCTCCGTTTCAGCCCGTGTACCAACAAAACCTTGGCGTGCTAATGGCAGAGTTGACCAAACACTTAAGTTGAAAGTGTAACCGTATAGTTCCTAGAATATTGGGTTTCCTAGAAGCCATATTACGCTGCAGACACAGACTAAAGTGCATTATGAGATGCAGGAGGTTGAACTGGTCTGTGTGTAAGAGGGAGAAACTGGCTGGAACTACACATTTCTGGGGTTGACTTTGGAGACTTTGTTTTTCAGCTGAGCTTTCCCTAATGTGCTGTATCTTGCTCACAGGTTATGGAATTCTGTTCCTTTCCATGGCAGCCACTCCAGTCATCAGAGCCAAGCTCTCCAAGCTGGTCAGTGAGGCAGAGCAGGGTAAGGAATTTAACCGCTAACTTTAAGGCAGGTCCTGAAACACCATCTCATGGACCATTGAAACCAAACTGCTTTGGGAGGTTAGGACATCCTTAGCTCCTTTGGACTCCTGTGCCCCTGCATTCACCCTCAGACCCAGGGTAACATTTTATTTTTTCAGAATAAGTGTTAGTTTTCATCTAATTGAATTTGCTATATTTTCAAGATGAGGACATTCGTTCATCTTTTTGTTTCCAAAACTTTTACAAGGAGCAAGACTTAAAATGGACTATAAACCAAGCAGAAAATAGTGATTTCCCTGACCATGACTCTTTTCTGTAGATCAGTAACAGTGGGAAGAAACCCAGTGTTGTTAGAGGGTTATATCATTGACCGTGGTGAAAGATCATGGATAACTCGTAGGAGGAGCGTATTTGCCTTTCTTCCAGTAATGTGTTTGGTGAGCTTGCACTTGTTGTTAAACACTGCAGAGGAATACCTCTGCAGGCAGGCAGAGGAGAGGAGGGAATTGAGGTGGGAAAGGTCGAAAAGGGACTTTGCACAATTCGTGTTTCTTATATTAGAATGAAGGTGGCGCACGCTTGATAGCAGATTTATGATGCTAAATCTATAAAGTGCAGTTTTCTGTTGAACTTAATCTTTAACAAGTGATAAGATGTGCTTGCTTGATGCAGTAAACAGATCTATATAGCCCTGTCTAAAGCATTTACAATCCAGCTGATATATAATATCCCTGGTCAGCTCCAGTGATACAAATTCTGGAGGTCAGCGAGATGGACCTGACTGCAGAGCAGCTGAGCTTGGCAGGCTTGGCCGGCCAGGCCAGCACAGTGTGCCCGATTCCTGCTTCCAGCTCTTGCTTTCCATGCTTGACAATGCAAACACCAGTTTTCTGATGGGAAGTGCAAACCCTTAGAAAGATTCATAGAATCCCACTGAAGCTGATGCATTAAAGACGTTTGCAGGGAGGGTCGTCTCACCGTTAACCTCTTAAACATCTTTTCCAGGTGCACTCTTTGCGTCTGTTGCCTGTGTGGAGGGGCTGTGTTCACTTGTGGCTACAGGAGTGTTCAACTCTCTCTACCCTGCCAGCTTGCACTTCATGAGGGGATTCCCATTTCTCTTTGGCGCTTTAATTCTTCTTATTCCAGCAGCTATTATTGGGTAATTTACTTCAAATTCCTAAACTTTGCCATAGGACCTGTGAAGTGTAATAGGAAAAATACTATTTACTCTACTTACCGGTTTTAAGGCACATTTTCAGTTATGCTTATGAGAGGGTTTAGTGCCCCAGTAAGCAGAGGTGCAGGTCCATTTCTTCTGGCATTTGAATCCTGGCAATAAACCTGCAGCCCGAGTAATGTAGCTGCTGACATTCAAAATGCTTGAGAGACTCACTCTACCCTCAGAATGGGATCCAAAATCTGGAGCTGAGTTTGAAAGTCCTCTTTTATGGAAGAGATGGAGCTCTCTTAGCAGTTTCTCTTCCTGTCATTTCTTTAATAATTAAAGCAAAAGTTGTGTCATGATAGAAAACAAATTCCCTGGTAACTCCTGGAGAGATGTGTTGGTATTTGCAGTAGAGGTGCAACAGCTCCTGGCAGGGTCTTTTTTTTCTGTTCTTTTGAAACTTTAAAACTCAATTCAACGACATCCCAGTGTGCCTTCGTAGGCTCTAACTGTTCTTTCTTTCTTAGGTGGATAGAAATCTGGGACTCAAACCATGACTACAGTCACTTCTCAGATGCTTCCCTGTCCCCTGCAGATGGCTGAGCAGCAACTTAGCAACAAGAAGTTGACCACTGTCCATCTGAAGACCGCTTTTTATTCTTCCCTTGAAGGACAGATTGGTGTGGGAGGGACACCCTGCTTGTCCTTACTAGTTTTTAAATGCCAAGTAGCTGGAAATCAGGGCTCTGACTACCAGTAGGAACTTGATTTGCAGATGTGAATGCCGCCTCGCCGTTGTGTTTGCTCATCTGTCAAAGAAAACCTAAGAGACCCAAAAGCCAAGCAAGAGTAAAGTTAGTAGTTTGTGGTTTGGTGGGGAGGGAGAATTCTGTGGCATGCTTTTAGCAGTGAGAGAGGACTGAATTCTGGTTTAATTGCCAAACATGTTCCCTTCTGAGTACTACACTGTGCAGCAGATGAGGTGGTGGTGTGGGCGACACCCAGACCAAAGCCTGCAGAGCAAGACTAAAGCAGAGGTAGTCCAACCACCTGCTGCTGAGGAGAGAGTCAGCGTGTTGTCAAGAGGAGTCATATGAATGTTGCGTGCCAGGCTAGGCTCCTTCAGAAATCCTTACGATGAGCAGTAGTTCAGCACAGGAGTGCTATTGCTGTCCTTCCTGACTAAGCTGGCTTTAGCTTCGCAAGTGAGAGGTGTCCTGGGGAGAGAATCTAATGCATGAAGTGGTTGTGGCGAGGAGTGCCAGTGGCGTCTCCTGCCTGCAGCTCAGCCCACGATTTCAAAGGTCCTTTTGTAATAGCTCATGTGAGAATAATAAGGTGCAAGTAGGTGCCTTAATTGACAGTTGCCAAAACTGATGAAAGTTAAGGCTAAAATTGACAAAATTGGACCTCCCTAACTGAAGATCCTTACCTTATAAATTTGAGGCCCCAGCTGTGCTAAGTGTGCCCCAGTGTCATGTGAAATTAGTGCTCTGCTCACGGCAGAGCCAGAACCAGTCCTTCCTCATCAACGCACAGCGCTCTTGGGATGGGGTGGTGTGGGAACAGGACTAGTGTCTTCAGAGGTAAATTTTTTTGTTGTATGGATCATAAATTTGTGTCCGTGACCTCACATCTACTGCCTTTCTCAGAATACGTTGATGCCAGCAAGCAAACCCCATGTTCATGGTATTTATAATTGTTCTTTTCAAAGCATTAACTGTATAGCCTCAATCCTATTTTTTTCAAACTGCCATAAACCAGCAGTTCAGTATACACTGCATTGCACACAGTTCAGATGCATGCAATAATGTCCTTAACTGTGAAATTGCTTAGCAGGCATGTTACTTTCAGAATGAATAAAACCTCCGTTCTCTTTTATGGTTCATAAAAAGATAGCTTTTCTCGTACAGCTGTTGAAGTCATTTGTCCTTGCCTCATCCTGTGCTTCTCCCCATTATTTTCATGCTGCTTTCTTTGTTCAGGACTCTGCAGCAAAGAAGCAGCAGCATGAAGTTACCTGCCTTGTGGAGAATGAGTGTGTGAGAGTCCCAAGTCAGAAAAAAAATGCAGATTTGTGACTTGCAAGCAGCCAAAGCTTGCTTTTCCTGAACACCGGAGTAACGCGTGTGAGAGTGCTTGCTCGGTAACCTGTCCTTCAATATGCAGTAAATGTGAAATGCTTGTATACAGCTTTGTTCCCTGTTCAGTATGAATTTGTGATACAAGCAGGAGAATTGGGGAGTAGAGAAGCAGAGGGTGGAGAAATACAGAGCCTTTGAGAACTTGGTGTTATGCCACTTGATCTGTGTATTTGTGCCAGTGGACATCGGCAGGAGTTACGTGTCTGTTTGATGGGCTAAACCTGGAATTAGGCTCCCTGAGGAACAGGACATGCTTTGAGTGTTGCGTTAGTGTTTGTAGCTGAACTGATTACGAAATCTTCACTGCCAACAGACTCCGTAGATGCCAGTGCTAGCAGCTGCTCAGTGTTGTGCAGTGAAGTGAAACTTGTGTACCGGCTCTGCTTTTCTGTTTGTGTCAGTGTGCTTGCAAAAGAGAAATTCAATAGGAACCATTATGCTTTATTAAAAAAAAATAAATATTTTTCTAGGCTGTCCTCCAAGAACTACAGCCATGAAGCAAATACATGATCCATGCGTTGTGACTGTGGGCAGCAGGTAGAGCCCCTGGGGATGCAGTGAGCTACATCAGTCCGTGCAAAGATGAGTGTGAAGTGTGGGTCCCCACAGAGAGTGGTGCCTGGAGAACGTCAGCTCTGCTGCCCCTTCAGAGGATGAGCAAGCATGACGACACGAGAGAGCCGGTGTGAGAAGGCTGCAGGGAGAGAAGCATGGGACACAAATGGAGAAGAGGTGGGGATTTAGAGTATAAACCAAATTTATTAATCGCGTCTGATAGAATAACTTGAAACACTTTCTGACATGACGCAGCAAAGGAAGGGTGAGAACAGAAGGATTCATTTCCTTGAGACTGCTCAGGCTGGAAGGGGCTGGGGATGGGATGTTTTGTCAGGAGCAGGGCGAGTTCCTTAAGGTGGAGATAATTGAATGATGGGGAAACAGGAAGAATCACGGTCTGGATCGCTGGAGCATGAGATGGGATCTCACTGCAGGTGAGATGCCTAAGCTGTAGAGGACAAGTAAATCTCTACGCTGAATGGTGGAGGAAGAGGGTAATTGCTAGAGAGCTCCTGGGAAACGACACAATAATCTTAGTGTGTGTTATTGTAGGGAGAAAAATCCTGAGGACTGTTTGTGTGGGACTCCTTCAGTGGCCACAGAGGTCTTGACATTCGATTAGTTACTCAAGACTTCTCCCTGAAGCAGCTCACAAGTGGCTTTTATCCTTTGGCAGATTCACCTTTGGGCTCATCTGCTGGATTCCTCGTATTTAATCTGGAGATTAGGTAGATTCTATTTCTGATGAGTGCTGGGCAGTTATAGCTATTAACCTTTCACTGCAGAGCAAAGATGCCATTAACTGTGAGCTGATAAGAACTATCCATAAAGCTGTGATTAAGCACCAGAATTTAACTTTTTTTTTTTCCTTTTTTTTCCCCTCACATGATCATGGATTGAAGCCAAAAGGAAATGTGTTTGTGTTCCTGCCAGTTAAGGCAGGCAGCGAGGCTTTGGGGAGAGCCAGGAGAAGGACGAGGTGGTTGAGATTCCTCGTCACCTCCCGAAAGGGTTGACTTTTCTCGAGCAGGGACAGGCAAAGGAGCTTGCTGCTTCTGCAGGGTGGAGCATCAGCCTGGTCTGAGGGTAGGCTGCCATTCCCTGGGCATGGCTTGCTCTTCCTCCTGTGCGTGCTCTGAACAAGGATGTCTTTTTGCATTATTCACTTTGCTCTGCATCAGACAAAGACAAGCTCAGGTAGGGGCTGCAATTTCTGGTCCTAATTGCACAATGGCGTGTTGTTGAGAGCCTGCTCGCCCTCCGAGCCGGTGTGAGAAGCGGGACAAGGCCAGGAATGCAGAACTCAGGGGAGGTGTGTCAGGGTGCCTGTGGTTCCTCACCTCTGGCGTTAGCAGCCGATGCTGCCAGTCCTGCTCCCAGCCGGTCCTCACGCCTGGCAGCCTCCACCTGCCCTTCGCATCAACTTTGCTCTTTCCTGGTATTTCAAAGTAAGTTGCTTCAAAAAGACCTGGTGGGCATTGAGGTTGGCAGAAAGGAACAAATACTACTTGGTATTGCAGAGAGCAGAGACAACCCTGAGGAGCTTAGCCAGGGCTAAGTGCAGCAGAGAGATACACCAGCTCCTGTTTGAAGGAACAGACCACGGGACATCTGCCGTGGAGCACCAACAACAGAACAAAGTTCAGCCAGTGTATAACAACTCCCTAAGTAGAGCACAGCAATTAGCATCTTCCATATCTGCATGGACATATGTTTTCCAGAGTCACCAATCCATTCTCCTATGCCCTAGAAGTACAGACCTGATAAAGTGGTAAAGCTGAGACATCAGAAGGGGGTTGCTTTTAAAGCACTTTTTGCAAAGACCTTGCCAAAACTTCACATGATCTAAACCCAAACTGCTATTGCCAGCGTTAAGAGCACAAGTGGTTTTGCAGCATTAGGAGGTGAAAGGCCCCCAAGGAGAGAATGATCTCCTGTGATAAAGGGACATTACTGGGAAAGAGAAAGCTTCTGCTGAGCAGTTTAGAAGCCTCTGTGTGTTATCTTTCCCAAACACGGGGATTTCGTTAGGGCTTAGCTTTTATTTGCCCTTTCCTGCTCCCGGCTTCTGACCACAACGATATTCCTGTGGCACCCAGCAGAGGCCATGCAACACTTATGCACCGTTCCCTCTCAACTGCTCTTCTCTCTTGCGTGTCCTCTTGTGACGTACACCTCACCAGTTCCCTGGCTTTCAGTCCTCAGAAGATCCCTCCTTTTCAGACATGTTTTGGGGGGAAGCTGCAGCCATTTGCGGGGGATCTGGATTTGCGGTGGCGGTCTCCCTCGCATCTTCTGAATTGCAAGAGGTGTAGCCTGCATGTCCTGTCGCCCCGAGGGAGGATGTAGAAGACAACTTCTCCATCCCAGAGTCCACTCTGGCTTGGCTCACCAGGCACCGTGTGAGTGAGTACTGGTCTCTTAGCCAAGGGCTTGCATTCGGAGTGTGAAGGGGGGGCTAAGGAGCCACAGGGCTTGGCTCAAGCCAGGGTACTAAGGTGGGGAAAAATCTAGAGGGAGGAATTTGGCCCCACATAAAAAAGGGGGATCACCTGGGAAGTCTCTGGAAGGGATGAGGGAGCCGTGCTGGTTCTAGCTCTGCCCCAGGGAAGGCAAGCAGTCCAGGCCGTTCTCCGACCCAGCCGAGGAATCCCGGGAGGAACGGCCCTGGAGAAAGCGGATGATTTTGTCGATCGTGGCCTCCTGGTACTCGTGGGACCACCTGTGTTCGAGGGGAAAATTTCCATTAATTTTTCTGTTGTGCAAGGTGCCATGAGATAGCTCAGTGCATTCAGGTCAGGAGCCAGAGACCCCTCTCCTCCACCCTAGCTCTCTGGGAGCACCTTTTTGCCCCCTGGAAAATGGAGGAACACCGGATGCTGCAGGAAAGCCCCTTCCCCTGTGCCCTGCCTGGAGGGCTACGAGCAGGTTGGGGGGGGGTGCCAGCCTGGAGCGCTGCTGCGCGGAGGGGGAGCAGGAGGCGAGAGAAACCCAGGCGAGCTGTGAAATCTGCCGGCATCACCCCTGCCTGAGGGGCTGGGGGCACGAGGGTGGGCGTCCTCCCCGCGGCAGTGGGGTTGGGGAGCTCTGGTATCCAGGGGAGCCCCAAGAACAAAAATAGCCACAGGGTTATTTACGGTGGGGACCTTTGCTCCCTTCGTTCTCCGGAGTAACTGCAGTGACTCACCTCCCCTTTGGCCTGTTCTGCCTCCCTCCTCCATTTCTCCCAATTTCCTTGTGCTCTTTGCTACTGCTTAGGCAAGCCGTTCCCTCTGGGTGTCAAGGAACACCATGGCACGGGTTCCTTTTACTTACTTGATACCATTAAATTTGAGGACAGCCCTCATGTCCTTGGGAAGTGTTTCTGGGTCCGGCCACTCAAAATGGTCTGTAACAGGTACAATGTTCTTTCCGGAGTTCAGGGCTGTCACAATCTCCTGCAGGAACATGCAAGTGCTCAGGCTATGGCCCATGCCAGCCCATCACCAGTCCCCTCCTACTCCAACATCCACCAAGCTCCCATCTGATGGCATCGTGTCTCCCACCTTGTGCACCCAGTCCTTGCACTCGGGGTCTCCCATGCATTTATCCAGTGCATTTGGCGAGAGGACCAGCACAAAATTACGGGCGCTCATGACGCTTTGGATCAGCTTGTCCTCGAACTTCCCAGCCTCCAGCTTCTCCACGTCGATGAACACGCTGAAGCCATGCAGCTGCAGGTGGACCTTCAGCAGGCTGGTGGCAAGAGGAGACAGCACCGTGAGGAGAGCTACTGCCAGCGCCTGTGTTTCACGCGCTCTTGCACCACGTTAGCTGAGACGTGGTGAGATAGAGGAGCAGCAAATGGGCTCCCACAGAGAACGGCACGGTCCTTGAGGTGTCAGCTTCCAGCCCAGCCTGCTTACAGCTGTCTGGCCCATGCAGAAAACACGGGAACCGGACATTAAGTCCCTGCCGTGATCCCCTACAGCCCCACGAGGACAGTGTGAGAAAAGGGTAAGTCGGTGTGAAAGAGGGACAGGGTGGCAGTGACGGGACTGAGAATGAGCCTGTTCACTGCGCAGCTTTAGGCACGTTGCCCCCGTTTGTAGTGCAGCTTTTAACAGCCTCCACCTCCTCCCCGCTGCAGGCTCTCCCAGCTCCACGCTCTCCCCACGACTGATGGCCAGCCTTCCCTCTGGGCTCCAGCCCAGCACCGTGAGGTTGCCTGCAGGACTCACCTGGCCAGCTGCGACCCGGTGCTCCTCCGGTAGCTGATAAATACATCGGTCCCATCAGATGCAGTTTGCAGCGTTATAGGGGAGTGAAGCATTTCTAGGCAGAGCAAACAGCAACCAAAAGTTAAAAGCATCCAACAACTCATCCCAAACAACCCTCAATACTCGCCCCCACCCGCCTGATCGGGCGCAGCTCGCAGCAGCGGGACCCGTACCCCTTGCAGCAGTGAGGATGCGGACGCGGTGGAAGCCCGTGTTGATGTGACAGTCCTCCTGCAGCTGCTGCTCCGTCACCCGGTGCAAGAAGTTGCGATTGATGCCGCATGTCAGCAGGTTGTACGTGTACTGACGAAACTTGGGGTCAATGCCGCCCAGCCAGTCGGCCAGGTTGCTGCGGTCGCAGGTGGAATAGTTTGTGAAGGTCTTCAGCTCTGTCAGCTCCCGGAAAAACCTGGCAGAGAAATAAATGAAAGTGTGGAGCAGGGAGGAGAGGCTGCTGGACCAGACAGGAACTAGAGACATTGGGTATCACGTCTTTGATCTGCACAGGAGAAAGTGCAGCTACTGCCGTGGTGAAGAATAAGCTAAAGAAATAAAGAGATGAACTGCTCCTCAGGACACGGAGGTATGAGGAGCTCAGCTAAGGGAGGAGAAGTTTGGGTGAGTTCCCATCTTTCTGGGTAACTTGCAGGATCCCACCACCCCTGTGCCATAGGTGGTCTCTCCCCATCCCACACCTCTCCCGTGCATTGGCCCCACTGCAGGAATCCCTCTGGGACTGGATGCTGCACTAGAAAAGCCCTGGCAGTCCGGGTTTTGCATTTTGAGGATCTCTGCTCTTGTCTCTGCCAGAAGGGAAAGGCAAAGACCTTTTCCCTGTCTCTGCCACCATGGTGATGACCATGAGAGAGGCCAGCGTGCCCTGGTGGCGCTCCTACCTCTTCCGAGTGATGCTGGAGTCCATCCCCAAATCCTCCTGCAGCTCCTGCTCCGTCAGTCTCAGGAGAATGTCCCCATCCACCTGATGGTCCTGCCAAGAGAAATCCAGGCTGGAAAAGTCCCAAGAAAAGCTGTTGGGTGAGATGCCTACACCTCTGCTGCAAGATGGGGCAAAAGGGCCCATCCCAGGTGTCCCTCTCCCAGCACGCAGCCCTACCAAGAAGCTCTGGCAGTATTTGTTGAATCCAATCTGCTGCAGCCACGTCTGCACCTCGCAGGGCTTCCAGTTGGGAACTGTGGGCAGGATGCGCCGAGGAACCTCCTCCCCTATCATGCGCAGCACCTTTTTGGCCAGGGAGGAGGTGGTGCTGCTGGTGGAGTAGCACACTATCCTCTTCAGGCTCTGCGTAGCCCCAATTCCACTGAAAATCTGGGGACACAAAGAGAGGAGACAACACTTTGCTTTCCCTCCTCCTCCCCACAACCTGTGCCGAGCCACTGAAGGACCAGGGTGCTCAGTGAGCTCGTAGGAGAGCAAAGGACACCGAGATGCAGTTGTGGCACCCCTTCCCATTTGCATCTTCCTTCAAGCCAACCTACCCTTTACCTTTGTTTTCTTCTGCCTGGTTTTGATGGCAGCCTCCGTGCAGAGGTAGAAGGCAGCGATGCACTGCGCTTCCAGCCGCGAGCTGTCCAGCAAGGGTACCAGCCGCTGCAGGTCATCTGCCGTCCTCCCCTGGCTGTTGTCGCTGCTGCCCAACATCTCACAGGCGAACTGCTCCGGATCCAGCGAGGCAATGAACGGCTCCACCAGAGCCAGCGTCCCCGAGCGCTCCACCTCCTTCTCGATTTCTTTGTTAGTGGCCAGCACCGTGATGGCCAGGCACGCGTGCAGGCGGATTAGATCATCGTCTCTTGAGAACACCAGTGGGAAAAGCCACTCTGCCGTCCTCTTCTCGATCATCAGGCGCTGGTTGGCCTGCCCTCCGTACATGGCACAGTTGGCCAAGGCCATGGCACAGTGTCGCAGCACGATGGGGTCCGTCCAGCGGCACCAGTAGAGGATAGCATCCAGGCCTCCATCAGAGATGAGCTGGAAACAGGTCTCCTCGGTGTGTTTGAACATGTGCTCCAGGATACCGGAGATGCTCTGCGCCAGCTGGGGAACATCTCGCTCCTTGGCTAAGTTCAGAATCACTCCCAGACCGATCCGAGCGATCCGATCCCTGCAGGAAGGAGGCACAGGCAGGTGAGGGGCACACAGCCATGCAGAGAGTGAGAACGGTGACGGGCCTGTGAACTGCCCTGTGCTTCAGTGCCATTTGCCCCATGACAGCAAGATGTTTCCCTGCGGGACGCGGCTGCCAAATATGCTGTCAGGCTGCAGTGCAGTGAGATGCAACAGGCTGGTGTTGGAAGAACCTGTCTGGGTCTGATGGAAGAGCTTGTGATGGGACAGGACGTGGGGTTGCACAGCCCAGGACCACCATGCCGGTGCTCTCGTGCTCGCGGTAAGACGTACGTAGCGATTAACATCGCAGGGAAGGCTAATGCCATAGGAAATGTGTGAGAGACAGGGATCTGCCCGTTCTGAGATGGCAGTGTGGAGGCACCTTGGAGGAAAGGTCTTTGTTTCCTCGATCCTGCGCTCTCCTAGAAGAGGACGGCAAGAGCCCGGGGGCAGGTGGCCGAGGGCCACCAGCTGCTCCTCAGCCACGGCTGGCCTTGGGAGCCCCGTGCTGTGAGGGTGGTCTTAAAATGACGCCTGAATGGGGCTGTGCCCTCAAGGCATAAAGGGGGAAGCGATGGGCTCTTGGCTGCCCTCCCGTGAGCTTGGGGCGAGGGGGCAGCTCCGCCTCTGGCCTGAGAAATGACCTGTTTGGTGCCGTGACGGAGCTGCTCCGTTCACAAGGACAAGCGCTGGGGTGGATGCCCCGTGCCGTGCTGCTCATGAGGGCGGTGGTGTCTTTGGCCCCCAGCGATGGTGGGGTGAAGGCACGCCAGCCTCCCCGCGCCGGTAGGCAGGAAGAGCGTTTCTGGGAAGCCTGTGGCCCTCATGGCTCATGCTGACCTTGGGGTGGATTTGGCAGCAAACGCTGTGGAGAGCTCTGGAAAAAAATGCTCTCAGCCTGGGACTGGCTCCAAGCCTGGACTCGGCCACGGAGCTGGATGACAAACACAGCCCTGCCAGGTCACCAACTCCCCGGAGACATGGGATGGAGCCAGGACCGGTCCAGCTCCTGGCTGAGCACGGATGCTGGGAGGGGTCTCTAAGCCAGAGGCCTGGACCCAGGGAAAGACCCCACAGCTCCCTGCCATCGCTCGCAGGCTGATGGTGGGTCAGGCTGCGGGGAGCGAGGGGCTGGGGGCTGCCGGCTGGTCTGAGATCCTGGCCCATGACCTGCTCCTGGAGCAGAGACGGCAACTCTGGCAGCTGCTTTCTTTTGCCAGGAAGCTAAATGCTCAATTCAGACCGTGCCAGTGATGTTTCCTGGGATTAATTCCACTCTAATGGACTTTCCCAATTTAGCTGTTGCTTCTTTTTTGCTTGCCAATGCGTGCAGCGAGGCCCAGGCTGCGAGTCCACAACCTTACAGCAAGACACATCGCCCATGAAGCTGCAGCAAGACCGTAAACGTTGGCCGGGCTTCCTCAACACTCTCCTGAAGCCCTGGCTGGGCTTGGACACACCGAGGGTGAGCAGAGCTGGCAGAGCCACATGTTTGCCTGCAGTGTCCCACGACAGAAGAGCCTGATCCTGACTCAGCTGGAAGCAGGTCTACAGCTCCTCCCTGGGACCAGCATGCTGCCGGGGCATGCCAGACCAGACGCAGGGCAGGGCAGAGCGTGTTCACAGTGTCTGAAGGGTGAGCTGCGTGCGGGCGCTGCATCAGCACTGCTGTGCCTTTAGATGTGTTGGATGCCACGTGTGCACATGCACCCTCATACATGTGCTCATATACACACACAACACGCTCCCACCCCGTGTGCGAGGAGCTTTGGCAGAGCCAGCCCCGCACCGCTCACCTGTTCTGGGGTGCAGCACACGCATCTCCAGCCTCTGAGTTAGGGGCCACGGGCTGGGGGGCTCCTTACGGCCTCGCTCCAGCCCTGGTCAGCAGCAGAAAGTCTCTGGGAACAGCTTCATCCTCCTCCTCCTGCTGCAGTTATGGCTAAGGGGGAGTCGTGTCGCATCCTTGGGGTCAGATGCTCTGAGCCAGCCAAACCGACCCAGCTCAGCCACGAAGGGTGTCTTGGGCATGTCTGGGTGCCCCAGGCGGAGGGTGGCTTATGAGGACACCCCGATCCTCACCAGCATCCCGTGAGCTGGGGCTGGTCCTCCTCCCTCCAGCCATGGCAGC
>VXBL01005111.1:0-18562 GCA_013400195.1 Aramus guarauna | reverse complement strand
GGGACCATGCCTGGCCAGCGCCTGGGGCTTGGGTGCTGCATTGCCCCCAGGCCCTGGTTCAGCCCCTGCGCACCCACCGAACTACCTCTCTGCTCCTAGAAACCGTCCGGAGGGCAAAGTGCTGGAGACTGTGGGGGTGTTTGAGGCACCAAAGCAGCACGGCAAATACGAGACGGGTCAGGTAATCGGTTCTGGGGAGCGGGGCTGACTCTGTAGGCTTGTTCCACAGAGATCAGGTAGCTGAGTGATTTACTTGTGAGGAGGCTGCTGCGTTTTACTAGAAGGCTTGAAGTTTCACAGTTCAGTGCTCCTTGTCTTTGCTGTGTCTGCAGTTTGTCAGTCATCTGACAGTAGCAAATTGATAAGAATCTGCAGCATGACACAACTGTTCCTACAATGGCATTTACTCCACTGGTTTTATTTAAGAGTTTTGTCCCTCTAGGAGCAAAACAGACAATCAATGAATTTGAGAAGTAACAACTAAACTTGTCATTTCTGTGCTTGTGACTCACAGATCTGTTTCTGCATTCCTGAATGGTCTCTCCCATGCTGGTCTCCTCTCTGAACTTCTGCCGTTCTATTGCTTTATTACTGGTTTAGTCATTCACTTTTATGGGATAGAGATGACATGAATTTCTTCTCTCATCCCAGACTGTTTATGTTCCCTCTTTGTTTCTGCTCTGAGTTTGCACAGTGGTGATTCTCTCTCTATTCCTATCCTGTGCATTTATGGTCTTTGTAAATGTTTCTAACTTTTACCTCAGTTAACAGATTGATTTTTTTTTTTTTTTTTTAATCCATACTATCAGAAAAGGGCTTTTGATTTCATGTTTTCTGTTGTATCTAAGCTGATTAAAGCTTGCTGTGTGTTCAAATGCAATTATTTGTTCCTTTCAGCTATTTCTTCACAGTGTGTTTGGGTATCGAGGAATAGTCCTGTTTCCCTGGCAGGCCAGGCTTTATGATCGAGATGTGGCTTCTCCTGCCACAGAAAAGTAAGGATTTGTTTTGGTTTATATGTTGCTGTACTGTTACACTTACATTTTGTAAGTGTAAGTGAGTCTTTTTAAGGAGGACAATGGTATGGGTCTGTTTTGCATGAATGTAAACTAGAAGAGACGTGTGAGTATTAATTTTGTGTTAATTAGAGACAGGATGGAAGTATGAAAGATGAGTGTGTGTACGTGAAGGAAATAAAAAACCAAACCAACATCAAACCATGCTATTGGCATTCTTAGTTATAAAACCCCCCACCTTGTGTTGCTTTTTGAGTTAGGTCTGGGCTCCTGTGTTACAATTGCAGGCTGCTGCTTCTGTAGATTGCCAGTGAGTTGGATTTGTCAGCTGCCTCCCCAGTTTGAACCCACTAGGTCAAGTTCATCCTCCTTGTGGGCTGCATCACTGTTCACTCCTCTCCCCTCTTCCATCCATTCCCCCCCTCTAGCCTGCGTTGGAGGTGTATCGCGCGAGCATGCACTTTTGGAGCCGGGAAGGAATGAGGAGTAAGCAGAGAGAGAATCAGAGGGCAGTAGAAATACTCAGCCCAAAGAGGAGACTGGGCTGAGCAGGAGGAACTTCTGAGGTGTCTGAAAACAGAGCTGTTGTGCCTGTGACAAACCCTGTTGATTGTCATCTCAGCTTGCCTATCGTTTGGGTGGCTGACATGAGTTTAATTTGGATGAAATCGAATGATTACAGATGGTGAAATGTTTTGGGTTGTGGTTTTTTTTTTTTTAATTAAAATCACTGTTTATGAGTGTGCTTGGTCCTGGTAACAACAGTTTGCTGACATCCTGTGCTTCAGCTCACTGCTCTACTTTTCTGTTTAGGAGCGAGAACGTGGCAGGCCATGGTTCCAAAGAGGTCAAGGGCAAAACGCACACTTACTATCAAGTGCTAATAGATGCCCGGGATTGTCCACATATAGTAAGTAACCAATAATCTTGGTATTGAAACTCAAATATCTTCTCCTATGTGAATGCTTTAGAGGGACAGGCACTGAAATAAAATGGCTATGATGGCTAACTTGTTTAGAATTTTAAGACAAATTTGCTCTTCAAGTCATATTTTCCCTGAGAAAGATAATCTGGAATGTGATATGACTGTTTTCTGGATCGTGTTTCCCCTTTCCAAACTCATTTCCTCATCCTGTTGGCATTCCTACTCAGTTGCAGACAGGTCGTTATGAGTGTGGGCTGCAGCACTGAAAATGCTCTTCACTTGTTTGAGTGGAGAATTAGTCTAGAAAAATTAAAAGGAGGAATGTTCTGAGGTGAATTGGTTAACTAAACATTACACACTTTAGAAACCACAACAGTAAACTGAAATGTGGCTGGAAACTGGCCCACAACAATCTATGCAGAAAGACATAAACCTTCCTTTTTCTCAGTCCCAGAGATCGCAGACAGAAGCAGTGACGTTCCTGGCAAATCACGATGACAGCAGAGCCCTCTATGCCATCCCAGGTGAGTAAAATGCACCTTCAACCTCTGTGGAGACCAGGACTGCCGTGAGGTGAGGTCGAAGAGTCACCAACAGTGAACTTCTGCCAGTGAAGCAGCCATGCCTACAGGACAGTCCTGTAATGGATCTGTCTGTGGTTTAGGGCCCTGCTAGAAACAACAGAATAACTAAAGTGGATGAAGCCCTTTTGGATAGACGGCAGTTGGGCAGACTCTGATCAAACACCAGCGTGCCTGCTTTGAGGTCTTGAGACGTAGCTCCCCTGTGCATCTCCTGTTGCATATGGGCTATTCTACTTTATTCAGGACAGCTAGATTTTGTCTTGTCCTGTGCGTTTCCTGCCCAAAGTCCTTTTGTGATGGTGCAGTTGTTTCCTAGACAGTGTGTATTTATCAGAGTAATCGTTCCACGGAGAAAGCTCACTGCAGGATGCTGCCAAGGGTTATTACTGGCATGTTTCCTCCGTTATTGCTTGCAATTCATGGTACTTGCTTTGGCTGCTGCTGCCAAATTCCTTTTCTTAACTTCTCACCTAGTGTGATCCGTTTCTGTCAGGAGACTTCTGAACTGCTCTTTGCTGGGGAAGTTCAATGGCTTTTGGGGTTCCTTTTCCAGGTTTAGACTATGTAAGCCATGAAGATATCCTTCCCTACAGCTCCACTGATCAAGTGCCCATCCAGCATGAGCTCTTTGAGAGATTTCTCATGTACGACCAAACGAAAGGTAATTTCTGGCTTCAGAGGGAAATCTTCAGAGCCAGATACTTGTGGTATTATATGACAAGTATCCAGAACCAAACATCTCGGATACAGTGTAAAAATCTTGGTCTGGTTTGGGGTTTGTTACAGTAAAGCCTCCTTTAAATACATGAAAGGAGTTGCTTTGAGGAGAAAGCTGTCTGGTTTTGGTATGCCTCTCTCAAACTCTCATCTTTCCCTCCCCACAGTTCCACCTTTTGTAGCAAGGGATACACTGTGTGCATGGCAGGAGAAGAACCATCCCTGGCTAGAGCTCTCTGATGTGCACCGAGAAACCACAGAGAACATCCGTGTCACAGTCATCCCATTCTATATGGGCATGAGGGTAGGTCTGTGCTGCATGTCGTTGTGTTAGTTCTGCGATCTGTTTAACTTGCATGTTTCTAAGACCAGTTTACTAACTGAAAGTACCTTCTGCTTACTGGAGAAACGGTGTTTTAATCAGAGTTGCAATTTCCTTGTCATTATGCTTAGCAGAGGTATGAACATGAAACTGTTGTGTCATACGTTTTGGGGGAATGGCTCCTGCAACTTGGCTTTTGCTTGTTATTTGTAAGATGGGTAATACACTGTGCTGTTCTGCAGAACAGTGTTAGCAAGACGTTGAGGAACATTTTTAGGAAGGCTTGTGAAATGGTCATTTACTGCCTCAGTCACAGATGGGCAGGTGTGTAACGGGTGGCACCGAGGCCATCTGCCTTGTAATGATGGACGTGTCTGTTATCCTGCGCTGTGGGTGTCTGGCCCATTTCCTGGCTCTGATGCATGTCAGAGGGTTTGGCTAAAGCCTTCTGGATTTAGCTGATAACCATGTGCTCTTTATAGCATAAGCACTTCATGTGGACCGTCTGAAATAATGAGGCTCCAATAGACTTCTGAGTGGGAGGGCTGGGAATTACTGCAACAGTTTGATTTCCACTTCCAGATGAGCTCAGCTGCCAGGGAGCCTGTGCCATGGCAGGTGAATGTTTTGGTATGGATTTGCAACATCTGTGGAGTCCAACTGATGTTTGTCCTAACCTTGTCAGAAAAACAGGTGCCCGAAGGCAAGGAAACGGGTGTTTCTAGGTCTGTAGAAAGTGCGCAATTAACATGGAGATCAACCCTCCGTAGTCACAAGATCCTTGTAAATCTCCCACCTCATGATTGCATGTCTAGAGCAGAGCCAGTGCCAGGCGGTAACTGATGGACTGCTTCGGCGAGCAGCTGTCTCTGTGCTCATGTGAGTTGTCCGTGTCAGCCTGGCGTGGTGCGAGAGCCCCTGTGCTTGTGCTGTGCTGACAGCTGAAGAGGTTTTGGCACTGAGCGTCGAAGGGCAGCTGCTAAAGTCTTTTGTTTCTCTTGACAGGAAGCCCAGAATTCCCATGTCTACTGGGTAAGTGCCTTTTGTTTCACCAAGCAGCTAAAGGGAAGGAGTTTATTTGCTGTGGCATCATTGCTGTGTGATAAGCTCTGAGGGAGAGTAGCCCTTGCCTGGCAACTGTTTCCCAGTATCGGCTATGGGTTATCAACTGTTTGCAGCTGATTCCAGATCCTGATAACAGTCTTTCTTCTGTCCAGTGGCGCTACTGTATTCGCTTGGAGAACCTTGACAGCGAAGTGGTACAACTCCGAGAACGGCACTGGAGGATATTTAGCTTGTCTGGCACCTTGGAAACAGTCAGGGGCCGTGGCGTTGTAGGAAGGGTAAGTATTGTGTAGCTTCTTTTTGGGAAGTGCAGCCCTTTGCTGGAGTCTTCTTGCATGGGTTGATTTGCCAGTAAATTGCTTAGTGGGCAGTAGAAATAGATGGAATAGGAAACTGGCAATGAAGAAAACCACATGAGCTTTTCATCTGTTGTTAGTATGCATGAACTGAAACTTCACACTGAGTATTAGAGAATGATCCTAAATGACTGGTAATGAGAAAACTGGAATAGTACGTGATTCTGGCACTACTCACTGGCGAGTTGTTTGCTGTGTTATTGGTAGCGATGCTCAGGTGTGGATATCTGTTTTTCTTCTCGCTGTATAAATTTCCTGTTGATGCCTGTTGGTGGAGAAATGTTAAGATCTGTTTCTGAGGCAGAGCGGTCTCTTCTTGTCTTCTCAGGAGCCAGTTTTATCCAAAGAACAGCCGGCGTTTCAATACAGCAGTCACGTCTCCCTGCAGGCATCCAGCGGTCACATGTGGTAAGAAGCACTTATTACTGCGGTAGTGGTTTAGATGTAGGACCCCACAGCACTGAGCTGGGACGCAGTTTGCAGTCTGGAGTTATGGCTGAAAGGTGGGTGGAAGTGGACTGGACTGGACATATTTGACAGTTAAAATTTTTACGAGCTTCTCTGTAGCAGTATCCTGGTTAGTGGTAAGATGATCTGTTGATTCTCTGCACCAAGAGAGGTTCCTGTCTAATTTATCCTCCTTCTGTGGTCTGTGCTAGACTGGATTTGAAAAGATATGAAGCAGTTCTCTGTCGTCTTCTGCTGTACTCAGTTTCTGTCCCTTGCAGTCCTTGGTGCAAAAGGCAAGGCTACGTGCTGGTGTTTCCTGAGGCAGCAGGGATGTTTGCAGCGGTATCGAGTCTTTGGAGGGGACTGGGTTTTGATTCTATCCCTGAGTGAAGCTGTGCGGTTCTGTGTCCGCAAGGGATTGGTGTGTGGGGTTATTCCCAGTTTAGGCCAGATAAGGCCTTTGGTCTAACTGGTGTTTACATCCTCTCTTCTGTGAGTTCAGGTAGGAAAGTGCTCAGCCAAATTGTTCTCTTCCTGTACCGCAGCGTTAAAGCAGTTTCCCTCTGTATTTCAGATGGGTTAGCACACTTAGTGTCATCTCTGAGTGAGCAAGAAATGCACAGCCACCTCTTGCCTTCTGTATGACAGGTCTTTCTGGCTTGCGTGTATTAGGCTGCCTTGGAACTGCCTTTGAGTTGGGAAAAGCAAGAGAGCAGCTCTTTGCCTATAGGGTATACCCTTGTTTTCCGGGTTAAAGCACTTTGAATTACCTGAATGCCTGCCCTTGGGAATAAAACCAGCTTGTTTAGTAGTTTTTCCCCCTCTGCATGCATCCTGAAGAGAAAGAGACAAAGGTTCTGCAGCTCTGAAGCTGCTCAGCTTGACTTCTGGTGTTCAGTTGTGTCCTCTCTGTCATGAGAACCTGTTATCCTGTTTATCTCCCCGATCCTCTTGTCTGTGTCATGTTCTGCAGTAGTCGTCTATAGTTCAGGGCAGTAAACAAATTCTTTGTTTGTACAAGGACAGGCAGATTCAGTTCTGAAATGCAAAGCAGAAGCTATTCCAAATTACAGCTGTGATGGCATTTTGTATTATCGCATACTTCTTAACCAGTGGAGCTTCTGCCAAGAAATACGAATCTGAATTTATGTGTAATCAGCTTGTAAAAATAGCTCCGATGGTTCTGTCTCCTGTGGGGTGGGAGTTAGGTAAACACTGCCACAGATGCGTGGAGTGCGCTGACCTCCTGGAGGCTCCCATCCCGACATCTTTATTCAGGACATGTACATTAGAAATGTGATGTAAACAGCCCAGGAGCCTTCCAATAAAGGAGTCCTCTTGACAGGCAGTTGCATGCGCTGCCACACCGGCCTTGCAAATGCAGCCCTGCAGTCCCTGCGCAGGATGTGGAAGAGCTTGTGTCTTACCTTCTAGCTGATGATTCCTAGCTGTGTTTGTCCCTGGCCTCAGCATGATCTCTGCCATTATTTTGCAGGGGTACTTTTCGATTTGAGAGGCCTGATGGCTCCCACTTTGATGTCCGAATCCCACCCTTTTCTCTGGAAAGCAACAAAGACGAGAAGACCCCCCCCTCCGGCCTTCACTGGTAGAGCAGACTGAGTGCCGAGACCCACAGAGCCCTGTGTGTGTTGTAGACCTTTGCCTCCCCATTATGCTGCAGCCAAGAACACGGAGCTTTTTAACATTTTAAACCATTTTTGTTTTAACTGTTGTCTAACGGGGAGGCTTTTTTGAACTTTAATACTGGCTCTCTTGGGCTGCTTGTAAACATAAGCTGTGTTACAGTTAACTCTCTCCTTTGTGGCACCTGCTGGGGTTGGAGCTGGGGGACGTAGATGTGTGCTGCTGCAGAAGACTGGTCCCTCGGCAGGCCTGGACCCTATCCAATGTGTTGTGAATTCTCTGCAATGTGAGGTTTCTCTAATAAACTGGCCCTTCCAGTTGCAACCAGTCTTCCTTTATAAACCAAGGCCTAGGCTTTGCATCCAGCCTGCCCCACCTTGTTGTTTCCTCCCCCCGCCTTGTAAAGTGACATCAGCCCAGACTTCTTGCCGCTTCAGAAGACAGCAGTGAGAATGATTTAGGCATCAGGAATGTGAGATCGGCCTTCCTGCAATGCAGCTGCTTTCTGGGATTTAGCCAGCGTGTGGCAGGGCAGTCTGTAAGCCCCACTCCTCGTTGCACAGCTTGTCTGGGCTGCGTGCTGAAGTGATGCGAAGCCTCTTGTCGGAGAAGAGAGCGCGGAGTGGGGAGGGCGGCTTGGCAGGCGGTGCTGAACAGGCTGCTGGGGCGTCTTGTGCGTGTAGAGCCGCGGGTTGCGTGTTGCGATGGTGCAGGAGAGGGGGGCCCTCCCCCTGCAAGGGCTTGCCTCGCTGCAGGGACGTGCATCACAACTGCTGGAGGATGTTTCCCCGCTCGCGCTGTGGCTGTAACCATGTTTCCTCAGTAGTTTCTGCTTTGGCAGCAAGAGCTTGTTTTAACCTGCCGTGCTGTCGGTCACAGTGAGGTGGTGCTTGGCTTTCTGCTCCCGCTTGCTCGGCTCAGCGGGTTGTGGGTTTTTTGTGGGGTTTTTTGGTAGTCTGTGTGGAGGGCCCTGCAGAACCGTGCAGGTCAGCAAAATACCCGTAAGCTTATGATGTATGGATTTGTGGGAATTTTGCTTTTACATGCGAAGGGCCCGGTCCACAGTGCAAATCAGGCGTTAGCTTTCTTTACAAGCCAGAGCGGCTCTTGGCAGCTCTGAGGATTGCAGAGATCTGGAGAGAGACATCAGCCTCTGTGGTGTGGGACCCTTCTGGCTCTTTCTGGGTTTCCAGACTCCTGGGAAACTTGCAGAGGTAGTTGTGATGGGAACCCTAGGCAAAAAAAGTTTCAAACCTCGCTTCTTTCCTTGGTTTTGCTTAAATGACAAGGTATAATGCTCACAGGACTGTTGGTTTCCCCAATTCAGATATATTCTAGTTATCCCCTCTTCCCCCAAGTCCTCTCTGAGCAGCCTCTTTGCGTTTGGCTCCACACGGCAGTGCTGTGGGCCACCTTGGCTGATGGACAAACAGCTTAAACAGCATTTATCTGTCACCCGTCTCTTAATTTTGTGTCTTCCTTCCTGTCAGGTAGGACGTGCTATCTACAATGCTTTTAGAGTTGAAAGGTTTAGACAGCCAGCCTGCTTTAAGAGCTAGATTGTGGTGTGCAGAGAACAGCCCACAGCTGAGAACCCCATGCTGCCACTGTCATGCTGATTTATTTGGAGGAGGAAAAGGGGGGGTGACACCCTGCGTTCTGAGGAAGCAGGGATCTGTAGGAAGCTGCTTTTCCCCTCCCATGCAGTTGCTCAATCAGGATTGGTCCTGCCTCTCCCTTGGGTTACCAACTTCAGCTTTACTGGCAATTGCAACACCTCTGTAAATGTTTAAGCCTATTGCTCACCTGCCTGTGTTTCTGGGGTGCTGTGGACCTAACGCTTCCACTGACAAGCAGAGAGAGTTATATATTCCTGAGTGACGCTGTGGTCCCGGGCGCAGGGGCTCTGCTTTTGCAGCTGTGAGGCGCCCGTGGTGTTCGGTGTGACGTGCCACCGTGGTGGGGTACGGCTGAGGCCTCTGGCCCTGGAGCAGGCGTTTTGGGCTGGATAATGGTTGGCAAGAACCGAGGTGACCAGCACCGCCGGTAGCGAAGCGGCACGGGGAGCGTGGGGCTGTTTCTGCTCCACCAGCCTTTGCGGAGGGGGGCAGAGCCCTGCCGGCCCCGGGGCCTCGGTGTGCGAGGTGAGGGGCCTGGGGCTCGGCGTGGGCCTCTCCTCCACTGCTTCTTCCCCCAGGGCTGTTTCCAGAGCGCGGAGCCCTCTCTCTCCGCGGGCGAGCTGCTTTCCTCTCTCGTGTAAATACCTGTACAAAGAACTAATCAATAAAGCGCTGAAAGAACGGCTGTTGTTTCCCGGCTCTCATTTCCCCACCCCCCGCGGTGCCCATGGGCGCCAGCCTCCCTTCTTGCCCCGGCCCCGGGGCTGGCCCCTGCCCCGCAGCGGTGCATTCCCGCCCTCTCCCCGGGGGCCGCTCCTCCCTCTGGGGCAGGGCCGCGGTGCATCCCCCCCCGCCGCCGCCGCCGCCGCCGCCATCTTAGTCTGTGCGCTCCGTGCTCCCGGCGTGCCTCTCGCCGCGCCGGAAGTGACGTGGCGGAAGCGCTGAGGAGGCAGCGAGGAGGCAGCATGGTGGCGGCGGGCGCCCACCGGCCCGGGCCGCTGAAGCAGCAGAACAAGGCGCACAAGGGCGGGAAGCACAGCGGGTCGTCGCAGCGCCGCGCTGGAGGTGAGGCGGGGTGGCCCTGGCCGAGTTCCCCGTCGGTACTGCCCGCCGCAGCCCGCCGCACCGCTCTCTCCCCGCTCTCTCCCCGCAGGCCGCGTCTCCGTCAAGGCCCAGCCCCGCCGTCGGCTCCGCGACCTCAACAGGGTGGATCGGCGGCACCAGGCGCTGCAGCTCCGCCGGCAGCGCAAGGAGGCGGTAAGGGCCGTGGGGGAACCGGGCCGGCTCTGAGGTTGGGGAGGGAGCGGGAAACGGGTCGGTTCGGGTCATTGCGAGGGGGCAGGGAGGAGCGGGAATCGGGCCGGTGCGGGTCCCCGTGCGGGTCCCGGTGCGGGTCTGTGGGGACCGGACCCGGTTGGGTCTTTGCGAGGGGGTCAGGAGCTGGGCCAGGGAGAGGAATGGGTGCCACGGTCAATTCGGTTTGGGGCAAGCGGCCTGTTAATGGACCGAGTGGGTTTGGGTCGGGCAGTGGAGGGATCCGGTTGTGATCTGAGGGGTGGGATAGGAACTGGATTGGGGCCGGGGTTCATGCTCTGCAGTTGTGCCCACAGGTGCTGGCAGAGAAGCGGAGCTTGGGCAGCAGGGATGGGCCCCCACACCTCGTGGTTCTGGTGCCGCTGCACAGCAAGGCTGCAGCCCGCGACACCTTCCACTTGCTGCAGAGCCAGGACTCGGCTGTTGTCCATGTGGATGAGGGGAGAGCCGGTGGCTTTGCGCTCCTCTGCCCCCGACTCAAGCAGCGCTGGCGCTTCGTGACAGCAGAGGCAGGTGAGGAAACGTCGTTGTTGGTGTTGTTCTTGGCTCCGTACCCCTGGCAGCCTTGGTAATGGAGGTGTTTTGTGTGCAGGGGACCTTCACGCTGTCTTAGACCTAGCAAAGGTTGCTGACTCCCTCCTGTTTATCCTGGATCCTGTAGATGGCTGGGACAGTGCAGGAGAGCACTGCCTCTCCTGTCTCTTTGCACAGGGGCTCCCCAGTTACGGTGAGAAACATTTAGGGCTTCTAATGGGGTACAGGTTGAGGGGATGCTCTATGGGGATTTGCTGTTGCAGTAATTAAAAACTCCATATGTTAATATGTGACCACAGGTCTTTGCTCTGTTTGATAGGTCAGTTGGGTGAATGCCATTCTCATGGTGTCTTGTGCTCCTGCCCTGGTGGGGGAGTGCTGGAGATAAACAGGGTGTTCTAGGTTTAGACTTCTGGGCGTGTGGTGGTGGTTAGCGTTGTAACGGTTATTCAGGCCTGCAGAGTGAAGGGGTTCAGACGCTTTCCTGCTAAGTTCAGTTCCTGGGTCCTTATTTCCATGGTCTTATTTAGTCTCAAAAATCTCATCTCTAAAGACAGGATTTTCTGTCCTGATTGTTCTTTTGAATTGGATGAAACTGCCTTTGTAACTTGTGGTGTGAATCTATGGTCTGGTGATTTGGGTTGCTGATAGCTGAGTTTGTGTTAATGCTTGGTAAAAGGGGTATAAGAAGGTTTACGGTCTGATCCTGAACTCTGTTCTATGCACTGCTTGGTAGCTCTTGCTGTCCCAGGGGGCACTGATTTGCCACCTAAGAAGCGGATAGATGCCAGGAAGAAACTTGCCAAGGCCATTGAGAAGCGCTTCCCTGACGCCAAGCTCTTCCCCCTGACCACGGAGCAAGAGTCCTCGCTGCTGCTGAGGCACCTCGCCACCCAGAAGCAGCGGCACCTCGCTTTTCGGGACAGGCGGGCTCACCTGCTTGCCTATGCCGCTGAGTTTGTGCCCGGTGAGGAGAGCGACCTGGTTGGGACCTTGAAGGTGTCCGGCTTTGTCCGGGGACAGATCCTCGATGTGAACAGCCTGGTGCATATTGTGGGACATGGAGACTTCCAGATGAGCCAGGTCGATTCCCCCCCCGACCCCCTCTCTTTGAACCCCCGAGTGGTTAAAGGACAGAAGAGGAATCAGGACATGGAGGTACAGGTGTGTGTGAGGTCAGAGCCTTGCCAGTCCTGTTGGAACACGAGGTTTTAAACTTTCATCAGGAAAATACAGCTGGGTGTATGTGGTCAAGGGGAGGGGAAAGGGAGTTGTGTCAGAGGCAGTAGGATGGTGTTCTGCTGCTGAGCTGAGGTTCCTTGCCCACAGCATGTAATGAAGGTTGTATTATGACGTAATGAACGTGATACTGAAGGGAATTTCGCTTCGGACTGGTTGGTACCTTGAGTTAGGTGTATTCACAGCTGGGAACTCTGCTGTTGCCCTTCAGGATGACTCTGTAAATGGGACTGATGAGATGGAGGAAGATGTTAAGGTCCTGATGAAGGCAGATCCAAACAAGCAGGAGTCTTTGCAGTCAGAAGTGGTTCCTGATCCTATGGAAGGGGAGCAGACGTGGCCTACTGAAGAAGAACTGCAAGAAGCAGAGGGTGAGTAGCAGCAGTATTTCTGTACCTCTTCCTTGTCCCTGTTAAGAGGGTTGTTAGAAATCCTCTTGTCACTAGGAGGGCTGAGGTGGCTGTGAAGAAACTTGCTTGTTGGGAGGCCAGGGCTTCCGTTCCTCGTCCCGCCACCTGACTACCAGGCTGTGTGTTGTGCCTGGCAGTTAGCAGGGTTACGTTTTAGCTGCGTTTTCTGCGCCCTGACAAATTCTGTGCTGGGAAACAGCGATTCTGGTCTAGAGCTGATCTTGGCTGTGTAAATGTTGCTGAGGGAAAGGAGAATTGTTCCTGTATTAACTATTGGTGGGAATCCTACAGCTTCTCTGAAGGCAAACAGGAAGGTGGTGAAGGTCCCCAAAGGCACATCCAAGTACCAGGCTGCCTGGATTGTGGATGATGAAGAGAGTAATCAGGAGGATGATGATGACGACGATGAAGATGATGACATTGATGATGATATGATGGAAGAGGCAGTTTCCCAGGTACCTCCAAGAGCTGATGCTGCAGGTGATCTCCAGGGTGCTGTTGCATATCCTAGGACAATCCTGTCCTTCCAGCTTGCTCCATGCAGGGGCACAACACAGAGCCAGGAGCTTGTCTGGATTTCCATTGTTAAATTTCTCGTGTGTATCATGTTGCTTCTTTGGCCTGTTAGATACAGAAATGAGGGACTGGTGTACCTGGGGGCGTAATTCACACAGTGCAAGTATGCGCAGGGTTTGCAGCGGATGTGAACAGAGCGCGTGTGCTCACGGGCTCTCTGCTGTCCTCTGTGTCAGGAGGGGGAAAGTGGTGAGGAGGAAGAGGAACCTGCAGAGGAGGAGTGTGAGACCATGACAGTTTCCGAGTGTTTGCGGGATGATCAGTACGACGAAAAGGTGGAGGAAGATGAACAGATGCTGGAGAGATACAAGCAGGAGAGAATGGATGAAATGTTTCCGGATGAGGTGGACACGCCACGTGATGTACCTGCCAGAGTTCGGTAAGAAATGGGATGCTTTGCTGGGAGAGGAGCTGGAAGGCACCTTTCTGTTTAGTTTGGTGCGCTAGGGCAGGAAGCCTGTGATGTCTTAGCCGTGGTGTCTGAACCTGGCTGAAGGACTCTTCTGAAGACTCACTCCTAGGCTCTGAGGCTTCCAGGGGAGGTAGCGGGTGGGCCTGGGCAGCTTCCTGTGGCAGAGAGAGCTGGGTTGTGACCTGGGAGAGGGAGGAGGGCAGCAGAGCCCTGATGCGAGGGCAGGTTGTTTGTGGCTGCTGTTTCTAGCTCTCTCTGCACTTAAGATCTTCTCTGAGAGCTCAGGTTTGCTTTGCTCCCTTTGCCCTCTCTGAAGGTGTGAGTCCCTGAGGGCCACAGCAGGTGCTGGCCAAACACCTTGGTTTGTGAAGTAGTTTGTCTTTCGTGTTACCTGTTTTTTAGGTTCCAGAAGTACAGGGGGCTGAAGAGCTTTCGCACTTCTCCATGGGACCCTAAAGAGAATCTCCCAAGGGATTATGCTAGGATTTTCCAGTTCCAGGACTTCTCCCGAACCAGAAAGCACCTCTTCCGACAAATTGAGAAGGAGGAGACTGAAGGAGCCTCGGTAACTCCCTCTTCTCTTGCTCCTAGTAGGAAGGACTTGGCAGAGCAGTGGCTGAGTTATCCACTGAGAGAAGTATTCACAATCGATCCTCTCTTGGCAGGTTGGCTGGTATGTTACGCTTCATGTCTGCAATGTCCCTGTTTCAGTGATGGAGAGCTTCAAAGAAGGGAAGCCCCTAGTCCTGTTCTCACTGCTTCCCCACGAACAAAAGGTGACTAAATACAACCCTGCTGCTACCTTGTAGGTGTGCAGCTCCTTGTCTGATTCTCTCAGGCTGTCTGGGTTGGAGAGGTTCTGGCTGCAGAGGGTTTGGATTGAAATCTCCTTGCATCGTTTGCATTTCAAAGTAGGACCTTCCCTTTGGTCAGAGGAGGCTGAAGCTGCTGGGGGTGTTTAGGCTCAGGTGTTCAAGCCTGGCTGAAGTGTCTGCATTGGTGACCAGTGTTTTTTTGGGAAGCCATTGTCAAGGGCATTTGTCCCTGCTGCAGTGTCCCATTGCTTTCTGCTCTGGCCACCATGGTTTGCCAGCCCTGCTGTTGGCCCCTCACTGTGCTGCCTCTCCTGCAGATGTCCGTGTTGAATTTCCTGGTCCGGCGGCATCCAAGCAACAGTGAGCCAGTGAGGGCAAAGGAGGAGCTGATCTTTCACTGTGGGTTCAGGCGCTTCCGAGCATCCCCCCTGTTCTCCCAGCACACCTCAGGTTTGTGAGGGACCGGCGGGGTGGGCACAGGTACGCCAGGGCTGGGGTTTCTAGGGCAGGAAGCCTGTGATGTCTTAGCCGTGGTGTCTGAACCTGGCTGAAGGACTCTTCTGAAGACTCATTCCTAGGCTCTGAGGCTTCCAGGGGAGGCACTAAATAGTGGGGAGTGGAAGGGCTTGAGCAAGGTGGCTCCCTGCTCTAGGCAAGGAGGTGGCAGGTTCCGCGCAGTGAGCTGGTAGCTCAGAGGATCACCTTCATTCCCAGACACTCTGTGCCAGCAGAGGTGGCGTGTGCATGACCTGTTTTCCTAAAGCGCAGAGTCTGTTTGCCAGGAAGGAACGGGCTCCGTGGGGTTTCCCAGAGCTTGAGGACTGCTGTGGGCCTGAACTTGATCATTGCTGTTCTGTCCTAGCTGATAAGCACAAACTGGAGCGTTTCCTGCGCCTGGATGCTGCCCTGGTGGTGACTGTTTACGCTCCCATCACTTTCCCTCCTGCCTCAGTCCTTCTTTTTAAACAGAGAAGTAATGGTAAGTTGATGAGCACTGAGGACGCGGTGTCTGGGAAACAAATGTTAGCCGGCCATTCCCATACCCCACTTTTACAAGTGCGCCTATCCAGAAAGTACGACTTGCAAAAGCTGTCCCTTTCATGCTGTTTGAGAGGATTAATGCATTTCTGTCCTTGTTGTCACCGGCACCTTTGCCTGTCCCTGCCGTGGGGTTGCTCTGGGCCTGGGACGCTTTGGGGAAGGGAGTTGTGGTGGGGGAGGAGGTGATGGAGGCACCTTCTGTGGCGCTGCCCTGGTACGTTAGTGACTCTGCCTTGCAGGAATGCACGACCTCATCGCCACGGGTTCTCTGCTTTCTGTGGACCCAGACAGAATAGTCATCAAGCGGCTGGTGCTCAGCGGCCATCCTTTTAAGATCTTCACCAAGACAGCTGTCGTGCGATACATGTTCTTTAACAGAGGTATGGCCTGTGTCTGTGTGGTGGGAGGAGGGGATGTGGAAGCAGAGCTCCTGCCCTTGGGGAGCAGTTGTGTTGGTGCAGCAAAGCCTGTTCCTTACCCGCCTTCTGTGTTTTGATCTCCAGAGGATGTGATGTGGTTTAAGCCGGTGGAGCTAAGGACAAAGTGGGGTCGTAGAGGACACATCAAGGAGCCATTGGGTAGGTTTGGTTTTGTGTTTCTCTCTGTGGTGCTGGGCAGGATGTGGCTCTCCTGGACAAGAGACACAGCTAATGGCCTCTTCTGCTCTGTGCCTAGGGACCCACGGTCACATGAAGTGCCACTTCGATGGACAGCTAAAGTCCCAGGACACGGTGCTGCTGAACCTCTACAAGCGCGTTTTTCCTAAATGGACTTATGACCCCCACGTTCCGGAGCCCGTGCCATGGGTGAGGAGCGAGAGCGCGCTGCCGGTGCAGGAGGTGGAAATGGATTAAGTCTCCGGCGTGGCTAATGCAGTTTGTGCCTTAGCTCCCCGGATGCTGTTCTCAGCCCATGCACAGTGAGGACAGCACTGGTGTCTTGGACATGTTACTGCTGGGGTCTGTACAGGGGCAGCTGTCTCACCAGCTGCTGCTCAGGTACCAGCTACAGCTATTTATTTTAATGGAAAATGTTTTTAAAAATCATCTAAGTGCCTGTGTCTTGGTGGTGGCCAGGTGTGGAGGCTGAACGGGAAGGCTGAGTGCACCCCTTCTCTTGTGAACTGCTGGGACTGTTGTCTTTCCCTCCTGCCCTGCCGTACTGGTTGGTCTGGGGATTTTGCTGTTTCAAGGACAGTAATTTGCTGGAAGTTGTTGTTGACACTGAGAAAGACAAAGTAGCAGCCAGGAAGACTGAATACAGCTCACCCAGAGCAGGGTGGCCCGGGAGGGGAAAACAGGCAGTGCTTTGCTGTGGAACCAAGCGACTCTGCTGTAGAGACCAATGCCAGCTTCCCTTACCCCTCCACAAAAACTTTCAAACATTTGGGGTTGTTCATCTGTTTTTAGTAGCGCACAAACCAGACTGTACAAATTCAGAATGAGGTTTTCATCGCTTGAGATGCCGCTCTGTTCTCAGTCTGCTTTCCCAGGGAGGTCTGTGAGCCAGGTCAGGGAGCTCAGGTCCACGTTTCCCCCACACAGCACAACGCAAACATTCTCCACGTCCTGGGGGACTGCCTGGAACTGCTTCGAGAGCACGGCTGCCACTCCCACACCTGCTGTTGGCTCAATCAGCAGCTTCATCCTTTCCCACACCAGCCGCGTGGCTTGCTGTTGGGACAGAGCAGCAGCTGTCATCCCAGCAGCAAGGACAGGCTGCTCCAGGGCTGCGGAGGGCATTGTGCGTGCACATCTCCCTGCAGCATTTCGGAAGGGGGAGCAGAGGTTCTGCCGGCCCTTTCCAGCTGGAGACTGTGGGTGTTGCACGGCTGCGGGGGTGTGCAGGGGCTGGTGCTGCCCTGGGAGAGTGGAGGGGCAGAGCATGGATAGAGGCAGCTGCCTGCTGGCAGCTACTGTGAGAAGGGAACTGGGAATGTTTACCTTGATTTCGTCCTCTGAGACTGTCAGGACATCATCAACCAAATCCTTGATGATGGGCCAGGTGTTTGGTCCGATGCTGGTTTTAACTGCATCTGCGATGGTATTGGGTGGGTGACGGTTGGGGGTCAGTTCCCCTCTTATCTTGGACTGGTAACAGTCATCTGCATTGCACGGCTCAGCAGCGAACACTTTCACATCTGGTCTCAAAGCCTGCGGAGAGCGGGAGGAGCCGCTTGGCTTAAACTAGTGTGTGCCCGTCTGCTGTTGCCATGTGCACAGGGGGCCAAGTACGCCATGCTGCTGTCGTGCAGGCCCCAGGCACCCAGATTTCCACAGCTGCCGCCTGTCTGGGCGGAAGAGCTCAGAGGATGAGCTGTTGCCTACCTTGATGGCAACTGCTATTCCCGCAATCATTCCTCCGCCTCCGACGGGAACCACCACTGCATTGACCTCGGGTGCCTGTGCAGAAAGGAAGCGTGAGTGCTCCTTTTGCTGCGCCTTTGCCTGCGAGGAGCAGAGCCTTGGGCTGGGTCCGGGTCCTGCGTTTCCCTCACCTGCTCCAGCACCTCCAGGGCAATAGTGCCTTGCCCTGCCATCACCGCCGGCTCCTGGTTGGGGTGCACCATGACTCCTCCTGTCTCTTGGACCACGCGAGCTGCTGTCTCAGCTCTGGACTAAGGAAAGAGCGCAGACGGTCACCTCTCAGTCTGGCAGGGCTGTGTCCCCGGCCGGTCTTCGCTGTCCCTTACCTTGTCGCTGGGCTCGCACGGCACCAGCGTGGCACCGTAGGCACGGATGGCGGCTTGCTTACAGCGCGGGGCTGTCCGGGGCACCACGATGTAGGCAGGAATCCCTGTGTGACGAAAGAGGAGGCAAATCCAACAGCCAAAAAGCTGCAAGCAGCCACTTAGCGCTGCAGGAGCGATGTGTGCCTTGTCTATGCTAGCTCCTGTTCGGGAGAGGGACACCCTGCTTATGTCTAGGGCTGGCGGAGCTGGGCACCTGGAGCTGCCTCTGCCCAGGAACTGGCTCTGCATTTACCCCGGCCCTGTGCCGGCTGCCCTGCTGCTCTCTGGGACGGAGCTGGAGGTTGGGATACGCCTCACCTTCTGCCTGGGCAGCGCAGGCGAGCGCCTGGCCATGATTCCCGCTGCTGTGCGTCACAACGGCCTGGGGCAGCCCCGCTCCGGCACGCTGGCTTTCCTCAACGAGGCTCCGAACTGCGTTGAGCGCACCGCGGATCTGGAAGGAGAGCGCAGCACCATCAACGCCGCTGCCTGGGGAACCTGTGTGGGCAATCGAGAATCTCCTTCCTTGCAGCCCCCGTGAGCCACGTCTGCTTTGAGGGCTGGCGGACGCGCAAAGAAGCCACCTTTGCCCGGAGCCTGGCCGGGGGCCGCACCGTGCCTCTGTCCCCGCGCACCTTGAAGGAGCCGGTCCTCTGGAACAGCTCGCACTTGAAAAGCAGCCGTCGGCCGGCCAGGCGGTCCAGGCTCCTGCTGCTGAGCAGGGGTGTGCGGTGCAGCCGGCCGCGCAGCCGCCCCTCCGCCGCCCGGACGTCGGCCAGCGCCAGGCGGGGC
>VXBL01005110.1:355051-387777 GCA_013400195.1 Aramus guarauna | reverse complement strand
GAAGGGCGTCAGAGACGGGCAGAGCAGGCGGGAGGCCGAACGGCAGGGAGAGGTAAACTCGGAGAGGAGGCGGCAGGAGCGGAGAGGAAGGGAGCGCCCTGGGAGAGCCCGCGGCGGGGGAGGGCGGTGTCGGAGCGGGGCCCTGCTCTGGTTGAGTGTGGAGTCCCGCCCCACGCGCAGCGGTGACTCCTCTCGCACGGCACGGTCAGCCGTAGGGAAGGACGTTACTCAATCGAATTACGTTTTTATGGCTTATTTCTTGTAGGAGTGGAAACTCAACCTGATCCTCAAGGTTACAATAATCCTCATTTGTAGATTTGCCTTGTCTGCGCTGTGCGTGCGCCTCTGAAGCCGTACCGCTGTGCACAGACAGTTTTCTGACTGTAATGCAGGTCTGCACGGGCGTGGAAAAATCGCTTCGGTTACAAACGTGCACGGACATCCTACAGAACGATGCTTTGTCACAGCAAGGGGTCAAATTTAATGCGTGACAACCTTTGAGAAAAACGAATCTGTCCTTTCAAAAGCAATGATATTTTTTAAACTTAATTAAACAACAGCTAAGAAACAGGGCATCCTCTTCCTAATTCTTCAAGCGGGTAAGCAGCCCCAGGGGGCTTCACCAAAACAGTTACTCACTGGCGTGGGTCCTGTTGTCAAATTTGACATGTTCTGTTTACAGCAATGCTCAGGTGTTGGACAGCCTGAACTCACGCAATGAGTTATTTGCAGTAGTTGCTCAAACTTGCTGCAGTCTTTCCAGTCTAGTCAGCATGCCATAATAAATTTAATAGTATTTTTGTGCCATATCAGCTAGCTTCGTGAAGAGAGACTTACTTAATATCTGTATTGTTTTTGGTTTTTTTTAATCTAAAATTGTTGGTTGTGACTTTTTTTCACTGAGCTTTTCACCAGGTTGTGCTCTGTATATCTTAAATGCAACCTGAATTCACGTAGGTCATGCTAGGAAGTTACTTTGCATAATAAGACTAGGGACTTGGCAAAAGGAAGTTTAGAGAAAACATCAAATCACTTGCTTTGTTTTTCTACTACTACTGAAAAGCCATCTCCTTATTTCACTTTCCTTTTGATAAATGTCTGTTGTTAGCAGCAGAAAACATTGGTTCATTCGCAAAACAGTGAAAGGTCACTAGGACTCAGGGCAATAGATGTTTAATTATGTTGCCAATTAATAACCTAACACAGCGTTCTTGAAAACGTTCTCGTGCACTAACGTCATTATTTGCTGAATTTGTGTAATTATATGAATATGCGAACTTTATGCAGAAAAAGTTAGTCACACTTACTAGTAGTGTGTCCTAAGAGACGCAGATCTGGGGGGATAACTGCACACTTGTATATTTGTAAGTAAGTATACACGCCTGTTTGAAGCAGGAACAGATAACCAACATGATGGTTTACTTGGAGCAGCGCGCTGAGCCCTTTGTGCCATTTGAAGCTGTAGCTAAACCGAAGTGTGCTCAGATATATATTTCTTCTGCCAGCATACCGACAGACCTGTATTCAAAAAGGATTTGTAAAAATCTGATAATGCTTTAGCGTAGTCATTTTCCTTACTACAACGTGTTACCTAATTTCATGGAGGTTTTTGCCAGTGCAGTACTGTAATGCGTACACCACTTATACGCAGATAGTTTAATACTGATGTTGTGAAATCAAATATGCGTACAGGGAGATGCTAGGATTTCTATTACTTTGGTTCTTGTTGATATTAGAAATTACTAATTATGATCACATACGTCACTTTTCCATAGGATAGATGCTTCGTTCAGTGCAGGAGTGGGCAGTAGTGACTTCTAACGTCTTTCAAGCTGTGGTTTCTGGATATTTATATTCCATCTGTAACAACATGGTTAGAAAAATAAGTCAAGATCAAACACGCTAATTGAAAACGTGGCAGACCAGTAATATTTCATGTTATAATTGCTTAAAACCGGAATGCCTTGTGTTAAAGGAATTTAAGTGCAATAGAAATTTTGTAAATAAATAAAAAAAAATTAAAAAAAAAAAGGCATTTCCAGTTGTCATCAATAATTGATGACAGTCAAAAGTATTAATCTTACACCGTTGCATGAAAAATTCCAAGAAATACCGTAGTGACACACACCCCTGTCTAAGCGCATGGGCTTTGGTACTGCTCGTGTTTAGAGTTACAGCACATCTCTAAGTCTGTAGCGTTGTGCACTCAAACTGCTCGTACTCCTTTGCTCCTCTTTGGCAAATTTGCCAGTCCAAACAACTATTCTGGTGAGATTTACACTTACTGCAGCACATGGCTGCTAAATGGACTAGCATGTCCAAATAAAGGTCTTAAATTTAAAATTTTTGGGCATAAGCAACGGATTCTTAAACAGGTGCCTGGACATCAGCTGGCAACCTTTACAATCTGCTGAAAGAATTTTTGCTTTCTTGGTCAGTGCCTGTTCTCAGTGCAGGTGAATTTGCTTGGCACAAGTTAAAAACAAAACCCCAAAACATCAAGCCACCAAACTAATCTGTTTAATCTTAATCTTCAGGTTTTTAACTTACAGCTTTGACTTTTGTTACGTTTAATTTTATCCACTGAATTCCTGAAGCTGAATTAAAGCACTAGAGTAATACAGCCTTTTCAGATAACACGCTGTTTACAGATTTACAATTTCCAAACGATCTTTTCCCAGAAGGATATACTACAGCATTCTATATGTCAAGTTAATGTATCCGTTTGCTTCCACACTGCATATAGTAGGTCTCAGTAAAGCGTGATTTGTGTAGGCACTACTCCTTCTACAAACACACTTTCAGCTTTAGATGGTTTCTCCTGTGCTGCAAAGTGGACAAAATAACTGGGAGAATAAAGCGCTTGTCTTTTAGAATCACTCTGAGAGGAAACAGGACTTTTGTTATTTCCACAAATGTACATTTTGTTCTTTCAGCAGAGTAATGAATAAAAATCGTAACTATCATTTGAGCTATTTTTTTCTCTCTCACAGGTTGGAGAATAGCTTAACTGCTTATGGTCTGCTATGTGCTACTAAACAAGAACGCGTAAATTCTTGAGATTTTTTTTTTTCTATGCGGTTTAGGATCATTTCAGAGGTTTTAAACTTACAGGTAGCTCAAGAAAACCAGCAAAAGCGTACTTCAGAGTGCTAGAACCCATTTAGATTCTACTGCTGTCACTTCTCCTGGACGCAGATTAGGAGCAAGGCTCTAGCAAGATAAGCACTGTGTTAATACAAAGGAAGGTACAATCCAAAACTCTGAATGTAGAAGAGGAAAAACTTAAATCACACTAAAACTTTTGTGCCAGTCACTAAGTAATCTTACTGAGCCTCTTGGAAAGAGGAGATATGAGGTACGTACGTAGCACGTGATGACAGACAATGTCGTCACGTAGTAGTAGAGCGAAGCGAGGGGAAGCAGCATGAAGGATAACTGAGTTTGCATTAATCACGCTGCTCCATTTCCCCCCCTCCAATTCTCACCAGTCAAACAAGAAGCCCACAGAACAAACCAACCTGAGTTTGTAAGCCTGCACGTAGCCAGTCGTCGGGGGTGCTTGGTGTGTGGGTACTCCAGGTGCGGCTGGAGAAGCCGGCAGGAGTCAGGGAGTGTGGCTCCAATGCAGGGGGTGCTGCTGAAATCGGGTAAAACCTGGAGGATTTGGTGTCAGTGCTGGTATCGTAAACCCTGGAGCTCCATCGTGTGGTGAAAGCTGCGTGCAGGCTGGAGCCTGGGCTGCGGTAGGCAGCTTCAGTGAGGTCATGTTTGGCAGCGAACGCCTTCATTGGTGCCGGTGTGATGTGAAAGTTGGATGGTTGCACAATTCCAGTGGCGCTTCCTTCACTTTCACTGCTTTGGGGATTTTAAAAGGCAAACACATGGTGACTAGAAAAAGCACTTTGGACTCAGGAAAGCAAATTAACCATTTATTTCTTAAAAGCAGAAAGTCTTTGTTGCTGAAGGAGAGACCATGCAGGTAGATAACTCAGAAGCTCTGGTGCTATACTAAGGTGTGATATCATCAGCGCAGTGACTTCAGTGGCAGAGATGTGTGCAATAGCAGATGCACTTGACGATGAGAACATACCAAATGAGTAGAGGCTGTGCCAGGAGCATAATTTATCAAGCATGCTGTACGTCAGGCTGCTCTGCTTCTGTGTGTGCCAGAAAACCTTAACGCATGATATCAGAAGTGGCATAAGGCAAGCCTCCAAGGAGACCTGACAGATCTCAGGCCGTAAAAGGACATTGCAATGTAGGTGATGCAGTTTTTAAAAACTATTAGAAATAACCCACAAGTTAGAAACCCCCCAAACTGCGGGATTAATATAAAGCAGAACACTAATTTGCTAGGCTTTGCATGAATATGCAGTAAAAACAAAAAATAACCTGAATTTTTTCCAAAAGACTAGAATTTTAATTCTATACCCTTCTGTATTAAACTGAATTAAAAAAAAGATGTAAGATCAATAAAATTGATTTTCTGCAAGAGAAGACAAGATACCTGATGATCTTAAGGTGTATTTGTTAAAGGAGGAGATTAGGAAAATCTCCTACGTACACTTTATGATCAGCCAGACTGCTGTGTATAACCACAGGGTAACAACTGGAAGTCATTCGTAATAGTTTAGCAAGGACTTTTTTTTTTTACCTTAATTAACAGCCCATCCAGACCTGTGTTAGATGAAAGGCTTTTGTTTCAGGAAGCTGAAAGGAGACAGATTCTTAAGGACTGAGGAGCAGCAAGTACTTAATGGGAAGAATCTTTCCAATAACAGAATTTGCTTGGGAAGTCCTACAGTTAATGGAAATAAAACTAAAAGCTGCTTGATAGATCGGCTCAAGTTGGTCAAGTTTACAGCTAACTTTTGCCTAAAGGGGTGAAATGCAACAGCTGAGGTTCTAGTTTATTACAGTCCTTGTGTCCTTCAGGCTTCATTTAAAGAAAAAGACTCAGAAATTTTGTCTGTCTTACATATTTTACACATTTTACATTTTTGACATAAGCTTTTTCTGTGGTGACATCTAATCAGTCTGTCAAAGTGCTTAAACCATTTTCAGTACATCAGAGACTCGTCAGCTTCATCGTAAAGTTCCTTCTGAAATTAAACATCTAGGACTTCATTAACTTTATGGCATCTCTAAGTAACAAACTGAAGACATGGAGTTGGCGCTCTCTGCAGAGAAGCCTCAGCAGGCTGCCTCTCTCCTTGAGAAATGGGGTTTTTACATGAATCCTACTCAACTGCTGAGGGTTTGGATTCAGGAGGAGAGAACTGAAAGGACTGTCAGCTTCCCTACTGAATATCTGCTTGACAGCAGGACCTCTGCCTGAGCTAATTGGAAAGGATGTGATGCGTGCCAGTGCTTCATAATGGTTTGACTTTGTCCCGGTGCTACTGTTCCAATTTATTTATGTTTTGGGCATTAGGACCAACTGCTTGTGTCCATCTGTGCATGCTAAAATATATGTTCTGGTAGGCACGTAAGTTAGGAAAAGCAAATAGTGGGATTTATACCAATTACAAGCAAGATTTTAGGAGTGATTCACCAAAATTTGTCATCAATATTTGTATAAGGGATTCTGGAGTAAAGCATTGAGGGGGTTGGAAAATACTTTTATTTTTTTTCCTCCGTTCAAGGAATAACGTCATCCCTTTGTATATTAATGCATTGGATCACGCGTTGTGTTTTTTGGCAAGGACATTAACATGCATTAGGGCACTCTTGTTCTATCAAGGCTTTGTTTGAAGAGTGGTCTGAAAACCTCGGTTTAGAATTGGGATGAAGTAGTAGTAAAACATGTATTTAATGTTTTAAAAACTGCATTTCTGTAAACATTTTCAACTGTCTTCTAAATTACATTGACAGAACAATCAGTTTTCCTCTCCAGCTCTGTTCTCAAGATGTCCTTGCTAAGAAGGGGATTGTAAGTCACACATCTGTCTGGCAAGTATTTTGATTTCAGTATTCTAAGACTTTTTACTTCAAGGTCATGCTGAGCTGTGTTAATGTAGAAATTCGCTTTCAGGTTCTGTCAGGAGCAGTTAGAGAAACCCACTGGTTTCCGATCTGAAAACAATGTCTATTTTAAGTGGCCTTTTGGTAAGGCAGTTTAACAATTAAATGTCAGGGTATAGGCCGTAATCAGGGGTTTTTTATAATAAAAGAATCCCTGTGCACAGGGCTGTACGTAATTTAAGACTAACAGAAGCAGCACAGAATACTGCTTTTGATGGTACATGATTTTCTTTGAGCTGTTAACTGTTACAGTAGCTGAAAAAAGTTGCTATCTGTAATATGAATAATATTTATTTAATCAGATATATAAATATTGGGGCCTCATACTGATCTGTGTAGATTGGCTGCGTATCTACGGTCCTAGATCTTTACTATTTTTAAGTTCTAAAGAGGAAGAAATTTAGGTCTGCGTACAATGTTTCTGATAGACTTTTCTTCTAATTTCAGATGAGAGGTTACATCTGTGGAACACGCATAGTACTTTAACAGAGAAGTTTAACGACTGTAGTTGCTATGACTACTATAACTTGCTAACTGTCTAAAGATGAAATGTATTAAGACCTAAGCAATTGGTAAAGCTTGGAAATTAAGGGATCTTATCTGTAAAATGACTTTATTGCATGACTGGGGGGAGTATGGGGAATGTTTTTACTGTGATTGATATTTTATACTGTGGATGCTGTCTGCAGCTAGCCTAACCTATCTACTAAAGCAACACTCTTTCCCATCAGCTCTGAAGATGCCTGCACTGTGGGATGAGGTAGTAGGTTGTATAGTTTTAGGGTCATACCCACAACTGGGAGATAACTATACAATCTACTGTCTTTCCTAAAGCAGCAGAAAATCAACAGTGGAAACTTTTCAGTTTTAAGCTCAATGTCAGATTCTACTGAACTTCTGTACTTCTAATGCTTCTTCTAGGGGAAAATATTTCTTTGACACCTATGGGTAACTGTGGTTACATTTTTCTAATTCTTGGAAAAGCTAGGTTATCATTCTACAGCAATTTTTCTCCTCTACTGAGTAAAAAAATTAAGACTAGATTGATTCCTATATGTGTATGGTGGGGTAATCAAATACAAGTTATTGATGTTCCAGTTGTTGTGTTGTTTAACATTGCTAACTGAAATAGCAAATATAATTTAGAATGAAACTATGATTAGTGCTTAAGCTCTTTGCTGAAGTATATGCTTCTCTGTCAGAGTGAGGTAGTAGATTGTATAGTTGTAGGGTAGTTATTTTACCCTGTTCAGGAGATAACTATACAATCTATTGCCTTCCCTGAGGAGTAAAACAAACTGCGGTCCTTTGCAGTCATTCATGTCTGCATTGAGTAACAAATAGATCTGTCAGATAAATTCAGGGTCGTAAAGTATCAGATTAATCAGTGACAAGATTTGCAGCATTAATAATCAGTGTGTATGGTACAACCCCTGAGTGATATATTTAACTAATATGACTTTTCTTTCAAGGTGAGTGGCCCAGTGCTGACTGGATATCGAGAATGGTTATGTATAGATGATATAAAGTGGGATACCCGATAGAGTGGAAATTATCCTAAACCAATTTGGCTTTGAATGTAAAAACACAGGTAGCTCAAACTTGTGACCTAAACTGTTTTGAGACCTCAATTTCTATCACGCATTAAAGTTCCATGACTCCAACTGCTTAGTGAAAGTTGGAGGGAAAACTTAAAATTATGAATAAATCTGCTTATTTTTCTCCAACTTTTCTAGCAGGTGAGATGTAATGTAATGCAAAGTACAAGTGTTGAATGGCCAAAACCGACCCCTCACCTTTTTTGAGGAGTGTAAAGCTACGAAGTTGGAGCATCCAAGATCCAGAACTGTCACTTTTCTCTGAGGTAGTTACTGTTTTATAAAAAGACGTTTTAAGCTTACTGCATTCTTTTTCCTCCTGATGTCCTAGGTGTACCCAGTCTAACTGCTTCTGCACTAGAGTGAGCAGCTAGCATCCTGCTAGAGTAACAAGGAAAAGCGTGAAAATGCTTTTTGGGACTGAAAGTTTAGCATAGGAGGTCAGTGAAAATGAAGCTGTTTGTGAGTATTTAATCCTGGAGCGTTAAAACTGGTGAACCACTTACCGAGCAGTGGTAACGGTGTGCGCTTGCAGTACGTTCCCAGACCTAAAAGGCAGAAGACCAAAAGCAGCTGGTAAGCTAAACTGACTTCACAGAGCAGCTGCTAAGTAAGAAGAACTGCAAAAAGGAAGCATTGGGCTCCTAGGAAGAGGTAGTAGGTTGCATAGTTTTAGGGCAGGGATTTTGCTCACAAGGAGGTAACTATACAACCTGCTGCCTTTCTTAGGGCTTTATTATAACACCGGGACCATTTTGGCTCCATCCTAACCTCTGCAGCTTTGGTACGTGAAGAGAAATGCCGAGCTATTTCTAAGCATATCGAGGCTTAATGAAACAGGTATTTGGTAGTGCTCAAGCATAGTGCTGCTAGCTGGAACGCAGTGTGGTGAAATGCTGCATCTGAGGGCACGCTTGCCACTTTGGTGACATTGGGTTGTGATATCCTGCGAGTAGGAGGCTATGTTTGGGTAAGCTTGAGTTCCCTGCAGTTAGGATGGAGGTGGTATGCACTACTTCACGTTCACTTGGGGTGCTAATACTACGTACTTGAACAGGTAGCTATCATACATCCATCTTCAGCTTTGGGCATGTCAAGCGGAGAAACTAAAGTTTTCCTTTCCCAAAAGGCTCAGCTTACAACTGACCTGAAAGCTGGTGGTTTCTCAACAGGTATAGGCACTCCTAACAAAACCAGCTCTCAATCATGGATTATTTGCAGTCTTGCAGGAGGGAGGGTTTCAGTCAGTTAAAGTGAATGATGGTGTAGTTTGTCCCTCCTGGAAAGCAGGCCGTGCATGTTTATGTCATTACGCTGCATGCCAGCAATAGTTCTGGTAGGGCTGCAGCTGGACACCTTATACCATGCAACTCAGAAACTTTAGTTTAACTGCTGAGCATCTTGTAACACTGACATGTTACGTCTATACCAGCCGCTATTTAAACTTTTGACAATAGGACAGAATTGTAGATACTATAAACATTTAAGTATGCTTGTATTGAACATCCTGTATGAATTTAATTGTATGTGTTTGATTTAGTTAATAAAATACAGCATTTTGTGCAACTCTTACGGTGAGTGGACTTTACTTTCTCCAAAATAAGGAAGTGAATTTTACAAGAAAACAGCGCCCACATTATTTCAATAAAGTCAAGACCATATTCCAAAAATTATCCTGTTAACTAGAATTAGTGTTAGCTAAAAATTATTCTAGCGTTAACTGTGACTTTTGTTGAAGAGCTTTGGTACAAGACTTCACGATGTGTGTGTGTGTGTGTGAAAATCCTTATTTACAACATTGCTGCTGAACATGCAGGAACTGTGCTTAGTCCAGAGCTGGTTTCTGAGCCTAAGTTTAAAATTCTGTATGTAAATCTAGACTTCAGGAGGGTGGGCTCTACTGATCTTAACTGCACCTTTGCTTTTGCATAAATGCAGCTGATAAGATTCAGGCAGAAACATACCAATAAATTTGATTTTAGCAGTACAGAATGCCTTAAAAGCTTTAATATACTTAACATTCTTTAAGTCTAGGGAGTATGCTTATAAAAGACTTAAGTAATCTGTGTTGGCCACTACAGCTGTGATACTGCCATTGTATCTGCCACATTTGTAAAGCCCCTTTTGTGAAAGGAATAAATAGAACTTAGGTCCTAGATGGAAATGAGTAGCTGCTTTATGTTGCGTTTGGAGTTACATGCAAGTTTTAGGCTTGATGTGCCTATTTCTGCCGTTCTGTTACTGTAACACTTGATACTGGCGCTCAGTGCTGCTGGGTTCTTTAACAGCATACTTCAGAAAACAAGACAGAAGCAGCTTGTCATTGCTTAGTCTCTGGCTGAAGTTATACACACCTCAATGTTATTATCAGAGCCAGATTTTCGTTTTTCTTGTTTAAGAACTGTTAAAAGCAGAACCCCTCTTCACTGAGTCCTAAGTGTTTCTTAGGCAAAAGTACCTGAATTTGGGGATTAACATCTCCGTGTGTTTTCAGTGTGTTGTGATAAGCAGACACTGCAGAGAGCTACTGCAGTATTGGTTCTGGCACATGGAATCTAGCCCCTCTTGAGCAAGTGGCCTTCATCCTGTCTTCACAGAAGAAGGCAGTACTGCTCAGTTAATTTTTTAAATGGTTAATTAGTTCTGCTTTTTATTGAAGGATGCTAACCCTTGACCCCCCCCCATCTTTCTACTACTGATTCTGTCTTACCTATAAGAGGTACAGACATTTATTTCCTTGCAATTGGAAGCAGTTTGATTAAGTGATACGGCTCAAACTAGAAAGGAATTACACTGTGGTTTAGCAGTCTTGTCTCATCAGATTATTTCTTACCTTGACTTATCTGTGGGCTCCACCTAGTAAATGGTATCTGCTCGGCACAGGATTTGTTTGCCTGTTTCCACAGCTGTATTCATTCAGAGAGGGGTCCAAGGATGAGGCGACAACACGGCAAGAATCCTTCCAATAAAGAAACAGTGGTTGAAGAATGCACAGCAAACAGTGCAGAAAAGTTTGCAGTAACAGTAGAGACACGTTTACCACCCATATTGAGGTAATTGTGTCATGGTGGTCTTGGAAACATTCCAGTAGAGCTCCAAAAATAGAATACTGCCTCAGTGCAGATCCACATCCCAGGAGAACGATTTCTGTTCCGTGCCCTTCCATGCAAGAAGGTGTGCTCTGAAATCTGGTACAGTGAGACCTGAGACCCGTTGAGCTTTTTCTGTAAGAGAAAACACTGCTAACAACCATCCTTGTGCTTCTGAAGGAGACTGGGCACTTGTGCCATGGTCGCAGCATATGAACATTATGCATTAACAGGTCTGTCCCCTACACTGCCTCGTGCTGAGAGCTGGGATTGCGGCAGACAAGAATTGCTGCAGTTATTTTCTATACTTTGTGCTATAGAAGAGGACTGGAGAACAGTTGCTGCCAGGCACATACAGCCGTTGTACCCTACCTCAGAAGGGTGTTCTCTACTGGGCTTTTCCAGCTTGGGAACGGGATTTGCATTTGTAACCATCAGCTTGTCTTTGTGCTTCTGTATCCAGCCTCCTTCCAGCCTGTGAGAACAGATGCAAGGCAATTAACCTTTAGCTATCGAACATATATAAAAGAATGTCAGCAATCACAGAACCTAACCATGAAAGTTCTAGGGCTCTGTTGCTAGGTCTGATACTGTGGCTGTTTGAAATGCCATCATCCTTATGCCAAAAAGCTCTTCTTGCTCTCTCTTTTGGTAACCAGCAGGCTGGACTTGGCAACAGGTGCATCCAGGTGGTTCATCTTTTGGCTTTACCAAGCAAACTATAAAATATCTGATATATGGAGGAGGGGGGCGGGGGAGAAAAAGACAAGGGAAAGTCTCAGATGATACACTCGTCAAAACAGACAAGTGTGACAAATACAGCTGAGTAGTAGTGGCTTCAGCTGAGACTCCCAAAAGACAATTGCAGCCCTTCAGTTCTAGAGGCATCAGTGCGTGTGTGGTCTTCAGCGCTCTGCTGAACTGTAAGGAGCCCAGCAGGTGAGATAGTTGGACTTAGGCAGATTTCACCTAACAGGCTTAGTTGTGTATTTATTGACATAGTTCTGTAAAGATGAGTTATGGCAGGAGCTACTGGACACATCAGATGTCAATGTAATGTTTTGTGGCAATGCGAGGAGTGAGATTTGTTCTTACTGCACAGGCAGGCTCACTGTAATTTTATTTTTATATGAGTTTGTTTCAGACACTTAAAACCCCTACAGTGAAGAGGGCTTACACGCATTGGAAAATAAGACACTGTTCTATTTCAGCTGATTGTATTAAAGCAATCTTCAAAATAAAGCCATTACAAGTCATGTAATGCTGCTAAGGACTGTATTTTTGGTGACTGAAAAGGTCCTTTCTGAAATAGGAGAATGTTATTGAAAAATACTTCCCTTTGACATTACAATTCTTCTATATAAACAATGTTGAGTTGATTAGTTAAACCCAGCACAGCATAAAACCAGAGAGAAGGATCAAATTGTGCAATTGCAGTCCCAGTTCTGTGAAGGAGTTTAATACTCCCTGTATACAGTACCTTATATATTGTACAGCGTTTAATACGTTACCTTTGGAGAGATCGGTGGTCTCAGTACTCCCAACAACTACCCATAAATTGCTAGGTGAAAGTAGTAAGGAGTAGTAAATCAGTCCCAGTATCCCGAAATGCTGTTGCACATGAAACCTGATTCACGTCTGGAATCTTTGGCATATAAGTGGCTCCTCCTGCAGCAGCTCCCTAAAATAAAGGGGGATAAGAAAAAAAAAAAAGAGGTGTAGTTTGAACTTCCCAGCTCCTACAAAAATACATACGTACAGTGTCAGAGAGCTAATACTTGTGACTAACATTCTTATCACAGACTGGTTTGGGTTGGAAGGGCCCTCACAGCCCACCCAGTCCCACCCCTGCCATGGGCAGGGACACCCTCCACCAGCCCAGGTTGCCCAAAGCCCCATCCAACCTGGCCTTGAACACTGCCAGGGAGCCAGGGGCAGCCACAGCTTCTCTGGGCACCCTGGGCCAGGGCCTCAGCACCCTCCCAGGGAAGGATTTCTGCCTCACATCCCATCTTCATCTCCCCTCCTGCAGCTTCAGGCCATTCCCCTTGTCCTGTCCCTCCCTGCCCTTGTCACCAGCCCCTCTCCAGCTTTCCTGTAGCCCCTTCAGGGACTGGAAGGGGCTCTAAGGTCTCCCTGGAGCCTTCTCTTCTCCAGGCTGAACCACCCCAACTCTCCCAGCCTGTCTCCATAGCAGAGGTGCTCCAGCGTAATTCTACCCGATGAAGCCATGACTGATGCTATTAGGACCTGGTACATAAAACTAAATCATATCTTATGCCAAAACAAGCACAGTCAAAGACCTTCCTTGATACTTTTTTTGTAAAATAAGTAAGACTGGAGCTGTTTTTAGAGACTGATGTAATACTGTCCTGATCATTTCTTCATCAGCTGGCATGTTCCGCCCCAATTGCGTTACGGTAATTGCGTGCTGTAATGAAAGAGGTGATGCATAGCTGCAGAAACCAACGGATAGACGGAGAAAGCAAAGCAAATTTTCCTCAGTTTTGAACAAACGCAATATATTTCCTTTGTCTGTTACTGTTTCAAGTTAAATACAGCTACTGCGGAGAGTACAGGAGAGCCGGTAGCGAACGCTACCGCTGCAGTGCAAATAACCAAAGTCAACACGTCTGACTAATCTCCGTCAGGACAGTATTGCTGCTGTTCCCTGCTCCACACTGTCCCGCCGCTGCACGTACCCTACAGCAACACCGCCGATGTCGTTCCGATACAATGGCCCAGCATCAATTCGTATCGGGTATTTCTGGTGCTTTAACAGGTGAGAGAGGCAGGTCAAACCTCAGCAGGCCAATGGAAAAAAACCTCAAGGTAAGTACACCAGCTGGAGCATTAGGCATGAGAATAACTAATAAATAGTGTGAACTGACGAGAGTATATGACTATCTGAAGGATGCAAATACAGGAAATGTGGTTCCTGTTAGGATGCTGTTAAAAAGTTTCAGCTAACTGTCACAAACATTTGCAATGAAGTACGTGACACTACGGTGGCGATACTGTAAATGGATGAAGTGCCAACAAAGCGGCTCTGGAAAGCTGTCCTCTGGCAGGAGCTGACATGTCTAAACCCTCTTTCAGCTGAAGTCAAGGGAAATCCTCCCCTTAATCCCAGGGCAGGATTTCACTTTGAGCCCAAGTACGGTTTTTACACAAGTGATTGAAATAAGGTGAACAGCTAACTCATTATTGTGTGAATCAACGTATTGATATCATTATTAGATAAGAGATTAATAAGCATTAGTCATTTTTTTTTTTTTTAAATCTACTCACAGCCAGGCAAAGCTTGTAGTTTACTGAGCGGGTAGCCAAGCTGCGCGACGGTGGTGATGTGGAAGAGGCAGGAAGCTGTTCTCCGAGCCGTCACCCTGCCAGGTCTGCATTGCTCAGCGGGCAACCGCTGCTCGCATGCGCTGTGGGACTATGACAGCTTCCAGAAGCGGCACTTCCTTCGAGGAGCTTGACCATGTCTGCTTACCCTAACCGATACCAGTTAGTAACCACCTAGTACAGAGTTAATTATTACAGTATTGTTAGTTTATTCATATGGAAGTGAATTAGACCATGTGAAATTCTCAAAGACATTTAAAAATATTTCTCAGGTGCATGATGAAGTTTTTACTCTTAATAAAATACCCGTTTTCTGTTTCACATTTCAACCCTGGTTGGACCCGTGTCCCCACTGGATTATGATGACTCAGCACACTCCATTGTGTTTCAGAAGTTCTGAAATGTGGCCAGGAAGTGCCTTCCAAAGATTACCTTGTTAAAGAAAAAAATACCCGCTGTATTGCATGCCCTTCAGATCTCATTCAGTGACTGCAGGTTGTTATTTCAAGTAGGGGCAACACAGGAGTTTTCCTGTCAACTTCGCTTAAAATACAAGAACTAAAATGCCCTCCCTAGTCCCCCTCTAGCCTCTTTCCTTTGGTTTTTGGAGCAGCATCATGGTCCTGTGAAATTCAGAGTCCATTTCTGGACCCACGTACCACAGCTGTACCCAAAGCTGTCTACCTTCCCTGCCAATTCCGTTCACTCTGGACTCACACACAGATAGCCCAGGTATTTTAAAACTGCATTTATACACAGCTGTGACAGTAGCCAAATTTATGCGGCTCTTGAATAGTGTTTATTGATTTTATGGTGATGAGTGTGAGTGCCAGTGTTCAAAAACTAATTTCCAAAAATAAAAAGTCCAAAGAGCTGATCAGTAAATTTGATTCTGAACAGTGTTTCCCTCTGGACAGCAGTATCGGGTTGATCACTGTGTGGTCCCTCTCCAACCCAAACTGTTTTCTCCATCAAAATCAGCAACAGAAAATAATCAAATGCTGCTCCTAGATTCAGTGCAAATTCTGTGACTAGGTGACTGCCGGACCCCTCCTGTGCGAAGAGCCTCCAACGGCAGAAGAAAAGTGTGAGTTGTCAAACAAACTGCCACATTTCTTTGTTCCTTTCTGTCTTTGAGACGGATCAGTAGCAATGAAATACTTGTACATCCTTAATACACAGGGGTTTTCTACAGTGTTTTAAATTAGGCCCCCAAAAAACCCCAAAAGTGATCAGCAACCCAAATACCTAGAGATTTCTCTGTAAAAGCAAATATTCAATTATATGAAGACATTAAAAAACTTGAGTGACTGGTACCTTTAGACGCTTTTCTACACCTATGGCATGCCATCTGTGTTTCCAGCTGAGTTCACTACGTCTGACCTGGAAAGAGTTTAGGGTGTGAAATACCGTCTGCTGAAAACTCAAGTTCTCAGATCACAATAATTGTTTACTAAGCGGAGCAGGATTCTGTAAAAACAAAAAAGAAGAGGGCATAAGTACTGCAGGATAGATTTGGGCCTAAAATTTCATTTTTAAGGGAAGAGAAAAATACGTGAACTCTGTATTTCCTCACCTCCTGCCCTTTCCAGGCTGTGACTGAGCCATCAGTGGATGCAGTACGAGCAAGAGACCTTCACTTCCCAGCACCAGACGTGTTCACTCTTGCTCAGATAAGCCATGACAACTGTTTTTCCTACAGTAAAGTTAGAAAACAAAACATCATTACATCGACCTGAAAGGTTTGATTCTCCACAAGCTCTGTTCAGCAGTGTTTGAAGATGTGGAGCTCAGTACACCCGGAAAAACCTCAAGCCCTTTAGACAGCGTATACCGAGTAGTATTAAATGACTGCATGTTTTCCTCTTAGAGTGTTACGTTATGGATTATTAACAATTTAGATTTTATGGTAGGTTCAAGAAACAGATTTGCAATATTTATAGGTAGATAACACATTAGTGTATGGATATGCACCTAAATATTTTCTCAAATTGGTTTATGGTCAGGAAAGATGGGAAAAAGACTCTAAAAATTATGCCATTTCTTCACCACCATAGATGACCTAATGAGATACAGTTCTGTGTCACCATCTTCTATGTAAGTTCGTTTGTAGGGTCGGTAAGAGCGGTAACAGTTAGCCACTTCATAAAGAAAACCAAACAGACAGAGCTCTGGTTTTAGTCTCCTGAGACTGTAACACACAAATGCCATTTTTCCAGAGGTGATTCGTTGAGTTTCCCCATTTCTGCTCATGGTCAGCAAGGCTTTTAAAAGAAACCCCATGGGGATTTGCATCCTAAATTCACACGACAGTTGCATACAAAATTTTTTAAAGTGTATCTGGTACCTGACATACAATTAACATGTAGCTCCTGTTAAGAGGCATCTTCGAGAGCTTCATCAAAATTCAAGTAATTCCAACTAAGCACGTTGAAAACAGTTACCTACCATGACACAAGTAACCAAACAAAATTATTTTCTCTACTGCCTAAGCCTAAACCAGGGCAAATATATCTCTCCAGTTCCCTTACCTCAGATTTTTTAGATTCTTTACTGGATATAACATTTACTGGATCTGTTATTGCTTGGCTAGTCTGTGTGTCTGTCCGGTCACCAGCCTACTATCAGGGACAGTACTTGGGTATTTTCCTTGTATGGTAGTAAAAACCTAAGCAAATCCATACAAGATGCACCTGTACAACATGAATGGTTTCACTTCAACAGTGTACAACCAAAAGAAACTTATTTTGATACTTTGGGCAGTGAGAAAAAAAAAATTTACTTGCCCCAGGAACTGGTCTCTAAACTGTTATGCCAAAGGGGAAAAAAAAAAAAAAAAAAAAAAAGGTTTTAGACACCCTGAAGCCAATTCAAAGTATTTAACATCTTTTGCTGTCGAGGAAGTAGTAACAGATTGAATCTCTGTTCTGCCACTAAAGCCCCAGTTCTTTGAACCATTGGTGTTACTCATTCAAAGAAATTGTAAAAGTAAGCATGAGCTTGTGGGAGAATTTTCAAAACAAATCACTGTGGTCATTGTTTATGTTAACTTTTTCATGGAAGTGTGAGAATAAAAATCACTATAATATTCCACTTTTTTTAAATGAAAGAGGTCATAACTATATACCATGCAATGAAGGGCATTGTATACCATTACGTACAAAATTAATCTGGTATTGAAAATAGTAACGTCAGTCACAAGGAACCACTTCTGCCCCATAAAGATCCATAAACTGGTCGCAGCACCTCGCCCAGAGCCCGGGGTTGCCACACCTCCCACCACTTACTGGCTGGTAGCGGCTGCAGGACAGTTCAGAGTTTTAGAACCCTGTTACCAATTTGTTTGGGCTGGTCCTCGTGCAGGTTTTCACTCTGTGCGTCAACGCTGGGTGTGCTGGTTGTCATTTCTTGATACTGAAAGTTATACGCCCCTGTTTGGAGACAGGTATCGTGCTCCACCTGTATGCAAAAGGTTCACAGGAAAAACGTTCTGCTGTGTGAGCGTCCCGATGCAGCGACATTAAAACACACAGCCAGTTCCCCGTGTGAGTTTGGTGAAGTACAATCCCACGCGCCGGGTGCGTTTGGCTGAAGGAGACGGAGCAGGCACATGCTAAGGCAGCCAGCGCAGGCACCGCCTCGTCTGCCAGAGACACCCGGCAGCAAGTGCCCCAGTCCCAGGAGCGCGATGACTTCGCGGGTGCTCGGAGCCCGCACGGAGCTGTGTGGTGCCAGCAAAGGCAGTGCCGCTGGCTGGCTCACGAGCAGAAGGGGTGGGTTTACTGAGGGCACAGTTCCTCACGGTATCAGCAAGCACATTGCTGCATCCTGCTAACTAACACCCTTCGCAAGGGTAGCAGGACCAGTTGCAACTGTTGCCACCTTCATCTTACACGCTCAGCGTACAAAGAAATGAAGTTGGAGCTTACGTTTTTTCTCCCTTATTTCCTCTGTCCCTAGAGGGGCTTTACTCAAGACTTTGATTTCCACCAAAGCAAAGTAAAAAAAAACAACAAAACAACAACAAAACAACAACAAAAATCGAGTGAACCTGGAGGTAGCAGCTTGCCACAAAACTGCCATCAGGTTCTCCTGGTCGGCATTTCCCATCCTACCTGGAAGTTGTGGACCTGAAGCTGCCTTACCGATCTCCCCAGTTAGGGCGATCCCTCTGAGATGAGAGACGCGGTAGCTGCATCGTACAGTCATCTTGCAGCCACGGGGCTGTATCATGGAGCCATGGGGCGGCTGTTTCAGCATGGCGAGGGGAGGCAGCAAAGCTGGGGCACCCTGAGCTCGGTCCTGCACTGGAGGGTGTCGTCGTGCTCCCCAGCTCGGCAGCGAGGGCGAGCACAGCCCTGGTCTGCTGGGAAGCAGCTGGGGATGGCAGCCTCACAACAGGCGGCGTGGTGGAACCACCTGGTAGGGGTTTTGGTCGCTCCCTTTGACGGTGGTCCTCCTCTTCGGCTGCGACACCATCGGGGAGGGTCACCGAGCAAGCTGATGAGCTGCGAGCCCATCTCTCTAATGCAAACGCCAAAGTTAAGGGGGGAAAAAACCTCCCAAGCAAACCCAAACCAAGCTTCTGATCTGCCTTTTTGGTGGCATCACTGGGTTTCATCCAGCTTCTGTGCCCTGACAAAGAACCAGAGATTAGACAGCTACAAGTGTTGGGTAACATCTGCCTGCTACAAAATGTGGTGGTTTGCACCCAAACTGGGAAGCACAGGATGTACGAACAGCCCCTGACAAGCAGGTTGGCAGGAGAAGCACAGCCCAGGTCTCGCGAGTGGTAATCCTGCCTCTCGGGCATGTTTCCTTCCCCGTAGGCTCCGAGCCACGCAGAACTCGTGTTAAAGCCTGCACAGGTTCTATTTTTCAGGTTCAGTAAAATTTGACTCAATTTGTGCCAAAAACTTTCAGGATTCTCCCTCCCCTGTTCCCCCATGAGTTATGTTTCCTTGAAAAACCACAACCCTCTCTAAGTACCTTAGAAATGCACCATAAGCATTAAGCCAATGCTAGACAATAATAAATGAGGCAAAATTACATGCCAGGATGTGCTGGTGATAATGTTTTCCACTGAAGACAGGAGCAGTGAAATTTTCCAGCACAACAGAGGCACCGTCCCCTCCGCCCCGCGCGAAACGCAAGTGACCTCTCCCTTAGCACCCCGCTCCCGTGCGGCCCTGCAAACCTTCACCCATCTGATAACGTCCCGTAGGGGACACACGAAGCCGCCTGCGTAGCGCGCAGGGGTTGACCGGCCCGGCGATGCCTGACCTTTAAATCCATCTTGTCTTGTCTGCGTGCCCAAGAGGAAATCACATGTGTGGCACGAGCCTGACCCAGAAATATTGCAGGGAGTAGGATATTTTGCGCGAATAAGGAAGGGCAGGGTCTGCAAGATGAATCACCGAAACAATAATTATCCTGAGGAAAAACCTTGGAGGGTGGATTAACCGTGATAACTGCCCTTTCAAGGTAACAACAATGCGAGCCGTCAGCTCTTCTCAACTGCGAGGAACAGAAAATGCTTTAGCACAAAACATAAAAATAAAAATTATGGAAGTTCATAAGAAGAGATGGGCCAAGGAGGCATCCTTCACTTCCCAGCTGCTCTCAGTTCAGCCTGCGATTGTTATACAATCTGCCACAAGAATTGCTCCAAAACTTATTTTTAGCACACCAGTAGCTTTCAGTGAAAATAAATAAAGGGACAGACAGTTGCTATAAAGACAGGAAATAAACTTTAGAAACTATTTAGCTTTTGGCTAAGCAGGGCAACTGAATTACACAGTTCCTGAGCGTGCGTGATAGTCGCAGATAAGGTGAGCTCCAAACGATAATTTTCTTTCTTTCCTCCGATCAGCCCAGTTGTAACGTAACGGTCAGCGCTCTGTGATAGCTCCGCACCTGGATCCAACGGCAAAGCCAGGAACCCCAGGGTGCTGCAGTCTCTGCATCCCTGGCGCCCGTTTCCCTTGGCTGCATCGAATCTGAGCGGGATGCGCGGCACAGGGCTGGCAGCCAGCACCTCCCCTACCAGCAGCTCTAGTGCCCGTACGCCTGCTCCCCGGCCCTGGGGCAGCCCCTCCTGGCCACAGCCCGTCCCCAGGGCAGCGTCCCCCTCCCTGCTCCCTGACTCAGGCACAGAGGCGTTAGTGCTCCTGCAGAAGTTGGGATAGCTCTGCTTGTGTGGCACTTAAACTGCTCAGAGGAGCTCCGAGCATCCCGGAGCCATGGCGGCAGCGAGGGAGGCAGGACGTGTCCTCCCACCAGAGACGGGAAGAGGCGGCAGCACCTCCAGCCCTGCAGAGCCCCAACGTGGGGAGCAGGGGCTGGCAGATACACCTGCCCCCACAAACCCTTAGTAACAGTCATCTGCTGCTAATCAAGTGTTCACTGCAGCAAAGGAGGAAAAAGTAAAGGCCTACGTCTGTCTCCCACCTGAAACAATATTCAAACCTCTGTTCGCGAGCCAACCTTGCGTCCAGCCTCGGCTACCTTAGCTAAACGTGCGCAGCCACCGCGTTGTTGGAGCTGCTCTCTGGGAGGAGATAACATCTTGCCACCTTTCAGTTTTTCAGCCAGTTATCTCCCTCCAGCCTGCTTTGAGCGTCAGAGCTGCCACAGCCTCGTCTGCGCTTCGCCCCCATCCGCCCCCCCCGGCTGGCGACAGCGGTGACATTACTTCTGCAAACACTGCCTGGTGCAGGCACCCGCGGGCGCTGCTTGGGGTGAGAGCTGGAGCGAAAAAACCCCTCTGGGGTCACTCAAGCTCCCTACTGCACCTGAACAGAAAATCTCACTGCGGTGACACCATTTGGGGTAAATAAACCAGAATTTGGAAGGTGAAACTGCAGGCAATCCGTACCCCGCAAAGGTCGCCGCATACAGAGCATGAGGCCTCGTCTGCCCGTTCCTCACCAGACACGGAAGAGATGCTACCTGGCACGTAACCTGCGCTTACAAGGAATGTGCCGCCAGACTCGCGCGGGCGTACGCGGAGGAAAGGCTCTTCCTGCTCTTCCCCGAGACCAGCTGAACGGCTGCCAGCAGCCACCGCAGGGACAGCCATGGAAAGTGAAACCACAGAGCCAAGCGGGAGAGAAAACCAGGAGAAGGTTCTTCTCGGGTGCTGCTCTCTCGCTCTGCTAGGGAGGGCTCGAGCTTACAGTTACCACAAAATTGTGCCCTTTGCAATTTGTGGAGTAACAATAATAATAATAAAATAAATAAAAGCATTTCCCTGTTCCAATGTTATGTGGATGCCTTTCCATCTCACTGCTCCTGAACTATGAGAAAGAGTAAATACGATGGTTGCAAGTGACCATTACTAAAACTGTTTGCAGTTTTCTATACCTCTGCCACCGCTTCCCTCTGACCCAGCCCGCAAGCATCCTCTTGTTGCTCCCTGCAAGCCTTCCCCGAACAGCTCGGACGTCTGTTGTTTGGAGAAGGGTCCATCAGCACTTGAAGGGTGGTCTGGGGGTAAGGGGAGGTCAAATTACTTAAACATCCTACTATTTTATTTGCTTATTTAGCTGTACACGGAGTTCCCTTCTGACCACAGTAACATCCCTCCCCTCTGTTTTCAATTTCAGGTTTAACAACATTATTTTTCATATTTTTATGTCCCCAGCACGTAATAAAACCACCTTCAGCTTGGACTCGGTCATGCCTCTCTGTGACAGAACGGGAGTAAAACACGTTATCAATTTGGACAGATCAGTTTCCTTTATGGTGGAGTTGTTTTCAGCGCGCTGTGATGTGTATGACAAAAGCCAAAGATATAAATGATCAACTGGAAGCTTGAATTAATTTTTCCTCATGTCTAAATTAGGAGAGTGAGTAATTGCTGCAGTAATCACAAGCAGAGCCTGTTTATCAATGCCAGTGAATAATTGGCTATTAAACAATAGTGCACTTTGCCTTTGAAAATTCACAACACTCTAACAGGAAGCACACTGCCAGTTTTATATTAGCTGGATGATTGATGAGAGGAGTGGCAGGATTACGAACGCAGTTTGGGGAAAAGCTTTCTGACATTTCTCCCCCAAAAGCATCCCTATTCCTAAAGAGTTATCCTCGCTGCAAGGATAAGCACACAGTGGGCTTAGATTACAGCGTCTGATGTCACAGGGCCAAAATAGCACAAGCCTAATTCTGTAATCAATCAGTTTTGATTGCAGGCAGCCAAACGCCGTACCTAGAAACCACAGGCAGGAGCTGCCTCTTGTTTTCTGTTTTTGTACACGCATCCGTCTGCCACTTGGCCATTGCTCTGACCTCACCCTTTGTTCATAGCAGCGTCTGGCCCTGTTATCTTCCTTGTGCCTGCCCATTTTCCATGCCAAGCCTATCCTCTTCCCACCATGCTCCTCATCCCTTCCTTTGGCAACTCTGGATCGAGTCCCTGTCATCCTGGTGTTCCACCCTCCCCACCCAGCTGCTCCCAGCCCTCACCTCCACCTGTTTGCAGTGCCACCACCGCATTGCTTTCCTCTTCTGGCTGTTTCTGGGCTCTGCGTGCTCACCCCAAGCACCCACAGTGCCTCCACCTCTCAGGCCCTCACCTGTGCTCTCTTCCTCCTCTGGGCATCTTCCTTTCTTTCTCTGAGCTTCCTGGATCAGGAGCCTCCTGATCAGCCTCCTGTTCCTGCTGCTTCCAAGCCCTTTCTCTTGCCCAGCCTCTCCCCATCCTCCTCCTTCACACCTGATCCAAAGCTCTTTCTCCTCCTCCCTGATTCCCACATCCAGGCTTGGTGGTGTCTGGTTCTGATGTGACAACCCAACCAATTTCTTACATTGGCCTTCCCTTGTGCCTTCAGGTGATCTGCAGCTCTTCTCCAAGTCTCTCAGTGACTCTGAAATGGTTAATCTGTTATGTTTGTCACCTAGCACTGCTCCTCCTCACCTCTCCACTCTGCAAATTCCCCCTCTGGTCACTGCTCATCCAGATAATTCAATTACTTTTTCTTTCCTCCTCTGTTTGCAGACCTCTCCTCCCTGTCCTTTTCTCAATTTGAAAATTGCTCATTTGCTTTCAAGCTTCATTTCAGCTCAGTCTAGACTGCCTTCCCAGAGTCTGGCCTACTGCCTTCATTTCACTCCCCCTCCCGCCCCAAGCTATTAACACAGCAGCAAATTCATCCTCTCTACCTCTCTGTACTGTCACCTTCCCAACTAAGCAGCTGTAAGACCCAGCTGAATCTGAAGAAGTGCATCTGCAACTCTGGCTGATGCAATTTCTCACTCCTCAGCCACTTTCTCCTCCTGGCTCCCCTGTTCTCCCAGGCAGTACGAGCTTTTCCTCCTCTCTGTGCTAGGACACTGGTCTGTTCTCCCTTCCAACAGCAGCTCCATGCCATCTCAGCTTCTTTCATCCCTTTTAATTCTAATTATCCTTCACTCTCTGCATTTGACCTCGAGTTCTGCAATTTCCCCCTTCACTAACATCCTTTAGCATCTCCTTTAAGATGTACCAAAAGGTCCTCGATTTCCCTCCTGCCCTTCTAGATGCTGTTCCATCCCGTAGCTCATTGCTGTTTATAGTACCCTGGTGTTCCTCCAACAGTTTCTGCCCCTCACATCTTACTGAAACTTCTCTGGTTGAGGTCTCTCATATCTTCTTCTTACTGAGATTTCAGTCAGACACTTCCTCTTTATCTTTCTTCATTTACTTTTAGCACTGTTGACCACACTGTTCTTGAGACCTTGTTCTCTGGGTTCAGCACCCCTTATCCTCTGCTTCCCATCACTCATTCAGCATGTTTGCTAAGTATTCTTCTTCACCAGCCTTGAGCAGGTCTTGGTCTCTTTTCTCTTACCATCTCATTTCCAGGAGAAAGAGACCCGCTCACCAAACAAAACAAAAAACCCCAAACTCGTCTCCACGTACAAACTCAGTGACCACCTCTGCAGAGAGACCTGCTGTTTTACTGCTCAACTCCAGACCTGTCCCTTCTATCCAAATAGAAAGTAAATAATAAAAATAAGAGATCTTTCTGCAAGGTCATCTCTTACTTAGATGGACTTTTAACTCAGGTTCTTCTTGGCTAAGCAAAGCTCCCGCCCATGCCTCCATGTAACCCCTCTTTCTACTACATGTGTCAGTCACCCTGCAACCCACCACGGCCTCCAATCTTGCCCCTCGTGTCCTCTCCTCCAAGTCAGGTTTAATTCTCTTGATTTTCTTCTGCATTGGGCCCTAAGAGCTGACAGCCTTTCCCAAGGGTCCCCTTGGTTGAGCTCTCACTGTCCCACACCTTGATTAGTGTGCCAGTTTTACTCTTGCTTTACTCAGAGCGACCCAACGCTCTGCCGCAGAGTTAGTTTGTCGCTGGCCTTTTGATGCACACCCCTCCTTTTGCATCCCTCTTCTGACACCACCTCTTTAGCATCAAGCGTAAATCAGTTGACTTGGCTTTCAGGGCCCCTCATGACATACTGCCATTCACTAAAGAGAAGCTGCTCTATGGCTGGCCCACTACAATGGTCTTTATTCCTCACTGCCATATTTCCAAGGAAGTGTCTTTCTTATTTCTGGGTGCCAAACTCCCGTTTAGAGCTCGCTATGAACACTTGCAAAAGCACTTCACTTCTACAGCCACAGCAGCTGTTCCCCATACGGATGAGCACAGTTTCCTTTTTACTCTCGTGTCTTCCACCCTCATCTTCCACTTACCTAGTAATGCTTTTGGGCAATGGCACTCTTTCTTCTTCTGCCTTTGTAGATGATACTGCAGAAAGGCAACCTGCTGAATAGATAGGCCTGGATCACTGTCAAGAAGCCCCGGTTTGCAAAGCACAGTGATCTGCGGCCGATGGAATTACCAGAGTCTCTCCATACCACGCATCCTTCACCAAACACGTACATCCTCCCAGGGACCCTTTCCGTCTGTGCCCTCTGCTCAGCCAAGTACAATGCTGGCACCTTCCAAGTGCCCTTACCCTCTGGTCCACAAGAAAATAATTTCACAAGAGCACGGATTTCTGAGATCTACAGAGTTTGTGTGTGCTCTTACACCCCCCACCGCCCCCCCAGCCATGACTCCCAAACACTTCCCAGGAATATTCCAGAAAAGGCGGAATTCCCTGGTGCCTTTGCAGGCTTTCCCTTCTGATGAGCAGCGCAGCAAACTCCCTTACTGCCAAGGGCACTCACTCGAGCCAGACCAGCAGGAACACGGATGGAAAACCAATTCGCCCTGAACCACAAGCTAAAGGTGACGTCTGGAAGTCGCTCCTAGCTCAGAGAACAGACACGACCATTTCACTTATCCTCTGGGCCCGTATGACAGTGCTGGACCCACACACGGAGCTTATCAGAAAAATTAGCACAGGAGCTGTGGCAGGAGGACAGGGCAGCGTTGCTAATGCGGCGTAAAGAGACTTGAGGTTCCTGACGCCGCGTCTGTTTGCCTGGCTTAAGCCAGCAAGCTCTGCTGAAGTCCGCGAGGCCAGAACAACCTATGCCCACCCAAACCCTGGCCCAGACCCCCCAACCAACACCTAGCCCCCGTGGCCCGGCACAGAGCCGTTACATCTTCTCAACCCTACAAAGTACAGTTTGCAATGAGATGTTTGCTAACTTTATTTACTCCACAGTTCCTGTCAGGAAATGTATCACTGGAGGGCCGTGTGCCTCACTGGAAGACGGTACAGGCCGTGGCAAACAGCTGCGCTGTAGGCCTCTGCACAAGCACCTTCCCAAAAACACATTGGCTTAGTCAGGTGTTTTCCACCAATGCGTTTTTGACACACCAGTTAATATTGTTTACCTCATTTTAAATGAAATAGTGAATGCAAGCCTGTTTTGCCTTACATCTTGACGTAAAAATCTCTCTCTGCCTAGGTAGATAGGGAAGAGTTGCTGGCTTTGCAAAGAGATAGGAAATTATTGATATCTGCAATACAACACCCTTTCCTAGGGTTCACAGAATTCCCCCAAAGCTCTCCTACGAGCAAAGGCTGTTCAAACAAACTTGGCTGGAAAACAAGACCTAGTTCAGTACTTTTCCTTTTTTAACCTGCAGTGCTATTTTAAGACCAGTTTTATGGTTACAGTTTAGGCAATGGCTAAAACGGAAGGGAAAAAAATTACAATATTTCATACCATTTATGTGCCTTGCTCGTAACTCTCTCCCACCATGAGATCACTGCAGCCTTGTGCATTTCTAGCGACACCTTGACATCAGCCTTGTAAAAGTGCATCTCACGTCTCTGAATTGAGGGAAAAAAAGGGAAGCTTCATTTTGGAGAAAGACAGGTTTTGAGTTCTATTGTTTTAACTATAATTATAGTGATATTAATCTCACCACCAGTAGTAATAGTCTCAAAATGTCTTCTGCTGATTGTCAGATTTGTAAATATGTGTCAGTCCAAGGTCAACCTTCGTCAGAACAAAAAGTGGACCTGTGTCTTTCTGTGCCCTCCTCCCCACCGTTCCACTTTCTCCACCCTCTCTCCCCTTCCTGCCATGGACATGAGCTTGCTTCCCCTGATCTCCACATGATTTCCTCATGCTATTTGTTACCCCTTCCCATACACAATTTTGTGACTCCGCCCTGCACACATTCGGGGAACAGACAACACCCTTGTTGTCCACGCTGCCGTTCTCCACCCAGCCGCAGGAGCTATCTGCTCCGCACACCACCGCGCTCGCAGCCCATCTCTCCAACAAAGAGCTCGCGTCACTTTTGCGGCGGCCGGCAAGATGCATGTTTGACATCCAGCTCTCCTCTCTTCCCTCCACGTGCTGCTCCATCTCTCTGTAGACGTGAGGAGAACCTGATGGTTTGGGAAATACCTTCTTTTAACAGCATCTGTGGCTCTCTGGTTCTTACGCTGCCTGGAAGCCCGTGTCACATTTGCTGGATCAGGCCCATGGTGTTTAAGACCTTTCGTTGGCAACAAATAATCTGCTTTGACAGTTCATCTCTTCACCTCTGTGTCTGTTAATAAATGCGTAAAGGAAATGTCAGGTCTTTTTTTGTTTTTTAAAAAAAGGCCAAAATAGTAATTGCCTAAGTGCTTGTTGCGATAACTGAGGAATATAATTTTTTGCAAATGCAACATATTCCCCAGTGTCTTTGTAATTAATAACTTGCTATGGGGCAGAATCAGAAAAGTCTCCCCAAGAAATTGTGCAGGGAAAAAAAGGAAAGGGAAAAGGGAAAAGGGAAAAGGGAAAAGGGAAAAGGGAAAAGGGAAAAGGGAAAAGGGAAAAGGGAAAAGGGAAAAGGGAAAAGGGAAAGAAAGGAGCTTGGATGAGCAGCATCTCTGTGATGAAATAGTTGTGTTTACACTTTCAGGGGACACAAGGTAAAAGAGAGAAACAAAACGAGCCAGGGTGGAACCGGAGGTCTCCATGCGATGTGCAATGTGCCCCTGGTGACACTTGCCCATTGCTTGAGGGAACAGGAGATGCAGATGAGCGGGACTCACGCGCTTAGCTCAAAATGACTGACAAGAAGAGGTCTGTTTCTCAGTTGTGCTACTGATGTTAAGGATTACTGATTGAGAGCAATTTACTTCATGGACATTAATCATTAGCTCCTTCTCTGGCAGGTGCAGCCACTGCAGGGTCCCAACTCCGAGCAGTTCAGGTGGTACCCGGGGGGGGCACAAGCTGCAGCCGTAGGCAGGGTTAAGCCCGATCCCATTTTGGGACACAGCCCCAGCACCAGGCCCGCGCAGGATCATGCCTGCGGGGGCCGGGGAAGCCAGAGTACAGCAACAGCCAGTTACCCCGTCCTTGAGACGGCACAGAAAAGAGATCAAGGCATTTTCTAAACAGCACACAACTAACCTCCAAGTACTCCTACCTGTGTTTTTTTAACTCAATAGTATTGACGATCATGTCTTCACATGGGGAGGCCTCCTCAACTCTGAGGCCACCTACAATTTCACTCCAGAAACAGGGCAAGGTGGATTTCACCAGCTGAGGCTTAGGGCAGCTCCATCAACCCATTACTTCACCTTTAACGTAAAGAATTCCTTCATCCATACTGAGATGAAAAAGCCTGAGCAAACCCAGAGAAACCCTGGACTCAGACCTCAGGTCCAGAAGGTCCTCAGACAGAGTCCAGCTCCGAAGCCAGGAGATGCATTAGGGGCTACAGCAGAGGAATGAAAACGCCTGTCTGGGTACTCCCACGCAGACACAGCGCTGTGCCACGTTGGCATTAAGTGGCTGCATCTGCCAAGTCACCAAATAGCCAGCAGCCTCCTAACTCCTCCAAAGAGAGCAACCCTTCCCTCACCCCAAATCTTCTACTGGCCCCTAGTCATCCATCTCTCCTCACCTGACTCCAGAACGCTCTGAGCCCATCAGTTGCTCACGAGAATTAGCTCCCAGGTACACCTGCTTGCCTAAATGACTTCAGCCAGCTGGCTTGCATCAGCTGCCGAGGTGACCGGCTGCCTGGCTCAGACGGGCCCCACCTGGAGCACACCTTGGTGGGACCTGGGGAGCTGGGCTTCCCGCCGAAAGGCTGCAAACCCCCTCCGGGTTTCTCAGCCCCCTGTCCTGAGCTTCCCAGACACTGTTTACATCAGCGAGTCCATCGATCACGAGGCGATTGATCACCGCGAGAGACGTGTCACCTATAGCGACACCACAAGTGTTCAAAGCCAGACGAGACTCACTCTGGGAACCCACCCCGGTCCGGCGGCACGGTCAGCTCTGCCGGGCAGGGAAGGCAGCTCTCGCCCTTCCTGAGCCCTGACCTGCTGCAGCTCCTTACGTAATTTACTCCTCGCAGAGAGAAACTCTGCGGCAGGCTATTTATTGCTCGTTTTGCAGTGCCGTTAATACAGCTGTAAACCGAGAAGTTACTGTGGTTGCTGATGATATGATACATTGCGGGAGTGGGCCAAGAAGAGCCCGGGAAATTAACTGGCTTTGCAAACGTTATTTATTTATTTACTGTATTTTTTCAAACACCCCTTTAGGAGGTAGGAGATTCTTAATACGAGGAGCATTGGTATATTAACCTCACATTTTTGCTACTGAAAGGACTCTCCAGTCTGACTTTTGCAGGAGATGTTTTGACAACACAACAGTGCAGCTATGATTAGCCTGATAAAAGGGAGCCAGAGTTGGAGTATTGATGGTATGTGCATCTAGGATCTAGTTACAAAATGGGCTTTTAACCACATTCTCCCTTGTGAATTCATGTTATCAGAGGCCATCTTAAAAAAAAAAAAAGAAAGAAAAAGACAGACAGCCTTTCTTTTTCATTTTATGTGGGTATGTTTCTTGTATTTCTTTATGTTTATGAAAAAGGAGACATTAATAACCTTGACTAGAACCACACACTGAGCAGACAGGCGTTCTGCAAACTTCCTCAGCTTCACTAATCCGCGTCGGCACAGAGACCAGGAGCAGCGGTGACTCTCTTCAACTAGGGGGAACTTCTGGATCCAGCCGTGGTTTTCCAAGGGACTCCAGAAGTCCAGAAGGATTTCAAGACTCACCGACTTTTCAAGCTTCTTTTTTTGACCTAATTTATTTTGAGAATACGTTTTCTGAGCTGATTAGCTAGCGTACTAAATCATTGCGCTGCCTAACCCCAAAAAGCAACCCTGACAAACAATTAACAATAGAAACACCATTGTGGCAACAAGTGATGGATGGCTCAAGGGTGTAGCTTGGACGTAGGCTTTGTTCAGAAGAAAGTTGCTGCTACTAAATAAAGAAATGGGCAGTAAAAGGTGAGAGCGAACAGATCGTATCTGGAATAAAACTATTCGCTCTGCTCGCGGATATGTTTCCTCACAGCAGCGAGCATCTCAGGAGAGCCAGGCGAGCCCCAGGGCGGGCCACGAGCCAGAAACCACCATGCACCAGCCCTCCTCCTGCCGTAGCCTGGGATGAAATGGTCTCTCAAGGTTTCTCCTCTTCCACTGGGGCGAAATCCGGTGCCTGCTTGCCCGCAGGCCGGGCGCTGAGGTGGGGGTGACTCTTCTCTCCCGGGATCCACGTTCAGGACTCATACAGAGGACCTGTAGTTTCAGGCCTGCGGAGACCCTCTCTCTGCCTCGCTCTGCCCTCCCTCGTTCCTCGGAGCTCTGCCGCGAAGGCCCGGCTGGGTATCCTGCTCCGTCTGCCAGCCCGTGCCCAGCGAGAGCCGCATCCTGGTCCGGCCAGGCTGCCCGACGTCTGCGGAAGGGCTGCCCACCGCGCGCTGGGTGCGTTCCCCGAAGCGGGGCGAGCTGGGCTCTCCCAGCTGCCTCGGGCTCTCGCAGAGAGTAAGTTCGTTCCTGCGAAGGGACCACAGCGTTCTTCCAAGTGAAGAATCCGGAGTGCTGGATTTTTACCTGCAGACAGTTTATGAACCAGGATGTCTTTTTAACCCCTTTAAGAGCATTGTTTCAAATTCATTTCTATTGCCACAGGCAACTCCCTGATTCCTACTTTTCTGTCATTAATTTCTAATTGTTGTTCCAAGTTTTGTGTTAATTTACCAGTTTGCCTATAATTTATTGCTGTACTTTGTTAGGAGAAGTAGAATAATCTGTCATAATGCCTCATATTGATTTTATTATGCAGAGATTAGAAAGTAATAAAGATATAGTGTAAAAAAGGAAGCTGGGTATATATGCACTGTAAAACAGGTGGTAGGTAAAGATTAGTTACTACAGACCACTGGAAAGACCACATGGTTGGAAGGACCATTTAAAACCTACAACATTTTAAATGCTGATTAAAATGTTTGAGAAACTTCGCCAAACAAGACAAACTACCCTTCTGTAATCTGCACAGGAATGTTATTTTATGTATGCTTCACATGCGCACGCACACGTGCTCACATATATCTAGGTCACAATTTTTTTAGGAGCAAACAGAGTAAGAGAAAGTCATTGATTAGTCCAGTAAATTATTTATCTGCATTTTCTGAGGAAGCTTTGCCATTTTCCGCGCTTACTGAACCCTAAGACAATTTACTCAGCCTTGACCTATCCCATACCCCTGCGCTGTGTTAAACAGCCGACTGGCTGAGGTTGAATCAGACAAAATATTTCTAGCTTCAGCACTGGAAATACAAAAGAAGCAAAAATGAAGCCAAAAGAGCTCCTGGACTGTATTTTATGTGCCAGATCACTGTAGTGGGGAATATGGACTGAAACTCTGAAGGAAATTTAAAATGACCTCCCAGTTGTTTTAGTGTTCAGAGGTTCACTGTGGGGGGGGGTAGATTTGTTCTTTGGAAAGCAGGTTTAGTTTCAGGATGAGACTCCTGAGACTGTTTGTGCCCATTTCTGCTCAAGGACTATTGAACCGCCATGACGAATTGTACTAAGAGCAACAAAAAAAGCAGCAAACCCCACCTCCACTGTGTGTCCCCGAGTCCTCTTCGGCAGCAGGAGCTCTGTTGCTCACCTGCAGTATTTTGGTGGTTTGATTGCCCTGGCGCCCTTCAGAGCCCGACTGGTGGATCAGGACATCATTGTACTGAGGTATGCACGGAGCAAAAATTAACAACCTTCATTCACAAATCCGCACAGGCAAAATACATGCCTTGGTGACCGGTGCAGTGATGGGGGTGTTCTGACGCTTGGGAAATTTCTGCTTGATGTGCAAAGGGGACAGTGCACTGAGCACATCCATGTTTCCTTACAGAACCGATAAAACCTACGCTATAGTGATGGACCACCCCACCTTGCCCAAACCGCCGGCCTACATACCTCACAAGAGCTAGGCGCACAGCTCCGTATGTATTTGCTGTATTGTGTGCGGGGTAGGTACACCAGTTCTCCAAAATCCTCTGTTGTCACACACCTTTCCCCATCGCTCCCCCGCACACACAGCCAGCAGTGGTGCTGGTGCACAGTGCGAGGTGCCTGTCCCAGCACGATGTCTGGGGCTGGGCTCACCGTTAACATCAACACAGCGCGTTCCGTGCTCATCTGAGGGGATGATGGACAAACACATGCCGGAATAACCCCTTGCTGCCTCTCTCAATGGCACTTTCCTTTCCGGGGGGTGTGGGGGAGGAAGTTTCCAGCCCACCCAAAGAGGATATATCCTAAGCCTTGAATTTACTTCTCATGAATGTAAGTTGCCTTATATTCATGGGTACAGGTTGTGCGCTCTGGCACGCTGGCTTGTGCCTGGCACTGGGTGCGCTCGGGGGCTAGGGGCCGGCTTTGCTCCACCTGAGCCTGCAAACCCCTTGGGGCAGCTCCTCCCACCGCCCCTAAACGCCCGGCAGGTGCCGGGGGCTGCCCGCCTTGCCCGCTTCTGCCCCTTTCTGCCCGCCTTGCCCGCTTCTGCCCCTTTCTGCCCGCTCCTGCCCGCTCTGCCCGCGCGGGGCTGCGGCTGGTGCCCCGGTGGCGCCCGCCAGGTGTCGCCCTGACAAAGAGCTTGCGGCCTGCGGCCGGCGCTGCCCGACGCCCCGCACGTCCCTGCGGTGCGGGCACACGGCCCGGGGCCGGCCGCTGGCTCCGGCTGCCCGCGGGAAGGACGGCCCGGCCCGGCCCGGCCCGCGGGGGGAGCCTGCCTGCCGGGCGGAAAGGTGCTGCGAAAGCACCTGCTGCTCCGGGAAACACCGAGCGATGGGAGCCCCCTCCCTGCCCCGGGCACTCAGCGGGGACGGGCTGGGCAGGATGCCGCCCCCCACCCCCCCCCGCCAGGGCCGGCTGCTCGTTCCCC
>VXBL01005110.1:309749-352652 GCA_013400195.1 Aramus guarauna | reverse complement strand
CATCTCCGCCCCGGCCTGCGGTCCCCGGCGCGGGGTGCCCGCGGCCGCCCTGCCCCGGCTCCGGCAGCTACCTGCCGCCGCCCGCAGCTCGGGGCGGGCCTCCGCTTCCCCGCACGGAAATCCCTCGGCTGGGGCAGGCGGAGGAGACGCCGCCGCCCGCACCGCGAGGGGAACAGGGAGGGTGGCGGCTCTCCGGTCTCGCAGCATCCCTGGCCCGGCNCCCTTCCCTTCCCTTCCCTCCCGCCCTCTAACTGTTCAACCGGAGAGGGAAAACCCTCCCAGCCCGCTGCCCGTGCGTGGCCCGGGCACGCACCGCCGCTGCATGCGCTTTAATTCACGAATGAGGAAGTCGGGTCCCGTTTTGGCAGGAGCCCACGTGCTCCTTATCTCTGCTTTGGCTGTGGAGAGAGGGAGAGGGAAGCGACAGGGGGAAAAGGCGGGTGTTTTCCGGGGGCACCTGCCAAAGCCGGGCCCTGCAGCGCGGGAAGGCGGCGGGGTGCTGCGTCCGCCTCCGGAGCAAGTCTCCCCCCAGCCACCCCCCGTGTCTTGTCGTTGCAGGGGGTTTTCCTCTGTGGTGGCCCTGGGAGCCAGCATCATCTGTAACAAGATCCCGGGTCTTGCCCCCCGGCAGCGGGCGATCTGCCAGAGCAGGCCCGACGCTATTATCGTCATCGGGGAAGGGTCCCAGATGGGCATCAACGAGTGCCAGTTCCAGTTTCGCAACGGGCGCTGGAACTGCTCTGCCCTGGGAGAGAGGACCGTCTTCGGGAAGGAGCTGAAAGTGGGTACGTTGCCTCTCTGCTCGCTGCTGGCCAGCTCCCACCCGTGTGACACCAAAAGGGGGACACGTGGGGAGCATCACGGGGCAGAGCTGTTGGTGTTGGGAAAGGCCAGCTAGCTCCCACAGCTTGTGCCAGCCAGGGCAGGACCCTCACCTTGAGCGTGGTCACCCAGACGCTATGGCTGTCGTTACCAACGTGACTGACGTCTGTGCTGATGGTACCTGCCGTGGCCCTTGCTGTGGTTCAGGAAAGCACTTGCACCACCGTATTTCACTGTCCTGCTCTCACAAATCCTTTTGGAAACATTTTCCATTTGTGTGCACAGGACAGCAGCCTTGTTCATGCACTTAAGGATGTGAAAAAGGTGTTTGGTTCTGGTTAAAGGTAGTCGTCAGAGACCGAACGCTGAGTGGGGTTAGCATTACGTTTCTGGGGTGCTGACGCCTCAACAGCGATACTGGCCTGATGTTTCTACTTGTTGGGACTAAGGTCCAGCAATCTGTCTCATTAGAAGAGATTCCCACCACATAAAATAGTTATTCTATAGCAACTATATCTAGTGCCCTCTGTCCCACCAGAAAGAACGGGTGTGTTCCGGTTTGAGATGTCAGGGGCATTTACAAATGGACTGTTCCAGTCAACGGTACAAAACATATCAAAATTCTTAACTAAAACAAGCATTCATAATGACGAGCACCAATACCTCAGGAAAGAGAGCTGAGGTTAAAACTCTCATACGCCTGTACTGCAAAACACATAGTAGCGGAGCTTACTCGATGTTTGCTGACTCCACAGCACTTAAAATATAAAGGGCGAGGAAAAATCTTTTCCAAAAAGAGGTATAGCCATTTTTAGAGCCATCATTGAAAGCTAGTCACTCACAGTACAGCATTCTGCATCCAGAAGTTGAAGTTGGGATCTGTGGTTTCCAGCCTTGAGGTCTTTCTGCCTCCTCCCCATCTAAAATGCAGATGCAAAAAACCAGAAAACCAATCAAATGATGCTTAGGGTGTTAGAAAACAGGGAAGTTTCATGAGAATGGAAGAAGTGACCGAGGATGGCAGCTAGAAGAGCCCCGAGCAGTCGTACAGCAGCTGTGCCTGGCTTCTAGCTTGTTGGGAAACCCTCTGGACTGGACCGGCTCCAGGCACCGGTTACTTACGTACAGACAAATGGCAGGATACGGCCCTAGTGCCTCATTCCTTGCATTCCCATGGAATGCAGAGAGACAGCATTGCCACTCTGCTCTGGAACTCCTGAGAACGCCTGGCATTAACTGAACTTTAGCACATGTGGGCACGCTGATATGTGTATTTTCCAAAACTGAGAAATATTTAAGGAAAAGAACAGAAAGAGAACAAGACGACTAAATTTGAAAGCCCCGTGTGAGTTACCAGATCTTTCAACACCTTTGATAATCAAACACAGTGAGTCAAGTAGGGAATGTAAAAACCACCCTGCACGACACTGTGAAACATCTGAAAATGGACCATTTATTCAGATTAGCTCATTGTTTCTATTCCTTGAGCTGAGCTGTTCCTGTCAGTGATCCATGCAAGGGTTTGCCACTTATGTCAGTGAAGAGTCCATTTGGATGGCTGACAGGTTTGGGCTCATTTAGTCTAAGAGTAACATTTCCTTAAACAGAAAATGTGAGAAGGATTTCTTCTTCTCCAACAAATCATAAAACTGCGGAGTTATTGTGGTCTGTTGTATAAACATGCGCTCAGTTCCTCCCCCCCCCCCAAAATTGAATTATTTAGCTGGCGGGTTATATTTAGGACCTTTTAAAGAAAGTCAATATTAAAGGAAGTAGACTTTGATCTGTCTTTGAGGTGATAACTCTTAATACGTTCTATCTATCCATTACCAGGCTAAGATGGATAGGGAAAATTCATTGTTGGTTTCGGAACACTGTCAAGTGTTGAATGGCATCCAAATGATAAAACTCATTTAAAGAATAACCAAACCCTTCAAATTTAAGCAGCTTATACATTTACATTTGAAAATAAACTTCGATAAAAATCACCCAGGTTTGAAATCTGCAATGGTGAATTCCAGTTGCGCATAGGACATGCATGGTGCCTCGAGGATGAAACACTCAGGCCCTCAACCACCGTGAAATAGTATAATGGAACCACTCCTGCTCGGGTTGTCTCCCTGTTCTTCCGCTTCTTCCCTATCAGCATGTACGGAAACCTAGAATACCTGACACAGCTCATCTTTCTACGGCTATAAGGAAAAAGCAGCTCTTCCCTACATTCTTCTCTCTTTCCCTAAGGTCTCTGTGTAGGCATGTGCTCTAGGTGACCATTCAGAGAAATATTTTACTCTGGATAAAAAGGGTAAAACCTATGTGCCATAAAGCCATAACTCAAATTTGGTGCCCACAGACAGGAGGAGATCAGGCCCGTGTGCCTTACCCTAGACAGGAAAAAGAGAGACACGTGTGACATGGAGGGCCATAGACCCTATAGAACGTATTTTCAGGTTTCTGCACACGAGAACAATCCAGGTTAACATCAGGGCAGAGATACTGCACCCTTGTAGCTTTTCAGTTAGCAACAGCTCTAGATTCTCAGTCCTTAGACACGGTCTGTATTACAAAATACTATTCAAACAGAAACTAATACATTAGTACCTTCGATAGCATTCAAAGACTCATATTTCTCAGCCAATTGCATCCTTAAAGTTATTACCTCGGAAGTACGCGGGGCACCTTTGTCTTGCCACTTGCAATAAAGTCAGCGGGCCACACATGACCTCATTCCGCTTTCTCTATTAGTGGCCTCAGTCTGCCTCTGGAGTGGCACTGATGTACTCGCTCTATGATTAGGGTATGACTTCAGAATGACAGTAATGTGGCTGGCCTTGCCGCTGCGCTGCTGAACACGTGCGGCGAGCAACGTCTAATATCAATTTGGGAGGATGTGCTTAAGTAACTCTTATGCTAATGGGAGCTGCGTGTGTTAGTCCATACAAATAAGTTCCCTTGGATACCGCAGATCCTTGTGAACTGTTTCCCGACCCATGATTTTCATGGCACCCCAAGCTAAAGCTCTTCAAAACCAGGTTTCATTACTTTTACCTTCACTGGGTAATCTGTTTTATGACTGTTATGCAAACGTACCCAGATTATTTAAATTCTCTCGCTGACACTGCAGGGTGACTCAGGAGGGCTAAGTTCTCCTCGCTGGGTGGCTGAGGGACCGTGGCACTCCTCCTCCTCTCTGCTTCTCCTTTCCTATTTTTAAAATGGCAACAGGGAGACTAGCCCTGGTGAAACGCTTTGACGTCAGTAGAAGGAAAGCTCAAACAAAATTTTCATGTTCTAATCTGTAGCATGTGCGTATCTGTATTTTAACAAATTTACATATAATCCTTCTCCCAGCAATAATTTAGCTGTAGAGTTATAGTTAGCAACCATTTAAATTCATCCATGCTTTGTACGGCGTATTTGTGATCGCAGACTTGAATTTCCAGCTCGTTACAGCATGCTTCCAACCAGCACACAGCATATCCTCTCCGTTTCTTGTGTCATTTTATCAAGTTTGTCCTTCAAAAGAGAGATTCTTCCCTACTGACATACTGTGGATATCTTATCATGACAGCTGGTGACAATAGTGCCAATAACATGAAGAGAAATAGCAGAGTAAGTGACATCAGTTTACTCCAGCTGAGGACTTGGTCCAGTTACGACAGGAAATGATAAAGTCGCATTCAAGATCAACACAAGGATTTTTTTTTTTTCCTAGACAATTCTGTAGACACCTTATTAATAATGTAAAGTTACAAAGAGAATTTTTAAAATAACCATGGAGATGACGCAACGCTGCAATTATGGACATTTTTAAAAACAAACATATTTGTTACGGTGGTCAGCAGTTCTGTTTCTGAAGACGGCCGCAATCAAAACCAAGGTTTTAAAGCAGGATAGGCCAAAAAACTCCTGCCCACCTCTCTTATGGTGAAATGTGGTTCAAGCCTAAACATCTGAGCACCCAGAGATGCCTTTGATAGAATCTGAGAATCAGATTTGGGCGCTGATGGATCATGGAAAGAGCGAGTACTGTGGTGAAGGCTTTTCACCCGGTGCCTTAGCCGCCCATTTTGTACTGCGCATCCGTGAACAGGTCAACACCCTTGTCAACGGTAACTTTGCTGTTTGTGATGATCACAGGCCAAGGAGTAACTATCTCAAATAATTGCCTTAGGACATGTGGACACGTCCTGGAGGACAGCACCATATTGGCATCATAGGGCAAACATAAACAAACGTGTCTTTTTGCTGTAACTGAGCAGCACGGCCACTGTTAAATGAGCTGTCCCGAGTAAAACCAATACAAGCCGTGTGACTGCATCTCTACAAAGTCATGCAGCAAAGTGGAAACTCGTTTCAGTGCACATCTATGGAAAGAGGCACTACAACCTTGCAGAAGCTGTCATGGACCCTGCATGGGAGAGCACGGGGGGAATCAGCCACGGGCTATGAAGACATGTGGTGGTCTCCGGAGAGCATTACAGCAAAAGTGGTTTCAACCAAGTTTTCATCCTGGTCTTACTAAAATGCATCAGTTCTTTGGTTTATTTTACACTGATAAATGTTTCAGTATAATCACGCTGATACCTTCATCTATCTGCTGTTACTCACGGGCATAAGGAAAGCCAAAATCTGAACAAGAATCCACATGGACAAACTGGTCTTAAAACTTCTGAGCGTAGCAGGCCAACTCGGCACCTGTGTACATTGTGAGCGATGCCTTTCACTCGGGGATTGCTACAGAGGTACGCGTTAAAACGGGAGAGGCTGTTAGCTTTCCTCTCTACAGGACGCTATTAGGTCTACGCTGCCCACCAGACTGAATTTAGCAGTGATTTATTTTCCATATATTAAAAAGCTTTTCTTCTATGGCTTCAACAGCGTAAAGCAAGAGGGGACATTCCCACTCTTGCCTATTGAAACAAATGACAACTATCCTACCAGCCACACTCTTAATGAACTTGTTCAGCAGCTATCAGGAACTCTCTTTTGCTCGTATGCAGAAGAGAACAAGGTCTAGCTCATTCTCCTATCTGGTCTGGTAGAGTTAAAAGAAAAATAATAGAGCAAAACTTCATTTTGTCACTGTGTTAAAGAGAAACACTTTTGGAAACACCCTGGTATAGGTGTGTTCAAGAGAGGATTTACTCTTCAATCATTTTCTAGAGCTTTTTGATGTAAATACCAGTGTATTTAAATACCTTTGTGTCAGGTTTTAAAGTCTGATTCTTTGAATTACAAAATGACAGACCAAGTAAACGACCACTGATAGATCATCATGAAAATGCTTGCTGGTTTTATATTGCATGGAAGATTCCCTGCACGAGCCTGTGGGAAACTACGGTCTAGGTGCTGCTGCGCTGTTCAGTGTGGTCAATATTTAGAAGAAAGAGTGATAGATACCCTGTTTTCTGAACCAGTGATGTTACGAACCCCTCGAGATATACAGAAAAGAAATACGGTAATTAGGAGGAATCTTGTTATCTACTCAAGCAAGGTCAGAATTTGCATTTCTGTGCTAAGTTTCCAGCTCTTACAACCAGTTTTTAATGTCAGTATTTTGCACGAGAACAGTTATTTGCAGGCAAAAGAAAGGCCAGGCTGAAATATGGCCTGAACATCCCAAACCCAGCATGCTGCTTTATGCCAAAAAGTCAATCTTTCTCAGCAGGGACTGTCACAGAAAGATAAAACATTGCCCCAAGGTCACTGCAGTTGGAATTCCCATCAGGAGGTTTTCATACCTGCCTTCGGATGTGTCTTGTGAGTACATGTTTCAGAGAAACAAAAAGATTACATTTCATTCGAAAGGCAGAATCTAACTCCTATCGCAGGGGCAGTACCTGGCGTTTTCTGAAGGCAGGCGGTGGTGTGGAGGGATCGGGGCCGTCCGAAAAGGGGAAGCTGTTGTTTGAACTTCAGGATGCTGCCTGTGATTTCTGTAATGCGCATGCCTGGAGTAGTAACTTTCTAAGTTTAAAGAGGGTATTTCCAAAAAATAATCGCTATACCTGGAGTATTTCCTCTCCAAGAATTCCATGTGTTGATGAAACAAACTTTAGCTTGTGAAAGCGGGCAGTGACTAAACTCCCCAAAGTCTCAAAGGCCTCTTAGAGCAACTCTACTTATTTTATTTATTGGTACTAATCTTTGCAAAGAACACGCTCCCGATTTATAGGGAACATTTTCATTTCAAGTCAGTACAGTATTTTAAGGGACCAAACCCCTCAAAACTTTCAACCATTACAGAAGGGGGAAGAAAAATAGGAGAGGGATATTTCAATGATTTTTTTAAGCTATCATTTTTATTAATCACACATGCTAGGTTAAAGAAAGATAAAAATAAAAACCGTGCAAGACCATACGTAGCCTACCAAGGAAGGAGGCGGCACACCCCAAAGTAGGCAGAGGATGAGTTCTGTTCTTCGTTTTTCCTCACTATGAGTTATGACCTCTATAGAGAGATGTGAAGTAATGTTAGCCATGGCACATAATTGGCAAGGTACGTTGTATTTTCCATCTTTATATTTTCACAATCATATTTCAGCTCATGTCACTGCAGATAACTCCCTCTCTGACCCTTTGGCTTTAAACAGCAGAAAATACAACCCATGTTTTCCAGTGAGATAAATAGAAATTTGTCTTTTTTATTTCACAGCTTAGTCAATTTATGAGGGGGACTGATAGGGCAGGCCAAGCTGTTTAGGAACATATCTACATCCCGAGAGGTACTGAACTGCCGAGCACCTACCAACCTCCTGCAAGCCAGTCCACTCTGTATCTTGCAGGCTTAGGTCCCGTTTGCCATGCAACGCTAAGGTATTGTGCTTCTTTTTAAAACTAAGTTCTCATTTCCAATCGGTGTGAGTGAAGCTTTTTTACAAACTCTTGAAATTTTAAGATGAAACGTCAAAAAAAAATTGTTAGTTAAATTAAAACCAGAATGCAGACCATGCTTTGCAGCTGACAGACAGGCCACTTGCTGATCATCTAAAGCCCAGTCTCACAAGCGTTCATACACAAGGGCAAAGAGCGGCATGTGAGCGTTTGCAGGATTAATGCTCCAAGGTATGCATGAGTTGTCTATAATTATGCTCAGCGTTAGGAGAGCCACCTGTGCTGGTAATATTTATGTTTGCACTTACCTGCGATAATCTCAGTGCTTCCCTTTATGACATCTGACACTCTGCGGCGGTAGTTGCCTGTGCAGAACTCAGAGACAAAGAGAGCTTGGGATTGTCACGTGCTACCCAGCGAAGGGTCTAAAGACTGGACTCCAGAAATATCAGAAGCCATGGATGCCAAGCTATCTGCTGTCGGAGCAAATGGAGCTGCAACACACTGCATACCTTACTGAAGTCCAGAAAAAAATAGAAAGAACGGGGAGATGTTTATGCCCGACGCATGAAGAAAAGCCTCCGTGTTCATACAGCACTGACGCACTTGTTTAGGCTGAGGACAGCCCCAGGTCTGGATGGGGGGAGCAGGGCAGGCAGACGTCGGTGCCCACACCCCATGCCAGGCCGAGTGCTGACGAGTGGCACTGCTGGGGTCAGGCACAGAGGGTGCCCCCCCATCTCCCCACCAGCTCCCGCGCATCTGCACGGAGCTTGAACGTCGCCTGTGGTAAGACAGTGGTTATACCTGGAAATGCTGCCATGGTTGGAAACCCCTGTCAGATCACCAGCCTTGTAAAGGACCAGAGCAACCTCTGAAAGACTGCCAGATCCTTTCCGGATGGTTCCAACGCTTGGAGTTGAGCTCTGGCATGTGTTTACCCTTTGCTTGTTGGAGACCATGAGATGAGTGTGTCATTCGGGAGCTGAAATGACAGCTTCCAATTCTTGTACACATGGAGCTAACTCTCCACCTTTGTCCACAACTCAGCCATTCTTTCTTTTGCCAGTTCACTCATCACAAGTGCTTTTACGTGCACCCTTGCAAGTCACTGTCTGGCAAAGTCTCCAAAAAAACCTCTTAAGTGTAGCCAGCTTCTGGGATCATGATTTGCACCAATCCTCCACAAAGATCAACTGATCAGTTCATTATGTGCATTTTTAAATTTGTACTTGTTTTTCAAATATTTAAAAAAAAAATCATAGCTTTAAGTTCAGTTTCAGTTTAAGGATGGATTTGGTGGGAATTGACTGCAAGAAGATTTAATTGCTGGGTCTCCACCCAACGCTTCTAGCGAATGGGTCAGAAAATTGTTCAAGAGACCGTTCGAGTAGCTCATGCCAGTGAGTACCTTTTCTTTAAACTCTGTCCAAAGGTCTTTTCTGATCTCACTGCTGAAAACACACCAGTTTACTTTTCCAGCTACTGTCTGATCTTTCTAGCCATCTAGAGAAGGTAACGATTGCAGATTAGGCTTTTCCACACCCTTTCAGTTATACAGAAGAGCAGAACCCTTGATGTTACCATCAGCTTACTATCTATTTTTGCTAGCAAAGAAATGTTTTGCTTATTCTGGTCATTAACAAAAGCGGGCTTTGTCTCTCACACGGTTTGATGCGTTGCTGCCCGTTCTGTTCTTTCCGTACCCTATATTCCGTACCATATCTCCTGCTCCGCTTTCTTTGTCCTCCTGAACCAGAAGTGCTGTTCCCACCTGTGAAGTATTTTGTGATGCTACAGTCACCATTACTTAAAGTAAATACAAGAGAGTCTCAGTACTGTGTTGATATCAAAGCCTGACCCTTTTCTAAAGCTAAGATCTCCAATTTTTTAACTACTAAGTTTTCAGAGGGAAAGGCACAGGTCTAAGTTGGCTGTCAGATGCACATAAAAAGGGTAGGATGAAAAGTAAACAAGAATGAAAAAAAGTAAGATCCAATTATTTTCCCACATTTCTGGATTCCACCAACCCTACCAGGTCATTTCCCAAACAGTTCATCTTTGGGAACCCAGAAGTGATGTGGCTGCCCCTTTCAACCTGTCCATGTTTTGAGCTTAGGCTGACTGTGGAGCGGCACTTCCCTCACCAGCCTGCTTTAGAGCCTCAGCAGAAGCTCAGAGGAAACAAACTGTTGCCTGCAAGGAGCAGCTCTTGCAGCAGTGTTTCCCTCTGAGATCCTCCAGGAATTTCTGCTGAAATCAGAAGTACAGCCGTAGTATTCATTATTTAAAAGTGGGAGGAAAATACATGTTCTCATGTTATTCCATTTGGTTACAAAAGCCCTATTACACTGTTTTGGTATCTAAAGCACCATCACAGAAGAGGCTCAAAATAAGCTAAGCCTGCTCTGTATGCTGACATTTCTATGAGCCAGACAAGGGTAATGAAGCTTAAAAAAGTGAATCATTTATGGAAAACAGGGATAGTTTGATGCAGACGTGACAAGCCCGCGCCACTTTATCAATGCTGCACAAGTGCCAAGGTACTTCCTACCTGGATCAATTCCTCCAGACACTTGCTTTGTTTACCTTGTCATCTCCTAACTTTTACTTGTAAAAAGCTGATAAACCTTTCCCCCCAAAGACAAACTTATAAAATAACTAAATTTGTGTAATATAGTTTATGATCAAGCTTGACATTGGGTTCTGATTCTGCTTGTGCTGGTTTTATACCCTCTGCGTTGCATTTTGTTCCCCTCTCAGAAGCAAAAGAGCTGTTTAGTCTTTACAATGTTGAGTGTGTCAGATGAAAATGATCTCCCAGTGGGTTTTATTCTAGATCTTGAAAACAACTTGTGCTGGATCAGAAACCATCCAACCAAGGGAAAAACAGAACCAGATGCATATTTCAACTAAAAAAAAAATTTTTTTGATGCTGTCCCATTTTTGCTGCTACATGAAACAGGAATCTGGTGCAAGGCATTGTTCCCCTCTGCGTGGAGAACCCAGGGTTTCTTATTGTACCTTCCTCTGTTTATCAGTGCATTTTTCATCGCATTGTACTTAAAATAGCGATGATATTGTTGAGGATAAACTGGAGGAGGAACTTGCAAGATGCCCTAGCTGGTCCTTATGGATTCACTCTGGAGTGGGACCCCACTTCCAGCTGCCTCCTCTGGTCTCTCTATGCGGCTGCAGAGTGGCCCTGGGAGCACAGCTCCAAATTTTCCAAATTTCTATTCCACAGTCTGAGTTCCGTAAAAAGCCGCTAGTTCTAGAAAGCCTCATCTGCAAAGTCCACAACATTTTACGATTTTTCTTTTTTTTTTAAATAAGGGAAAACAAGAAGTAAGTCTGATACTTGACGACAAGTTCCTCAATAAACACAGTACATAGCAGCATCAACGGGAATATTGCCTATGCTAATAAAAGGGCACGAAGTTGCCTATTAACAGATTTTGATTACGTCATCTTGTTTTCCATTTTACTTCCTTGCCATAAGAAAGTGAGTATTTTTCATTAAAAGAACCACTTAGTGACAAGTACAAGAATCTAGATCATACACACAAAAGGGCTGTAGCTGAGAATGAAATGCTTGTAAGATTTCTTTCCCAAGTGATTATTATTTGTGAAATCAAATAAACAGCAGAAATGTGCTTGTTTCACGTAAACTATTGCCAGCAGTTGAGATCTGCCAGAACTTAACTGGCGGGCGTTTGGAGATGGGAAGCTGATCTTCCCATCTGCCCTGTCCTAATGAAGAGCCTGATTCTGATCCTGCTGAGGCAAGGGTACGGTTTGTCACTGGAGAAACAAGAGTACGGCTGTTCGATACACACGGGCAACCTCTGCAAACCCCCCGACGTTTTGAAGAGGTTCTCTCTCAGCAGGACTGGTTCCAATAGCTGCGCAGATCCCATAGGATCCACACGTGGGAAGTCCACACACCGGCACGCAAGAAAGCTTCGAGAAGATAAATTAAATCATAGATTTAAAGTGAGAACCCCCCAATAAACCGAAGCCCGTTGTTATAGCCATATTGCACAAAATAACCTTGGCTTAACCGCTTCCTCACAGCCTTCTGGTGAGGCTGTTACCTTCGCTTTGCTTTTGTCATGGTACCTACAACAGGCAAAGATTTATTTTTCCATCCTGTGAGAAATTTTGAAATTAAAATTGAATTAAACCCCAAACTTATTTCATTGAGTTTGCACAAATGTGTGTGTTGAAACCTTTGTGACCCTTACAATGTGAAAAAGTGTTCCAATTCAGCTAGAATATTTTCAGAACAAGATTTCTAACAGAGGATGTTTTCCTTTAAAAATACCTTTTAGTGTAGAATTAAATTTCTAAATAACATCCCATTTCTAAGCTGATTTTTTAAAAAGTTGGATATGGATGTTTTATCAATTTCACAGGAAATTCCACCTATTTTCTTTCTTTTTTTTTTTTTCCTCCTTTCTTTTTAAGCTAGAGCATTTACCACCCCACCATTTTGCTACAGAAAGTTTTGTTTGACTACTTCTAATACCATCTGGAAATATATATATATATGAAGTTGCCTAAATAATACTTCATCTCCTACTACCTTATGGAGAGCTGTCATTTTAGAGAGTGAACATCCACAAAAATCAATACTTAAAAGAGCAGAGACCTGCTTATGCCTGCAGATTTACAGCACTTCTAATAATAGCCTTCTGATGTTTGCACCGCAGGAACTTACCTTTCTTTTTCTAACTAATGTCACCGCGCTGTGGCATGTATTTACTGCACTGTTTTCATTTCAGGTAGCAGAGAAGCAGCATTCACGTATGCCATCATTGCTGCTGGAGTGGCACACGCAATCACGGCTGCCTGTACGCAGGGCAACCTGAGTGACTGTGGCTGTGACAAAGAAAAACAAGGACAGTACCATAAAGAGGAAGGATGGAAATGGGGAGGCTGCTCTGCTGACATCAGATACGGAATAGGATTCGCCAAAGTCTTTGTGGATGCCCGGGAGATTAAGCAAAACGCAAGGACGCTCATGAACCTGCACAACAACGAGGCCGGGCGGAAGGTGAGTACCTCTGCGCTCCCCCCGACGCAGCTGCCTCCGGCCCGGGATGGGAGACGGGGCTGGATCGCGTACAGTGCATGAGAACTGCCGCGCACTTTAATGCTAACCTCCGTTTACAGGAGACAAGTAGGCACCTTTGCAAGTTATACAAGCTTGTTGGACCATCTGTCCGTCACGTAGTTGTCTAAATGTTACTCTTTGCAACCGTAGAAAGAAAAAAGCTAACAAACATTTTATCTGTAACGTCAAATGGTACTTATGATAAAAAGCTTGCCTGCTACTGTGTGGGTGAATGGGATTCTCGTCAGGTTCAGACATGAACTTCTCACTCATTTGAAAAGGGATCATTTTCACCCAACTGTTTAAACCTTGCTCTTTGTGTGAGGACTACCTCTACAAGGAGAAAAATACTTTAGCAAAAAGCCCACAGACCGACTCACTGTTACACCATGGTATGGATTCGGTTTATCATTTTGCACAGCGAGATTCCCCCCGCCCCTGTTCTTTGGGACGAGGTAGCTGAACGCAGCTCCTGCAGAGCCAGCGCTCCGGCAGACAGGAATTCAGCACCTTCCAGCGGGCAGGTTTCCTGGGGATCCCGGGCACGGCTGCCAGGGGTTTGCCGCCTTTGCCGTTCGCTGCCCTCGGCCAGTTCTCGGACTGTCGATGGCAGCCGCTGCAGATGCAAGACCCAACCTGATGGCTGCTCCTCAGATCCCCGCAGGTGGGGCGTTCCCCGGCATACCTCGGAGCAGGCTCTGTGGTGGAGGGGCCCTGACTTACACCGGCTGGGCATAGCCAGGGGATGTCTGCGTGCTCTCCCAAAGCCGCGTGCAGGTACCGTCCAGCGCTGCTCTCCCCACCGCAGTTACAGTTTTGCCGATCGCAACTTACAGAAGGAATAGAAATCCTCTTGCTTTCTCAGCTCTCTGTTTTACCTTCTCCACTGTTTGCCCTCCTGTGCATTCGTACTGATTACGGCATTATGTTCGTGTGACTTAGAAGCAAATGGGAGAAGGAAGTTAGGAACAGCAGTTCATTTGTGGATACTATTTTTGTTGTGGTAATTACCTGTAGGCTCGGAGACATCTCCACTTATGCTGGAGCCAAGCTGATGGCATTGAAGAAAAGCCATTTCCACCCCAAACAAAAGCCTAACTTTTCTTTTATTTAATGCTATTGTAGTAGTTTTATAGGTCAGATTATGGTTTTTACTCTGCCTACCAGCCCAAATACCTGTGTCTGGCTCTCCAGTACAAACCTGGTACTCCAAAACACCAGCAAAATTAACACTGAATTCTGAGAATAACTCGAGGACTAACCATTAATCTTTGCTAGTCAAATGATCTGAGGTTCAGTATCTTTAGTACTTGGCTTCTGGTAGCATGAAGGCACATACTGAAAAGTGTGGTAAAACGCTGAGTCCCACAGTCTGCTCTGCTATACGAGCACAAATCCCCTGAAATCAAAAACAGCAGAGGACTTTCACCTTTCTGGGACAGGTCCTTCCCTGAAAGGCCTGCTTTTATTCGATAGGTGCTGGCAGTAAAAGATTGCCAAGAAGCGACACACCAGCCTGTCGAGGACTGCAAACATAGATGGAACTGGCTACTGGCTTAGAAAACTGTTTCAATTACAAAGCTCACAGATACAGAGAAAAAAAAGAAGTTGCATTTCTTAGATCTGTTATCACCCAGGTGTGGACCTAGGGTAGAGGAGGAGGGATACCAGTCCTGGAGCTGGCCTGTGGGAAGGCGAAGCATTCAGCAGCCTCCCCTCGAGGACACGAGCTCCTTGTGTTTCTCACCTGTATGTGAGCACAGTTTGCTGTCCTCAAAGATCATGCCTGGAAGATTCAGCTCTACGCACTGTTATCTGGGAGAACAGTGGTGTGTCCTATCTCTGGCCATCTGCCATTTCTCCAGCAGGCTCAGGAACTGTTCTGATCTGGAGATATTTCTACGCTTCTTCCTGCATCCCTTACAGAGCAAAATTACTGATCTTTGTTCGAACAAATCTCTGTTTGAAATCTTCAGGGGAAAGAAAGAGTAACACGACTGAGAAGAGGCATGTTGCTCCGCCATTCTGTAGAGAAGGAATAAATGATGTTTTTGCTAGAGAGATTCCTTTCAGGCTTTGCTGTTATGTGAAAGATCACAGTATTTAAGGACAATTGGCAGAGAGAGGCCATTACGGGTATTTGGCAAGCTAGGCCTCTCACAACCTACCCCTTTCACAACAAAGACTGTCTTGTTTTGAGGTGGTACTCTCCCTTTTGGAGCAATATGGATCTTATCAGCCTCCACACAATCTGTTCTTGGTGGCTTTCCTCTGGGCTACAAATTCTTGTCTAGTTTTACTTGCCCATGGCTAGGTTTTTGATGATATTTATGCACTTAGGAGACAGACCGGCACCTACTGGGCTTCCAAAAATAAACTAGATGTTCAGTTTGCATTGATTTGCTGTCTTCACCTGTAGGCACTGCTATGCTGTTCAAAAGTCAGTCCTCCCTACTCTTCTGGTCTTGCCACGTGAAACCGCACCGTGCCCTGCGCTCACTCCCCCGGGGCTCACAAATGACCTGCGAAAGGGTCCTTCTTTAGGATGACACTTGCTGCAGGTGATTCAGGATGCACTCCAGTAAATCATACATGTATTATTACCTAGCTGTCTTCTTAAGAATCACTAGTAAATAAATCTGGTCCATCCTGGCGAGCAAGAGCTGACAGACTCTGCACTGCAGTAGGCAAGCCTGCTGGGCTTACCAGGGAAACTGAGCTTAAGTTTCTTTTCACGGTATAAACCAACAGAGGACCACCAGGAAAAGCCTGATCCAGACTTTTTGGAGATCTCATTTCAAGACTTACCGCTTCTCCTAGTCTTGTTTTACCTAGGGAGATATGTCTCTGCTGCCTGTGGTGCCAACAACAGTCTCTCTGAACCTGCTGAATACGTGACTCTGTCAGAGCAATAGCACGAGCATCTGTCAGCTCTTTCTAGAAGCAAATAAAAACTCACTGCGTCAGATGTGGAGGGTTTTAGAGGTCATAGGTGGAGAACATCCATGCTGCTATTCCCTTTCCTGAACAGCCTGGCTAGTCCAACGCTTGCAAAATACTCGTGTGCGCACCCAGGATGTAGCGAGACCAGTCACACCCGAGATGAGCGTGTGTGAAATGTCTCCGTTTCCAGCTGCTCCCACACACCAAGCTAAAGCCAGCGGTTCCTGCGGGATGCTGCCCATGCTGCCTCCGCTGCTGGGCTGTGGCGAGCAGTTTTCCTTACCGCTAAAGGACAGGGCTCTAACTCTCAGTTCCTCTCTCTGTCTTGGGACAAACCACCAGGACGCCGTTCTGTAGCACTTGGGCACAACTTCAAAGTTCCCAGGCTGCTTGGAGGGGAAGGAGCAGAGTTCAAAACAGGGGTCGCAGACACCCTACAAAACTGGCCCCAAGCAGCCCGAGAAGCCTCACATCATTTGTCAAACCTACTGGAGAGCAGCTATTTCTGACCTCCAGAAACAGAGTTTAGGGTATCTTTCCTCTTTGAATTAGTATTTCCTGAAATGCTGATTCACTGCAGGAAGAAGCAAGCAGTACAGGGAGAACAGGAGGAGAATTCATAACAGTTGGGTCAGAAAAGAGAGATAAAGCTTGAATTAATTTAAAGGCATAATCCTGATGTGCCCTGCAAACTTCCATCTGAGGGGTTATAATTGCAAGACTGAATTGTCTGTTAGCAAATTTGTCTTCTCAAGTACAAAGTTAATTAAATTACTGTAAGTAACACAATAACGTATGTCTGAGAGATATTTATGCTCCAGGAAATAAAAATGTTATTCTCCAAGTTATCTTGCTAAAAAATAGCAAAGTAGGTCCTGAAAGGTTCTACATATTTTGGCTGTAAACTTTTCATTTTGACAGCGTGGCAAGGTACATGACCAGATTGCTCTCTCCTCTCTTTTTCTCTGTGACATTGAAATTCCACGAATGGCATCTTGCATCAGCGTTACATCATATTAAGTATAATGCAATATTATGAGTCATTGTTATAAATCACGGGCACAGGCTGCATTAGAAGGCTTTTGCAATTCAAGAGCACATCAAGGTGGATTTTTTTTCAGCTTTTCTCTTTGGAGGCATACCTAGGTGCACTAACTTTGCAATGTATCGTCATCCCCTGAATCGGTAGCATTTCAGCTTTCCCTTTCAGCTCGGAGGCTCACAGGAGTGCAGTATGTGCCTAGCAGAGTTGCTGCAAATACCAAGCAAAGCTATGAGAAACCAGAAGGTGTTTCTGAAGCGGATCATGCAATGATCATAACAGACTGAAGTGTTTACTATTTTATCCTTTAGGGAAAACTGTAATAATGGTGAAGTATCGGGAAAGCAAGGAGTTCAGGAGTTCTCCCAAGCTATTCTGTAAAGCCTACACTTCCGACACTCACTCTTTTTACTTGCTAGCATCTCTGACCTCAGAAGGAGATTGCTGCCATATAACTTTCCTGAACTTCTTCCAGTTCTTGCATAGTGTGCAATCACCACACCACTGCAAGAATGTAACTATCCCCTAGAGGAGGCAGCTATTTCTACTTCATTCAAGACACCTTTTACTTTAACTAGCCTCTTAGCCTGACTACAACAAGCAGCACAGAACACAAGCTCTTGCAGAAGAACCACTTGAAAGGTTGTAAGCATCTACCACGTTGTTAGAAAACAGACAAGGCTAATACGAGAGACTGCCAAACAATTTAACATTTATAATTTTTCTGAATATAGGCCTGAAATTCTGGACATTTAATAGTTCTGCCTGAACTAAGTCTTAAAGCACATGAAAACTTGGCACTATTCCTGCTTGCACCCGTGGCTCAGCTCAGCTGCCTGCAGAGGAGAGGGAGTGCAGCCTGCGGGCTCGCAGCCCCGCTGGGGTGGCCTTGCCCGAGGAAGACCACAACCTTCCAGGGAGACCCCAGCAGTCCAGCAGCTCCTGGTAGGAGCTCTGTTCCCAGAAGATGATCAGGGATGCACGCTGCCTGACAAGCGCAGTGGTAGCAGGGTACGGTCGGTGTGCCGGGAGGACACGGGACCCATAGCGGAGCCGAAAGATTCCTTCCCACATATACGCACCAGCTGTAATCTGGCCCTGAGCAATCTCCGCACGCAGCACAACTGGCTAATCGTAACCAAACCCATGTGCTTCTGTATTCAGCTGTCTCTCAGCTCCATCAGAAAGAACGACTCTAATGGCACACGCACACCAGAATAAAGCTTGCCTGTGTCTGGAGCTGCTGAAAATTACCATAGACTCCAGAGAGTCTAGGAGACCAGCTTGGAGCAGAACAGAACTGGGTGAGGCTGCCCTGATACTCCTGGCACCCGCAATCAAGTGATATTATAGTATCAGCAGCACAGCCACATGTTTCTTGGAGTTCAGAACTTAACAGTGTCCTTGCAATTGCACTTCACATTTTCCAATGGGTCTTCACTTTTTTTTTGTTTTGTTTTGTTTTTTGCATGGCACAGAAATATTCCTGATTTTTGTATTCAGAAGCTTCTAGTTCTTAATGTTAGGGACGCTCCTTAAATACAGAGCCGATAAATTATTTTCCTCTTTACTGGTAGATACTAACTACTGCTGAAACAGTCAGACCTGTGGTACGTTTGGTACATTCCTGATTTAGAGTGGCTCGAAGTTGGAAAACATTTTTCAGGAGTAACTTTCCACTTCTAGTTACAAGTTCCCGTGAGGGATCCCGAAGAGAGAAGCATACCCAGGACTAATTACGATGCCTGCTTCCTCAAGAGCTTGTTCATGTACATCCAGCTCCCCTTACTGCTCCCTCACTTGGACCTCTGTTGTCAACAAGCACAATGCTTGGCCCAGTGCTGCACCCGCACCGCAAACTGACTGAGCCCTTTCCGAGGTTTCTTACCTGGCTGATAAGAGACCAGGAAAAGGGCTCCTGTGCGTCCGTTCCCATGGGAAGAAGGGGAGCTCTGCCTGTTGGCAGGTAGGTGCCCCTTGTTAGTAGCGGCAGTAGCAATTCTGACCGATGAGGTTGCTAGACTTGTGAACATGGAGCCTGGCAGTGGAGGATGGGGCAGAGCAGGGGCACAACTGAATAAAGCAGACAGTAATAGAGATAACGATGCTGAAAACACCACGAGATTAATCTTCAGCCAAAGCAACACGCAACACTTCCACTCACAAAGCAGTAGTAGTCTTAACAAATCAAAAATGTGGCTCCACTGTTAAAATATCCTTTAACATCTAGAAAATCTGGTGTTAGGTGCACCAAATATGCCTATGTAGAATGTCCTGATACCCATCTTGCTTAATTAAGATGTACAATATTTTGCCTAGATTAAACCGGGCAGATGGAGAAGGTTTAGGAGAAGGTTTATACATGTGGCTCGTGCCTCACTGTGAGCAGACGGAAGATGTAAAAACTGCTACTGAGAGATCTCAGACTGACATGGCTGTCCAAAGAGAAGGAGTGTGCACCCACGGACCTGGGTCCAGTTATAGCACGTTATCCGAGGGAAACCCAGTCCTGTCCCACCCTACAGTTCCCGAGTTTCAGAGCCCTCTTGCTCGAGGTACCTCCCTTCTCTCCAAGCACTGCAGCCGCAAGGCCTGGCACTGCAGCTGTAGTTCAGTGCAATTAGAAAAGGAGCGTTAGATGCAACAAAGTCTTTCCTGGCAACCTCATCGCCAGTCATTTGCTGGGGGGCAGCAGGATTTCCAGAAAGACCAAGCACTGAATTTGGAGGAAATCCAGTTCAGTGAATGGGAAAACTCCCGTTGAGGTTGGTGGGACCACAGAGGACACAGCTGAGTGCTTCCGAAAACCCCATCCCTACTGAGTGTTTGTAGTGCGCAGTGAGACTCTGCTGGGCGATTTCCTAGGTGTGAAAAAATATATACATCCTGTGCACTCTTACAGTATTTTGTTTGCACTTGAAAGGATCAAAGTTCTATTTTATGGCTTTCCTACTTTTTTTAGATAATAGTCTTAAAACAAGTCCAAACTTGACAGACAAGCTCTGCATCTTCTCAACAGCCCAGAGGTAAGATAAAGGGAACGTTAATGTTAGTCTAAATTATGAGGGGGATTTGGACTGCACAAGAACTGTAATCCACAAGAATGAATTTTCATTCCGCTTGTCCTCCACTTTCAGCTAATCAGAAATTGTGATACATGGTCCTACTTGTATTTTGGCTTTCAACTCCCTCCTATATCTTATGTGGTTGAAAACTGAATTCCTGATTTATGCTGAAGATTAGGGAATGATAAATGCTATCACTTACCTCCAGTCGCAGTTTTAGAGGATTCTGGCATTATGGGCAAAACATGCATTTCATGTATATGATTACTAGAGCTGACAATCTGTCATGCTGCTGACAAAGATAGCTGAGACTGAGGGCCAGGGTCTGTTAATAAATAACAAAGATCTCAAATTCCAAATTTTAAACCATGCACCTTTTATAACTGAAATAATCAGATGCTCACTACAATGATTAATTTGCTCAGCAAAGCCACTGGCTAGGTCACATGTTTTTGGACATCTTTATAATTTAATTTGGTCTTTCTCTTTGGACAGTTAGCAACATTTCCCACAGGGCATGCATTTGTCATTCAGTACTCAGAGGGGAACATCATCTGGATGAAAACAGCTGCTGTGTAGATTATTCAGTTCTCCCACCGTTTTCAGCACCTTTGGATGCGACCCTTGGTAGAGTCTTCAGTGTCTCTCTCATGTTGCAGAACAAAAGCCCTGATTTCTAAACAAACAGTACCGATTTGAAAGAAATGCAGCTATCACAAAGCATAAGCACTTCAAAGCCAATACGTGCTAGGTTTGGGTATCATGAAATTTATGCTGATCATGTAATTAAAGTTGTAAGAAAGAGAAAACATAGCACCTACTAACCTTAACTCTGACCTATAAGCATGTTTTGCCTTGTATTATTTCTATTAACCTGTGCTTTTGATGTTTTATTGAGAAATTAAATCAGAGTCCAACATTTCTGAGCTTCATGCCTAAATTTAGGCCTAAGTTGTTGCAAAATTTTCAGAAATAGATGATGAGCACAGCTCCGCTTCTCCTGTATTCCCCAGATGACATTCCTCAAGCTTCAAGTTTAGGTTTCCAAATCTAAGACTGGTTTAGTTACATAAAACTAGACACTTCTGTCTCCATATTTTAGCAATTTTAGCAAAAAAACGACAGAAGACCGGTATTGGTCAAGTTAGCAAGAAACTAATGGTTAGGCCAGGCTATTCACTGGGTACATTTTTAGTTCTCAAACAGGCAGCATTTATACTACATGTAAACTTTACACTGAGTCACGCTTCAAATCTTGCGCTGTGCAGTCTCATTCATTACATCTCTGACTAAGTATACCCGTTCATTACATACCTCTTAGTTAGTGCCGTTGAATCTCTGCTACCATGCTGTGTCAACCGGGACAGAAATGGGAATCTTCTGCAGTTACAGCCTGAACCTCTAGAGTCTGAGCTGAAAGCATCTCCAGGAACATTTCCAAGAGCCTTGCAATGATGAGTCAGTAACATGAACTCAGTTACTTGCGCTAAGTAGAGGCGTTTGGAACAACACATAACAGAGGTTTTGGTAAAGATGGAAGTTAAACCAAGATTTGGTTCAAATGCTTTATTAGAAACTTGGTGGCAGAAAACCCTGAAGTCATGAAGCCCTGAACACTCCCCAAAAGCAATAATTGCTAGCATTTGCTGTACAAATGGATCAGACTTTTGCTTTAATGGAAAGAATTTCCAGGTATTTTGAAGTAAACAATTAAAAAATCGATTAAATGAAGAACAACCTTTTAGTCCAAGGACACAAACAAGGCCTGTTTTGGTACTGGAAGAATGTAGAATGGATCTATTAAAGGATAAGGGTTTCAGGTAATTGCAGAGAGGATGCTTGGCTCTGCATGCCCAATTAGTGCCAGAAGGCACTAGTATTAATTTGTATTAGAACTGGTTATTGAAATGACCCTGAGCCTTCTGGTGCTTAAAAGGGGGCCGCACCTAACAGACTGCATTTGGTCCCCTGGGACAAGCAGCAGGAAAGCATCAGCATTCGCAGCCTCCAAGGAGATCTAAGCCAACCTCTCTTGCTACTGCTCTAGCAATTGGTTTTCCTGGTAGCATCAGCTGGTGGCCCACGCTAAGGAAACTAGCCTTGCCTTAAGCGTACTAGATCTTATTCTAAGTGTAAGACCACACACAATTTTGAGTACAACCATGTATTCTCTTATGGGGCTATTCCCACAGGAGATTTTAATGGAGTCATAGCACATACCGTTATCGTTGGGTGCATAAATCCTGCAGTCATAAAACAATTAACTATTGAGATGGCACGATAGTTAGCATGTAAATAAAGAAGTTCAATAAGGAGTCAAGAATATGTGTCCAAAAGGCTTGGATTAAGACCTTGGTTAAAAAAGAAAAGCTCCAGGAAACGTAAACAGTGGCGATGCTCTCCTGCAAAAGTACATCTTACAGGCGATGGCAAACTGTTTGCGAATTGCACAGGATCTAACACTGCTGGCCTTCACACTGCCACCTGGAGTATTTATAGGATCTGTATCCTACCTGTGGTCCTTTATTGCACAGAAGTTTCTTCAAAATGTCTACCCTTTGTCATATTTGTTTGAAATTGCTAAAAAGGTGCATCCATTACCAATGGGATGTGAGCAGACAGGAAGGCAGAAGAGAGACAGACGCCGAGTGAGCACTCAAGCTTTGTTTTCCAGGAAGTCAGCCTGAGAAGTCTGCCTTGCTACAGTTGGAGCAGATTTAGGCTAAAAGGTGTAATCACAGTCTGAAAATATTTTCCAGAACTTTATAGATTTAATACCTTAGCATTAAGATTTTTCTGTAAGTCTATTGAACAGAATTATACTTTTTATTAAGGTTCCTCTTAAAGAGAGATTTATAAAGTTAATATCTGATTAATACATTAAACATGTGCTGCAGACATGCACGGTTTCTTTTATTGATGGGTTTATGTACTGGTGAAACTGGTGCTTAGAAGCTATTGTTACAGGTATCCTATGGCCTTCTGAACTAAAGACCTGCAGCAATTGGTTAACCGTTTGTTAAAAACACAAGTCTTGGTATCAAGACTCATTTATACACGGTTTATAAAGAGGAACTATGAATGGTATTGTTGGACGTTGCTACTTAACTCATCTCTAAGTATTAAAGAGGTAGATCTATTAAGAAAAAGCAGCAGCTATGTCTGGTCTGGAGGGTGAGCTGACCGAGGGGAATTACATGCATCTATATGGTGCACCTTAAAGGTGAATTTCTGTCAATACATGATTGCTCACCTGTAAGACAAAAGCTTCAACCATGGCTTAAAACACCTGTTAGAATGAAAAGGAGAAAATCTAATGAGCCAGGTAAGCAAGGCAGAAAACCAGAGAGGTTTGCTTAGACTGCACTAGGCATTATGCATAAAATTAGGAAATTCCACTTTCTTCTGTACAGGAGGAAATTTTCATTGACAACAGGCCAGAAGATCCTTGTTAAAATTCTTGGCCTGGATACGGGCATGCTGATCTTGGCAGCTGCTAGGCTACAGAGATAGGCTCTGCTGGTAGGATCTTATCTCTGATAAGTGGAAGCTGTTTGAAAACATGGAAGTGTGGATCTATTGTCCCAGCTGCAACTGGAGGGGGAAAGCTAATGCATAAAAATTAATTTGAAAGTCATCTTTGTGGAATAATTATTCTCACAAGAATATTACAATTAACAGCAAAATCACATTGCTTTATGATAACGTGAAGATTTTGCATTGTAAACACAAACTGTGTGGAAATATGTTCCCAAAACACAATGTGTTATTGTGATCAAGTTTCTGCCTTTTGATAACTAAAATAATTGCATGCTGATTAGCTGGAGGAGTAATGGGCAGTTTCTCTTAAAATGACAAGAATAGCTATCACTTTCCTGAGCAGCTGTTGCTTCCGTGGCCATATCCCACCCAGGGTACGACCAGCCTTGGCGGTGGGCTTGAAGTTCCCGCCAGAGCCCAGGCTGTGTTCATCTCTGCAAAATAGCATGACCGAAGGGAATGGGAGCGAGTTTGAGGTCTTTCCTGCTGAATCAGCGGTAGGTTGGCAGAGCAGGCAATGGGTACACCTCCAGTGTCATTTACCAAGTTGTGAAAAGCACGTTAGGAATTAGGAGTGAAGCTTAACGATGTCTCTCTGTGACTCAGACATGAAGACACCTGGTGCTTCTTTCGAGACCAAAGGAGTTAATGGAGAAGCTAAGAAATACTGTGGTTTTATAAAGGCGGTACTGAAAAAGTAATGTAGGAGTACTCTGAAATCACCTGAAAAGCCCGATAGAAAGGAAAAAACATCCTTTGTTTACTAAAACTGCTGCCTTGGGGAACTGAACTTATTTTATAAGTTTTTCAGCATGAGGAATAGGCCTTGCATAGTATTATTTGCCGAGTAGCTAAGGGTTAACTCTCATAGTTTGGTATGCAACTAAATGAACCTATAATTAACTCTGTGTGGCTATTGGTTAAAAATGTTTGGAAGCAATATGAAGTGATATTATTTTGCAACTAGTACTCCTGCCAGTACCTGGTTTTATTAGTTTAGCACAAGAGGTGTTTTCTGATGAGTTGTCTGGAACAAGTAAGACCATTCTTTTGGTTTTTATCACTCTTTGGAAACTTTTCTCTCAACAGCTTAAGCATTTGTCAAAATGCTCTACCTGGTGGCTCCCAGTTCTTTACTATAGAATGCCACTTCATTTGAGTGCTTCACCACCAGTGGGGAGAGTTACATGGAAGATGAAGTTTAGTAGGAATGACTCAACCCCGCACTGTTCCTCTCTCTGTGTACATTAGCTGCGATGAGGATGAATTCCAGTTGTGTCATTTCCTGGTTTTCCTACGTATTTTTTACATGCAGAATGACTCAGGCTCCATGACTTCACCTAACATGACGGGCAGCAATGACATCCCTGCCCGAATAACCCCCAAGACTTTAACTCATTGTGTTCCCAAACTGAGCAGCATAAATAAGTTTCAGTTCATCTTGCCTGGGAGTACTTCCAATTTCTTCAGAAATAGCGTGCTAAAATATAAACTATAAGCACGATTACTTTCTTTTAAAAAAAAAACAAAACAAAAACAACCCACTCCATCCTACATTTTAATGACAGCTTGATGCATTGACATTTAGAAGCTCAGAGTACGGGTGAAGATCACTGTCCCAAGATCAAAACTAAAACCAGACACAGTGAACATAGGATGCTAGAAGAATTATATTGACTTTTAAGAGGTCCAGGTCGGCAGACATCACTCAGTTGAGATTTCATTGACTTCATTACTCTGATCCATACATTGACTGCAGGACCAAGCTCCTAGACCTAAGTTGGGATTAGGGAAAATGGTGTTTTTAGCAATGGACATTTTGTCATCTTTTGAATACACGGCAAAATACTGCACAGATCACTATTTTAGAGAGGCTTGTTTTAGAAGTATCAGTATTTGGGGGTGCTTTTTAATTTGTGACCAGAGTGTAAGGAAGGTAGATATGATCTAAGAAGAAATGTTATGTTGGTAACATGTCCAAATCCAGAAAAACTGCTCTCTCATTTACTGTGTAAAATGTCTTAGTGTCAGTGAACACCATGTTGTTTCTTCATTTTCAAAACTCCTTGATCATCATCTTTTATTCACTTCTGGCATAAACACGCTGTCCAGTATCTTTCTGGAGAGGAAGATATGTACTGTAGGAAACTTATGTAGTGATAGGAAGGTAAACTAGATAATATAACCAACGACTCTGTCTGTAATTCTGTTAACACCATCCCCCTTTCCAGTCTATTTTAGCTTCATTGTACAAAGTGCCCAGGTAGGCCAGACAACAAGACTATTCAGTATTTCACAAGCTAAAATCCATCATATCCACAGTGTCAGTTTTGCTTGGACAGCAGCAAATAACGAGCCTAGATAAATTTTCCCTTAATCGTGCAATCCCATTTCAGTAAGGGGCAAGGAAATCACGCTTGCACTCAAACAAATATAGAATATAAAGTAACATGTTGAATGTTTTTAAGACAATTCAGCTATATTCCAATGGTAGTGGGTGAAAGCACGTTAAAAGAAACCAGAATTTTTTCAGAACTATTTTCTCTAAGTTCTTCTTCATGACTGATCTTTAAACTTTCTGCATGATGATACTTACTTGGCATTGCTTTGATCCAGTCTAATCTAAGTGATAACGGGTCTCCCAACAGTTATTTTTTTTAAAAAAAGTAGTTTATAAAACACATTGACAGTTATGTTTTCAAATTATTTCCATTTTTTTGTTAAAATATTTGCCTTTTAAATAGAAAAACCACAAAACCAAAATGCAGGTCAGATCAGTCTTGCAGACAGATGTACCAAGAAGCCATCGCAGCAGTAGCTCCTCAAGAAACTGCCAAGCCAGCTGTCAAGTACTGAGCTTTTGTCATCAGCAACTCAGAAAACAAAAAGCCGGACAGCAAGACCCCCCATCTCACAACCTGATTGCCAAGAGCACAGCAGGAACGTACTACTTTCAGTCTATTTCCTGGTATAAAACTCACCTAAGCATTAGTTTGGTAATCCATAGTTGAGAAAAACTTTTAAAACAGGACTTCCTGCCAACAGAAGGAAGGGTGGGTAAGAAGGTTTCGTATTTGATATTACACAGAAGACTTTGTCACCAACCACGTCCTTTAAGTGTACGTGAAACTCAGCCTGGAGCTCACAGTTCCCGCTCGTGAATCAGTGGTTTCGATTTACATTTTGATGACCAGAGAGAGAGAGACGAGGGCACAGGTACTTTCTCTCTGGGGAAAACTGGAATGTGTTCATGAGAGACGTAAAAAGGCAAGGAATCCCACAGATGAGCTTGCAGCTGTTATCAGATACGATGGAAAAGGGAGGGGGTGAGGGAGAAGAGAATACCTGGCATGAGACCTGCTCCGAGGAGGGACTGTCTGACGTGGCAGTGTGGATTTCTGTGGATTTCTGTATCATTCCTCTCAAATCCGTATCAGATTTTGCTGAGCTATTAACATCAGGTGTTGCCACATCATGCCCACTATCTCTGCAAGTGGTATCTTGATGAAGATAAATAAAAACTTAAGAACCTTATTTGACTTTCACGGGCCATGATTAGATTTGCAGAGCTGTCAGAGAAAAATATTGGGGAATGAGCAAGCTAGATACAGACTCTGAGCCACGTACATGGAATCCACTTTCATAGCTACTTTTGCAAAACTGAGAGGCTTTTGGCAGAAGTTTACCCTAGGAGCAGCTACTGCGGGATAGAAGGTGTTCTCCTGGAAGGACTCCTTGGTGATGGAAAGCTGAAGTGTTATGACACCTTGTTTTATTTCACATCACAGTTCCTACAGTCTGAAAAATGGCAAAGGCCTTTTAAGGTTTAATTTGAGAACAGCATTATTAGGTTGTGTGAGAATCTGTTGCATTCAATCTCTTTTTTTAAAAACAGCGATGTCCTTTTTATCCTAAGTCCAACTACTCTTCAAAAATAACAATTATGAAAGCATCCCGTGACATTTATTTTCTCCTGCTCTTTTGGTTTTTTGGTCCCAGAAGTGCTGATAAATTGATTTAGTACATGGCAAGTCATGAAGGTTATCAGCAGTATAAGAAAAATATGTAGGAGAAAATATTTTTTGCTGCATTCCTCTCAGCTCTTACTGGCCTTGCTCTCAGACTTCTGTGTTCATTTGCTATTCTGCACAGTGCTGGTCATCAAGCGAAGGGTACTAGATTTCTGTCCTCTACTTTAAACAATACAACTTACCCAGGGAAAGAGAAGAACATCTCACTAAGTTTGTGTGTGCTGACAAGCGTGCATGGGTATGGTGACCACACCAAAAGAATAATATTTTTTCTTTACTCACTTGATATATTGTAGAAATAGAAGCTGCGTTTAGTAAATAATTGCTGTGATATGGTCAACTTTTTTCATAAAGCTGAAGTAAAGGGCAACTAATATTCCAGGACAGAAAGTATAGAAATCATGACAAAACTCTATAAAGTGTACGAATTTTATATATATACGAATATACGCATGGTAAGGAACCTCCTGCTTTGTGGCAGCATAGAGAAAAGTCAGAGATAGTGCACAAAAGGTTACATTTACGAGAGTGCAAAATTTCTGAAGTCTTCATTTCTAAGGGTATCGTGAGTTAGAATCTGGGAACAGTGTTTCTGCTCTTTAAAATAGGATATCCGTTATTGAAGGTAGATGGTGGTATTGGGAAATACCACCCATCTGTGATGTTCCTAGCATTATGTCATGTATCAACATTCTCTTGGCTGTCTTCATAATTAGTCTTCAGAGCAGCGTGTCGCCTGATTTTCTTTAGACATCTATTCCGAGGAAAGTTCAATGGTGGTTTGACTGATGTAGCTCAACGTGCTGTGGGGATTTCCCAGCCTTTTTTTTATTTGAAGCAAAAAATTTCTTGTAATGAGAAAGAATGATTCAACCTGCCAGGGGCAGTAGTATTTCTGGGGTAGTTACAGCTCACAGTGTTCTGTCTATCAAATTTGTTTGATAGTGACTTCAGATATTATTCTTTTGCACTGGTTTATTAATCAAAAACATGAGAAAAAAAAAATCTTTTAGCTGTGCTTAATAAGGGCTTCATAATATGTTCAACTGAAATATGAAAGACTATCTGGAATGAATCACTCTTAATATGGGACACAATCGGTTCCAAACTCATCCACAGTGAGTTTGCCATGGGATATTAATGCAAAATATGTTATGTTTCTACAGAACACATTTTACACCAGCTCTATTAATATAGTAAGTGAACATCCACCAATGTAAATAATCTTTTCTCTTTAAATATGTCTTTGATAACTTTCAACTTGCATTTGGGTACTTTATTATGCTGTTTCTCACATTTCTTGAAGGTTTCATAGGGTTTTGTCTTTAATGGCAGTCCTGCTTCTTTTGTGCTCGCTCATGTTCCTTTTTATTTTCCAATGAAAAAGCACCAAGTATTATTTCTACTTTCCTCAAGTTTCAGAGCTCTGTGTTAAGACAGTCCAACAAGTGACTTAAACAGTAGCATCCTTTTGAGATTACTGTCACACTTGAATAAAACAAGGGGCAGAGTCATCTCCTAGTCATTTTAATTAGACGTAGTTCTTTTACTGCTTAGCAAATCAATCTTACATATACATCCACTGCCCTTTCCAATGCCTACTCTCAATCTAGACCTCACTGCCAGTTGCACTAGATATGGTTTGGTTCTCAAGTTAATTCCTGAAAGACTAAATATAACATAGTTTTATTCTATTACCTTAAAACATTATTTTTACTCAACGAAGCCTTCTTCAAAAGCAAACCCCATATCTCTAATGTCATTCCTGAAGTTTGAGAAACTTTGTCTTATAGCCACAATGACCTCTGAAAGTGATATAAATCATAAATCCTAGTAATATAAATAGTAAATCCTCATCTGCCACAAAGGGGCAGGTTCGCATCTGTCCATTGGCATCTCCAGCCCCCAGAAATGCCGTGACCGCTCTCCGAGCCCTGCCATGCATGTTCCTCTCCAGAGTGAAAACCCACTCTTGTTTTGCCAATAGTTGTGTTTTCTATGACCTATAGTAAAAGCATGTGTGCAGGCACCTGCAGGAGACAGGTATTTCCTGACCCAGATGATCTGATGTCAGACAAAATTAGGAAAGATTATGGCCTTGGTGGGATAGGAATCAGTGCCTGTTGTCTCACTAATTACATCTGCTTCAAATGTAGACTGGAGCCCTAGTAATTTCTGCTGAAGCAGGAAAGGGTCCCTGGCCCCAGGCACGGTGGTATTTATTGGCAGGGTATTGACTGCACGGCAGGATCCCGTTTGTACGGGAATCCTGTTGGTGAAGGAGGATGCACAGGCTGGAGGTGTGATGGTCCCTGTATTTCACGCTTTAGGTCCTTCAGGACAGCTTTGGCATCGAGTGCGTTAGCGTTCTGGTGACCAAACACAGTACCTGAGCGGGCGTGTGGGGTCCCAGACTGCCCTGGCTGATGTGTTTGGAAAGTCAGCTGACTTTAGATGCTGGAAACCCAGGGAGGTACAGACCACTGACTAACTCGGGTGGAGACACTGAGCTGAGAAAGCCCCCTGCATGAGGGTGGCAGCGTTTCTGAGCACGCCAGCCACATAACAACCTCTCCCTTTGCCCAGACCCGAGCACCCGCAGCACCCGTCCCACCCAGGGCGCACGCCTCCGACGCGGCTGCAGGGCAGCAGTGGCAGCATTCGTAAGCAAATGCCACTCCCAAGTCGCACCAGCCAGCACTTTCTGCTGGTTTCACTGGAAACTGGGACGGTTGGCTGAGCCAGCCCCCAGCCAGGGTACTGCTACCAGCCAGCCCTGCTCGTCACTGCCCGCTGCAGGACCACGGTGCTGGTACCAGCCCATACAGCTCCTGGGCTGCAGGGTTCTCCAGAGCTGCAGCTTGCCACCCTCACCTGACGCACCCTACGCATTCTCTGCAAAACTAAAGGCCAAGAAAAAACATGTTAAGTTCCTTGTGGCAGTGCCCAAAGGTACTATATCTGAAGATAACATCAACAGAGAGAGCCAGCGCAAGTTCTCTTCACACAAACTATTTCCCAGAGGCTAATGGCAAGGGAGAGAGAGAGAGAAAAAAACAAGTACTGACAGTTTACTGTAGGAGCTCAAAGAAAAAGTGGACAAAGCTAAAAGAACTCCAGCTCTTTGTTCGCATTTAATCCAGTTCAGAGCATTCACTGGTGCATACAGATTTACTTCCCATGGCTGACAGAGCTGGGTATGGTCATTTGGTAAGAAATAGAGGATGTAGGATATAAATTTAGTGCCCTTCAAGCTCTTACATTTTAGGAAAAGTCAGTCTACAACATATAAACATAAAGTTTTAATCTAATGTAAAAAGTGTGACCTGCTGGCTAATACCTTCAAAGAAACAAATCCTGATCTTGAAAGGTGAAGAACACTTTCTGTTTTTGACACGGACCAACTTTTTAAGGGGCAGAGTGCTCCTTCTGCCTCATGGAAACCAAGGGAAAGACCAAGGACTCCTGTCCCTACCCAAAGAATCCCCTATTTTATTTTCCTTCTCCTCTTTTCAAATCTTGTCTTGAATTTATAAAGGCACTGATTTATCAGAGGCTACATTATTCTAATGTAACAGTATTAAAGCACCACCGTCCACATATTTTAATGCAAAACAAATGGTCCAAGCACCTGATATCACAGTACAATAAAACTATCAAATCACCATTGCAGGCTTTTGCTTTTGCTGAGGATAGACAGTTCAAATTACTATTTTCTAAAGGCTATAGAGTCAATTCATCTCTGGCTGAATTTGCAAAACACCGCACTGAAAGACAGAACCAGCGAGGAGGATATATCTACAAGAAGAGAACCAACAAAAGGGTTTGTGAGTGAAAGGTAAAGGGGCCAGGTTAGAAAAGGCAGAACTGGAAGGGAAAGCTCAGCTGCAGAGTACAGTGGACCCAAATTAGGCAGATGTGCTGGAGCAACACACTCCAGCAAGTGGGAAGAGAAAAGGGAAGGTTAGCCAGTAAATCTTAGGAAGTGCTACCTGTGAAAAAAAAGAAAAAAAAAAAAAAGAGAACAATAAAGTGGCACAGCATTAAGACAAAACTCTTTCTCATCCCCCTGCCGCCTCCCATCCCCCTCCAAGCGTTTTTGGTCAGCCTAGAAGGACCCCTAGTACTTAAGCTCAACTAGTATTGCTCAAACTCCTCATGGTCAGGCAAAACCAGACTTTTTCATCCTAACCACTTGTGCTCAGCCTTAGCTGAGACCAGAAAACAAGAAGCTTGTTCTGGTTGGCATCGTGTCACCCGGAGCAGGAGACAAACACGTGACATGAGGCCGCCCGGTTGCTGAACTGCTCCAGCCGCTTGCTCAGCTCTTTCCAGTGGAACTGCTCATTCTCTCAGGGGTTGCTGGCTGTAAATGGGATGCTAATGAAATAAACCAAAAGGCAATTTAGGCTATTTAACTACACTTCAGGAGAAAAGCCCTACCTGGATAGACGACACTAGGCCATGATGCATTTTGTGTAAATGTTTCAAGCCCATTTGGCAGATCCTGATGGAAGGCGAGTTAGAAATATTTTGTTGCAAGTTTGAACATTGTACCAGGATAGAAGGCCAGCCACTTGAACAAGAGCAGTCATTGAATTAGGGCTGAGAAATGTATCCCTGGCTAGTTTCAAATTAAAAAAAGAGAGCTTTTTAAAAGGTACAAATGAGGCTAAAAGAATTTATGTTATTTTTCCGGTTTCTGTGCTATAACTCCTTTTCCGTCTCCTCATCTATCTTCTGAGTGTACTACCTTATGAATGAGTGAGCAATAAAAGAAGTATGCAGTGGCTGAGAAACTCAAGATAACAAGATAATGGAAAACGTAAGCCAAAGCTTGAGCAGAATGCAAGTTAAGATGTAGGCCTGAATATAAAAGTTTCTCACATCTGAGTTTTAGGGCAGTCATTAGACAGTTTGCATGAAAATGTAATTTAAAAGCAGTAGCACAAAATGGGACCTACCATATGCTAAGTTCACATTTGTCAAAATCTTGGACCTATACTTTCTAGGGGGTTTAATCCTGTCTTCAGAGCACACGTGCTGACACTTCACTCATAGGCTAAAATAATTATAAAGCTATTTTAATGCCTTTGAGATCCCTGTTTTCATTGAAAAGGGGCAGAGGAAGGACAATGAGTGAAGAAGCAGCTACAAACTATCCAAAGGTTAGGCAACAGCAATTACTGTGCCTAGGGGACATGGGAACAGCCTCAAGACCAAAAGGTATGAGAATAATAAGCGACTACGTGCAGTCTTTAAACTACTTGGTTTAAGGCTGCCAAGGACAGCACGGAGCTACGTTCACCAGTGTTAGTGCACTACTTAGGATCTGCAGGCTGCACAGCTTCAGGTGTGCTCTTCCTCCTTGCCACCCCCAGTTTAGGCTGAGGTTTTAGACCTGAAGTCCCAACGCACGTCTAGCCTTTGAGCTGGACTTGGCTCCTTCAGTGCAGGCTACCTTTTTCAGCAGCAGCCAGTGCTGGTGTCTGCATGGTGAGTTTTCCAAACATCCAAAACTGAAGGGGGGTGGTTATAGCAAAGGGTTAATTCAAATTTCTGTATCACTGACCTCCCTCCAGCCTTCTAGGCTGCCCAGGTTTGGAGCTGCACAGGTCAGCTGGGGTTTCTCAGGGGAAAAATTATGTGGCCACTCCCTGGACCCAGATAATGCCTCTGGGCTGGGCTTTCCACTGCTGGTATCTGCCAGGTTAGGCAGAATTTAATCATCAAAATTATTCTGTTCTCTTTCAAGCAAAGACCAGTGAGTGAGAAATTAATTGGTGGAATTGGTGTGTTTTCTAGTATTAACCCAACGTAGCTGCTAAGTTAGGTCAGTTATAGGGCTCAGGATAGGCAGCAGGGACTAAGCCGGTCTCCACTTTTATTTGGCAAAGATTGGGTTGGTAAACAAACAGCAGGAGGGAGAAGGTACAAGGGTAAAGTTTCGAGGGATGTGAAGGTTGAAGGGAAGATGAAGCTTGTTATCTTCAAAAGGAAAGGAATGACAACTCAGGCATAAGCATGTGAGACCCCTACAAAGAAAAGAACATGAGAGAGGGTGGAGCAAGCCATGATGTTGAGGTGTTTGAGACACTTTCACAGCATTAAGGAGGTAGAAAAATTGTAAACAAGAATTGATGAGAAAACATGAAACCATTTCCCCATCTTACCCTTTACGCTCTAAGACAGACTTTGTTTTCTTGCAAAGCAGCTGGGGCATTTTGTATGCTCCATTATCAACCTGAGAGGAGGCAAACCACTTCAAACCCTCCAGAAAGTGCGAAGAACTTAGGACTATGGTATATCGAAATAATACTTAGATTTCCAAATTGGAGCATTAACTGGCAACATTTAGAACAGATGATGCCTGTAAGAGTAAATGTTCATCTGCTCAATAGTGTTGATTAACATGAGACCAACAGGAGGATAAGCATTGGCAGAGTTTATCTGCTTGTTCACATCTTGCATCAGCTTATGTCATTTCCAGGTGCAAGAACAGAAATGCAGTTTATTGTTGAACCTCTGTTCTAGTGCCTGTTGTTGAACTTTCAAAGCATTCTGCATGTGGCATTTCGTGTACAGGTGTGATTTTCTGCCAGTTCCTAATTTCACTGCCACATGCCAAAAATTGCAAGAAGAGACAAATCTGAAGCACTCTATGATCATACTGCAAACGAACATGAAGAAAAGCTGTGGTTAAGGAGGGTTCCATTTTACCTTTGGTCCATGGGCTGTGAAATTTGGCAAAGTTCTCTTCCCTACTTAATTCAAAGCGCAAGTGGGGAATCAGTGTTGCAGGCAGAACTCAGTTGACGCTGCTGAGCATTTGCTACCTGGGACGGCAGCATCACCAGGCAAGCAAATCCCGCAGCTTTGGTGGGAACGTGGCTCGTGTCTGGTGGCAACCTTTGCTGGAGAGCAAACCCATCCGTGGCTGTCATTCCAGACACATCAAATAACCCTGTTTTTTTGAAGAGATTCTAGCTTGTGTTAACACATCATTCTTTGTTCTTCCAAATACAGATTCTGGAAGAAAACATGAAGTTAGAGTGCAAGTGCCATGGGGTTTCAGGATCCTGTACCACTAAAACATGCTGGACAACTCTGCCTAAATTCCGGGAGCTGGGCTATATCCTTAAAGACAAATACAACGAAGCCGTTCAAGTTGAACCGGTGAGAGCAAGTCGTAACAAGCGTCCAACTTTCCTCAAGATAAAGAAGCCACTTTCCTATCGCAAACCCATGGATACAGATTTAGTGTACATAGAAAAATCTCCCAATTATTGTGAAGAAGACCCTGTCACTGGCAGCGTGGGAACGCAGGGAAGGATGTGCAACAAGACAGCCCAGCAGTCCAACGGCTGCGATCTGATGTGCTGTGGTCGAGGTTACAATACGCACCAGTACTCAAGAGTGTGGCAGTGCAACTGCAAGTTTCATTGGTGCTGCTATGTTAAATGCAACACGTGCAGTGAAAGAACAGAAGTATATACCTGTAAGTGAGTACGGGGCCGGGCAGGCTGACGCGTCCCTGCCCACGAATACATTTGCACATGCACTCAATGTACCTACACAAGACTGTAGGAAAGACCTGCTCTCCCAGAAGAAATGCTGATGAATGGAGCCCTCTCTTTTCTTCTCATGTTTCATTGCTTATGTGGATACACATTTCAGACTCTTATGAAAGTCAGCCAAGAAACAAAAACAAACAAACCCCACCCCGAGCCACCTGACACACAAAACAGAGGGAAAAAGATCATCTCGGCTAATTTGTGCCTCTAAAGCAAGCAGCATTGACTGCCTTGGGGAGAGACACCAGTCAGAGGAAAATCTCTGAGCGTGGCAACTAACTCTTGGTTTGGGAGAAAGATGGTCAAAAACTTCAGTGTACGAGGAGCAGGGAGGGGTAGGGGAGAAATCCTCCAGAAAGGGCTTTGCACAGGACGGGATGGACAGTGCCCCATTGTGAACGGCCCGTGCGAGTGTGGGGATGACACAGATTTAGGCTTCTACACTTGTGAAAAGCTTCTGCTGGTCTTGCCCATCTTTCCACTTCGTACCATTTGCTACAGCAAGTAGAACTGTTGAAGTTTTCTGTAGACACTGCTTTATCTGCCTATTTTGTGTGTGTGTGTGTGTGCTGCAGATTTTAGCACAGGGATTTGGGACAGTTGGGCATAATAATAGCAATATTTAACAATTTATTCAGATAAAACTAATATTAATTTATTTAATTAAAAAGAACTCTACCAACATTTTTGGAACTATTCTGCAATTAAAGTAGATAGCTGGCTTTCTTTGTGGAATAATTTTGTAGAAACAGCAAGGAAAAACTGGAGCTGTATATATTATTCTTAACTAGGATATTTCTATTAGTTGGACTTGCAGGATATGTTCTACAGTACTAGATGTTTAAGTACAAAAGCTGGCATCTATATATATGTACATACACAAACACACACTGTTGGGGGTTTTTTTTTTAGTTTTGTGTTTTGTTTTGTTTTTCTCCTGTTTGCTGCTAGTTGTCTGGAACAAAAGTCAAGTGGTAGGGGTTACAAATCTTTACCAGTTTTGTTTTGTTTTCTTCAATTAAAGAAAGAAGCATTAATAAAATCCTGTTTGGAATATGCCTAAAAATAAGAAAATCCAGACAAACTTCCATCTTTTGGAAAAATCAACCATAGGATAAGAGAGTATATTTTGTAAGAGACTATTTTTATATAAATATTTTATTTATACTACGTCTGCTTGTTCAACCTGTACTTTTTCTCAAAACAGGCATACAATTTGTAATTCTTAGGCTATTTAACAGAGAAAGGGTAATTAGTTTGTGGACACAACAGCAGCAAGCTGGATACATTCAGCTGCAATCGGTGGATGTGTCAGAAAGCAGAATGAACTTTCTCTCCGGATGTGTGTACAAACTGGCTCTTTTCCTGCAGCTCAATTTGCAGAATATGCGAAACAAGAACAGGGTATGTAGCATCAATTTTGTCACATGGCTTGAATTCATGATTGGTATTAACTGGATGCTCATTTATCCCATTCAAGAAAAAAAAAAAATCTGAATTAGCTTCTCACATGCGTCAGTCATTAAACTGTGGCGTTATGACTAGCAAATGTGCTGTGTGTGCTGTCAGTTAAACCTCTATATTGTGTTACTGTCAAATTTGATTTTAATCACTGGGAGAATGTAGACTATGACTGTAAAAACTAGCATGACACACATCGTCTGATTCTCATAGATAGGATACAAGGCTTACTTTTTGTCCAGCTCTTTTTGGCATTTACATTATTCTTCCCCCCGCCAAGGCCAGAGAGCTCAAAAATCCAGAAAAACATCTAGGCAAATTTAAAGACCTCTCACTTGTTTTTCAGAGCCCAGCTAAGCCATTTTGCATTCCCTTCACGGTATTTTCTTTTTATCACTGCTAATTTCTTCAGATATTTGAGTGGTAAACATCTCTCTGGTTTTAGAATCATTCCATTCCTCCTGCTTGACTCATTTGTGACCAGTTAAAAAAAAAATAAATCTTTTTATGCTGTTTTTCATTGGGTAAGAAACATGGCCTAGTGCTACCGATGATATTGCATGTTCTGTCTGGGACAGACCGGACTCTTCCCTCTTCCCAGACTACAGGATTTCACGCCTTTAACAGGGCTACGAGGGGCACCAGCAAAGGCAACAAACCACCGTCCCGCGTGCGGGGCCCGTCGCTGACTCCTGGGGATAACAGCCAGCGCTACAAGGAGTAGATGACACAGATACATCCTGTATCTGTCGAACTTTCTGGGGCAAAACTCCCACCTAAGTCTGCAAAACCAGAGGAAGTTTCCTGAGAAAGTAAACAGAAGCATCACAAAAGATGTTGCAAAGTTTCGCTCTAACAACCTAGCCTTTTAGAACTTGTCTGAATGGGGCTTTTTTTTTTAAAAAAAACCTCACTTCTCGTATATAGGTTATTTGTGTAAGAACACGAGCCCATGCGGTACCTGATCCTGGCAATGTATAACTAGGATTAAATATACAGTTTCTTTGCAGACCTGCCACTTAACACAAAATAGAAATTTAATGCAATCAGACACCAGCACAAGATATCAAAGTAAAATGATTAACATAATTTCCTCTCAAACTTATGACTTGCCAACAGAAAGCAATATAAAGGCAATTCTTTTGGGTAGTTGAGTCATTGCTTTTAGTTCTTCTAAATTCCACACATCAAGAATTAATAAAACATAAAATGCGATGAAGTACAAACAGTATGGATGTTAATTACGACACTGTATTATGGTTAAATAATTCCAATTCTAACATCTAATTTTGGAATCTCCCCCTCCTTCCCCGGTTTGTGTTGGTTTTTACTTAGTGGATACAATATCATAGTCAAAAGTGTGTTTTCTTCACTGATTAGATTTATTTTACAAATTATTACCTTTGCAGCATGTTTTTACCATAGAAAATAATCTGTAAAACTCCTGCTTCCTGTATATTTCAGTATGCAGTGATGTGCAATGTACAGCTAGCAGATTAATTATTGAAGGACAAATATCTTTAAGCAGTTTTACTCACAATAATAAAGAACTGGATGCGCAATGAAATTAATTTGGTACATACTTTCCCTATATTTTACAATATTGCTGGTGATCAGTGCGAGAATTAGAGAAAACGTCAATTTGTTTGATGACTGGAATACCAGTTTGGGAACTGTGAATTAAAGAGCAAGGAAAACCAAATGCTGCATTCAACTACTTGGAAATTTGGCTGTGTCATCTTAGCTAGGAGAAATCTGGCCCATCCAAATCTGCCATGGAGTTAAGTGGTCATTCTCTAACTGGGCTTGAATGGCATGAAGAATAAACAGGAGAAGGAGAGAGATTTACGATTTTGTAGATATTCCCTCCCCCGACAACAGTTTGTTCTTTGTCCTTGGGGATAGAAGAGCTCTGTTTTAACTCGGTGAAGATCCCCACAATGGGAGCGAAATGCACACAACTGCTGAACAATACAGCTCTCAAAAGAAAATACATCTTTTCATCTCTACTAACCCAGGGCAGCGCTCGATTGCCGTCCACATTAATAACCTAGCTGAGGCTTTTAAAGAAAACATACATTGAAGAAGCAGGAAGAGTAAGAGGAATAGGAAGCGTAAGAGAACAAGTATAATTGCAAGTTGGGAAGCTATTATTTATGAATTCTCACTTCCTTATTTGATAGCAGAACGGTGATTCATGGAAATGAAGCAGTTCATGGAAATGAAGCAGTTCTACCTTGGAATTCCTAAGCAAGTTTTAAGGATTTTACCTCTCAGGCTTTTCAAAAGGACAACCAACCTGAAAACAATTAGCTTGGATACTCGAAGTACCTACATAAAACATGAATCAGTCAATGATTAAGTTTTCTTTGCCATGTATGCACAAACCTAATGGAGATATGTCTTTCAACAGTGATAATTAAACTGAAAACATCCTTAAAATGTACTTTTACGTGGCTCATTTGGTAAAGTTATTGTAAGGGTGCATAGTTACTTAGAAAAGGAAAATAATGGACATGTACCATATTACACAAGGTTCTTAATGAACTATCTTGTGGATTACAAAACTGTTTTTAACTGACCGCACTCAAAAATCAATTTGGTGAATACAGAAACATCGCAGACTGCAGTCCGGGTGCAGATATTCAAATTAAGATTCAGCATAACTATTTCAGACAAAATTTTACATTTATCATTATAATAGATACCAGGAAATACGCGCTGTGAATGTCCAAAATGAGCATATTAACTAATACACCCCCTCATCCCCAACTTGCAATGCCAAGAAGCTGAACAAGAAGCCCTGGTAACCCCCACCTGAACAAGCAGCTCTCCCACTCTGCTGTTGGTAGAAGGACTGAACGGCAGGCACAGTGACTGACAAGCCTAGGGAGGGCTGCCCAAACCTGTCAGCCAACAGGGGTACAGTCCGAGTCAGGCTTGAATGTTCCAAAACTGTCCAAAATTGAACCAAGTATAGGAATTTTATCACACAGCAGAATTTCAGATAATGAAGCTCATCTAGATTCCAAAACACCGTTCCTTAACTGGTGGTTATCTCAGATAGTTGTCACCATGGCAAGTGACCTAATTTGCTAACCCCTTTCACGTTCTTCTGGTTAAGATCATACCAATAATTCCTCAAAGGCAGGCGTTTTAATCTTGAACACAAATTAAGGGAATCCTTCCTCTGGAAACAAACAATTAATAACATATAATTAAGTCAAAATGATGAAAAGATGTACTTGGATCTAATGGACTCCAGGTGTTTGAAGAAGGACATCAAAACTTTGTGGTACCAGAGGTGACACTGTAAACCACTAAAGACTTCTTCTGATGCTTTGGAGTTTTATGAAATTACTGGGTTTTCTTCCATTTTGTTGGTATTACATATTCATAGATTCATCAATAGCACGCATCATGTAATTTGCAACTGGGAGGTCAGAAGCAAGTCCCAGAGAAATCACACTTCTAAGTGTAGCATGATGTATTTACTACTGGTGCTCTCAGGTCTTACCTTACCTTGATCTTGTATTTTTGTGAGCAAAGTCATTGCATCACGCTCTTGGTAGGAAAGATGCCTGCTTTGTAAAGAGGTTTGGTATCTCTGGGAGAAGATGAGCTTATATTTACATTAGAGAAATGTTTCCAGGATTGTGTGCGCACAAAAAAAACAAAAATGAGGAAAAGAGGATAGTATCAAAATTGCACTACTTGCCTACGATTATTAACACATACCCAAGCTCTCTTAGCATAGAAAACTTAACCCCAGTTTTTGTGTTTCTTATGCTACCTTGCATCCTTTCCCTACACCCCCCAAATACAAGTAGTATATATCATAGCAGATAATATATATCATAGCAGATCCCCAGCTGATTTTGTGATTGCTGATGCAAACAATTCACTAGCAGTACATCACATACTTGATACCACCAGCACAGAAAACCCTGTGCAACTCTAATTCATGAGAATGCAGAGAAGTTTTCCTTGGGAACACCACATTATGTACAACTTTCTGTTACTGTAGTGCTTCACTTTCCCATCTTGGCCAGCACACCTGCTTGCGGTGTGTGTGTGCTTGATATTTTATGCTCTCTGAGCACTTGGAGTTCTGGCTCTCTACGGAGTGCTTATAAGCTCTCCAATCCATCCCCAATCACTGATGCCTTGTGTGTCTTGATTTTTGGTCTCTATGTGGGGCTACGACACACTAGAGGAGGAGGACTCAACGCAAAAACCCATTCATCCTCTCACAGCATACCTTTAATTTTTCAGACCAGAACAAGAAATATGGAATTACTCCAGTCATCTAATACACCGTGTTGTCCTAACTCACCTTCTTAAGATTATTGAGACAGCTGCACTGGTGGTTATTTAAAACAAAGTTAAAGAGAGCGGACCAGAAGAGGTGTTCTCTAATCAGCTAAACTTGCATTAGAAATTGTAGCAAAACCTGTAAAGAGACAGTGCTGAGTTTTGTCCTTCATCAGGCAGACTCATGACTTCACTTGAACCATACCATAGATAGTGCTTAATATTATTGGCTGATCACATTCATTCTTTATCCACAACCCTTTTCCAGTCACTGACTTTTCTTATTATCTCAATGTTATTGAGCTTGTTTCACTCACACGGTGTCAGCAAACACTGCTTTAACTATTAAGATTTTACAAATTAGTTTGGCAGATTCCCTCCTGATCCTTTATGCCATTTCTCCTTTTACCCTGAAATTCTTTTATTATTTACACAAAAAGGGGCCACGAATGCCATAACACTCTTAACACCTCAATGACAACAAAACTCCAAACCTTATTTTTGGCCTCATAGAATTAACAGAATCAAGTGCCATTAGAGAGGTTTGTGGTATTGTCCCAAGGGTTACATTTTACTGTCACATACTTTGACTCATTCTTGGCAGTGGAGCATAGAGATTCTCCAAGTGATGGCAACAGTATCTTGCAGAAAAGTAATTTCTACCCAACTCCAACAGACTGCTTTTTGGTGTGATCAGAGAAAAGCAGTTCACCAGACAAGACCTAGTGTAACTAGGAGACAGATAAAGAACCTAATGGCCTATTACAGATAGGGTGAAGCCCAGAAGTGCTTTAGAAAACAGCAGACAAACAACATAGGAAGGAAACCCCCCCAAAAAAATTCAATGTATGGACGGCACTCTACTGAGTCTACCAGGGAACACAGACAGGGCTTGGCTAACCGGGCAGATCTGAGCCCAAGTGGAGGCTGCCGAGTTGTTACGCAGCTCGTAGTGCAATCTCATTTGGCTCAAGCCAAATCCAAACATCTAGTCCATGGAATCAGCAAGAAACCTGTTTTGTGAGTTGTTTCTCGTGCTTAATTTCTTTCCTAGCAGCTTTTCTTTTGCATGCGGGCCCATGGAAATATGCACTATGGGCATCACATCTGCCCACATATAGGTTATTTTGAAATGATTTAAATTTGATCTGAACTGTTTTAAACTACAGAGGATATTAAATAACTAGCACCTTGAGAAAGAAGTTAACGAAGGACAGAGAAGATACAGTACAGGTAGTAGCATTAGACCATAATGCCATCACACAGGACTGGAAGATATCTTATTTATCACAAAAGAAAAAAAAAAAAAATCAATTTTTTTTTCTTATACTTAAAAAAAGAAATCAGGATAATTCCTTTTAGCCTTCTATAATGCTGTGGTGTCAAGTTGTAGAACCGTTCTGCGCTGAGCCTGGCCTCAGTCAGCCACTATTATCCCCATAAACAGGCAGGAAATCAGGAGACACAAAGCACAAGAGGGTTGGCCAGTGGGCACAAAGGAAGGCTGTGAAAGAATTAGGACTACGGCCCAGAGTTCTCAGCTTTTGCCATCCTGTTTTCAGGAACTCGAGCAATGTCTGATTTGCCTCCATTTATAAAAAGACATATCCAGATTTTAACATTTTGGAAAGATATTCACTGCGTGCAGTGGGTTCGCTGCGTGTTGCGTGTAGCTGAAGTGAGGAGATTCCTTCTTCTCAACCTCATTAAATGCTAAGCACACAGTAATTAATATAGCCTCCACATTAAGTATGAGTCATGCACCAGGGAAATTGTAGAAACCTAGTCTCGTGTTTTGTCTCCTAAGTCAAATGATTAACAAAGATGTGAGGCAAAGGAGGTAGCAGAGCGTAGGCTTTCTAACTCAGGAGATGTGGACAGCAGTTGCGCAGGGGGAACAAATAGCCTCTGGCAAGCTGAAACTCCGTGCAAAGTCTGAGGATCTCCGTAAAGCAGGGACGAGTTGCTGTGATGCTTCATCACCGCAAGGATGTCAAAAAGTGAACAAATAGTCTAATGGAGAGTGTTTAATAGAACAGTGCTAAACCACCCTGTATTTTCTGCCACCAAAAGAGGGGGATGTGAGGTGACTCACTCAGGTCACTGAGTTGTACCAACTAAGTCCAAGTTGTGAGAGTCAGAACAGAAGCTAAAA
>VXBL01005110.1:274765-309720 GCA_013400195.1 Aramus guarauna | reverse complement strand
GCTAAAAAAAAAAAAAAAAGAAAGGATTAAAGCCTTTCTAAGCAGTTAGAACGGCAATTTATCTGCTTCTGTCTCTCCTTTTGTACTCCGCTTGGGTACCAGTCAGAATATTTTGATGCTTGCCCATCTTTAGTTGCAAGCCACATGAGCTGAATTCAGATGAAACAGTAAAGAAAAAAAACTTCCCAGAATATAGATTGTGTTTATTTAGGCCAGACCAACTTGGACGAAAGTGCAGAATCAATCAAAGCCTAAAAGGAAGCTGGCAAGCTGTCAGTGCCTCAGCACATCCTAGCTGCGCTTCCTCCATGAGAAAGACAACGGCGAGGGGCTGAGAAATTCTTTGCGTTTATAACATAACATTGGTTTATATAACAACAAGATGAGATAAGGTGATACACGGCCCTTAATTAATGACTGCACACCAAAGTTGTCATTTTGATGACTTGTTTGGGCAGGAGTGGTAATGGCTGGGTGATAGATTATTCTCCCTTTATCCTGCCACAATGACATCTGCTTTATTCACAGATCAGCCACCAGTTGCTACAACAACGCCAGCGTGCTTTAGAAAATGTTGTTGAGCTGCTGAGAGAATCTTGGCTACCCATTAGCAAAATGTTAACTATGCAAAACCAAATAGCGTGTGGTTTTGTTGCAGGAAAGAAGTCAATGCTCCGCAATAAGTAAGAATGTCAAAAAGAATTTACATTCAAAAAGTAGAGAAGGGGTTTAACCCATGATATCACCATGATTCAAAAATCCCCCTGGAATTCATTAGTGGGACATTAGGCCTGAAGAATGGAGAAAATAAATAACGAGTTTTAAAAAGAAAGAACAAATACACTTTCCTCTGAGCAGCTTGTTGTCTGCAACATTTTAACATGTCCGTTGCCCCTTCACTTTTCCTGTTCATTGTCTTAGAGTTTTACACAGTAATCCTTTCCTAATAGGGTTTTATTTATTTTTATTTCTTTCTTTTCTTCCCACTGAGCACTTTTAGGAGATGCTAGGTGCTGTTAAACCATGCTAGGAAACTGATTTGGCTGCCAGTAAAGTCCCTCGCTCCCACTTCAGTGGAAGGTGAGAGAACCTCGCTCTCCCACATATTCCTTAGAAAGCCAATGCCAGGAAAAGCATTTTCAGGCGTTTGTAGGAGGAAGAGCTTTGTCCTCCAGCCAAAGAACGTGGCATCACATTGGAGAGCCACACAGGGCAAGCCGTGCCTGAGGAAGCACGAGCAATGCCGGGAGCAGGTGAATGTCCCCTGGTAAGGGAACTGCGCGTGGCGTAGTGATGATGGGGTCAAAAGCACTGAAATCTCCGGCAGCTGAAGTAGCTACTCTGTGGAAGAGGTGTCTGAGCTGCAACGTTTAGAGTGAAATTCCTCCAATTTCTAGGAAAGCATCACTTGTCGTCTCCCAAGTGATTCACGTCGGGCTGATGGCCACTGACGGTGCTATTAATACACGTCGGACGGCATCTCACAGAGAGAGGTTTCCCCTGCTCCCGATGCGTGCTTTCGTTGGAAACAGGATGGGTCTATCTGTCTTGGTCATAATTTTTCATCCACCTCAAAGTTAAGTGAATATAATTCTTAATTTGTTTTCCAAATGACTCAAACAATTTTCTTCCCTTTGTCTCCCCAGCAAGATCAGATCGATTTTACAATGTGTTGTACTTCAAATTTAACTTCATTAAATGTTTATAACATTAAGAGACTAATGACATAAGCCCTGTCTGTGGTATTTATAGGCTTTATGAAGAGACTGAAGACCTGAAAGGACTGAAGTTCAGGTTAATTCCTTGAGAACTAATTTCAACACCTATTCTTATCTGCAAAACACGAAATACTACTACTATTTCAGGGCTATCATGTTAATTTAACTGCAAGTTTATCAACCGTTGGAGTTTGAAATCTAAAACCAGCCCTCGACAGATCATAAGTGCATTGTTTTTCTGTCACAGTAAATAGATCCCAAATGTTAATCTAATGATCTAGTTACATAACCAAGCTCAAGAAAATTTAAGCTACCGATTACTGGAAGAACGTATGTGGAAAATCATCAGTAGCTGGTTTTGCTACATTCTGAACATTCGTTATAGTCCCCTCCCCAAAGTGGTTTGCTGGCTTGTATGGGCCCTCAGTTGGATTATTTTTAATAGGTATTTTCACATTATGATTGCAAACCCATACTTTTAAATTAAAAATACACCTATACTTTGCTGCTGTCCACCATCCTCCTGTCCAACTACCACGTGTCTGTTTTCCCTCCTCGGTCCTGAGCTTTCTGCTTCTTCCAGAGCTGCTGATCTTCAGTCCATGGAAATTAAATGGAGCTCAGGGAATACTAGCGCTAATGCTGAATTAGCACTAGTTGAATTCTATTCCAATGCAATGTTAATTTTCAAGGGAGTACAACGGGGAAGTGGGTTTTTGGGTTGGGTTTTTTTTTTTTTTCATTCTTGAGGGTTTTTTTTTCATTTAGTTTGTAGTATAATCAGAGCTTCAGAAGTGCCAGTGGCAAACTGTGCTCAGAAAGTGATGGCTGCTGGAAGCCATACCTGACTCGCACATCGGAGCCTACTTCTCTGAGCGCTGCCTGTCCCTATCGCCCAGGGGAGGCACTTCTGAAGCGCGAGAGGAGACGTACCCTGAGCACTGCTGCTGTAAGCACTTGAGAGAGTAAGTGTAAAACGGAAACGACGTGTAACAGGTGACTAATGGGTTGCTTGAAGCTTTTTAACATGTTGGATCATACCTTCCCAACTTTACCCAGCAATACCAGCAGACATCGCAGCGTAACTGAGCAGCAGATTAAATTCACATTTCAGTTGGTCTCACATATAGGGAATGAGCGTATGGGCCTCGGTGCTGTTCTTTTAGACTTAATGCAGTTCAAGACTAAGTTTAGCAGCTCAGCACATCTACCCAATGCACTGGTGATTCACTCAGCGTTTCATCTTTTCAGGGGCTAAAGCTCACTCTCAACTTTAAAGAAAGAGCACAGCAGAAAAGGTAATTTTTAAAAGGACCCTGTGTATCACAGGTATGGCAAGCAAAGAGAAAAGCAGTATTCGCCGGCATCGTTGTCATGACTACAAATTGAAATCTCTATCTTCCACATGCACGGTATGTAATCTGGGAAAAGTCCAAAGAGCATCCTTAAAAGGCCACTAACATCTGATGGCAGCCCGGAGCCCAGAGTGAGAAGCGGAGGCGGTCGCGCCGGCTCAGCCCCAGAGCTGATCTGCTCAGCGAAGCAGCACCGGTGGGTGCCACGCTCGCTTGGCCACCACCGGCCCACACCAGCGGCCGTTCTCTCGGTTGTCCCCCATGTTTACGTGCGGATGTCTCTTTCAAGCTCTCCAGCTAAAACCCAGCACATGTCCCTGCTGCCCTACGGACTGCCATTTTAAGCTAATTATATACTAGGAACTTTATTTCCTGAAAACATATATTGCCTTACCAAGAGGTATGGATAACATCTTCATCTGCCAGAAACAGGATTAGTTTTGACAGACTTATGTTTACAAACATAAAATTTATCACTTTTTTTTTTTTCCTTTAAAATAGCACCTGTGTACACCTGGAACAAGACAGTAGCTAATGATTTATGTCGGACAGTAACAACGGCTGGTTTTGCTGGAACTATGCCATAACTTAGTGTCTGTTACTCTGCCCTATTGGGTCAAGACAACACATCAGTCAAGTAAATCACTTAAGTAAATTATTGAGAACTTAAATTGACTTTTTCTACATAATATGTAATTACTTCCTTGAACCAACATTCCCTTACATCACCGATCTAAAAAGCTTTCTATTTATTTTTTAACTGAATATTGATTGAATTTAAATTACAGCCAGCATGTACTATTTTTCTGAAGTTCAGATTCTAGAGAACAAACTTTCCAGCAACTTTGTGAGCCTTTGCTTGCAGTTCCTCACCACCCACATGCCCACGTCACTCAGCACAGCGAGCCTTGGAGCTGCAGATCTGCCCGGTACGTTCACAACACAAAACCGAGCCCAGTGCATCTGCTGACAGTTTTTCAGTGCCAACACACTTGAAATTAAATCGCTGGGAGATACTGAAGGTAGTACAACAGTACAGGGGAAGATGAAAGACAAATTTGCAACATCAAGTTCTCACCGAAACGTTGTGAAGCAATGAAGATTTTTGCTGTAGCCAGCAAGACAGTTAAAGCCCAGAACTGAGAATTACAAGTGTAATATCTCCACGGGGACTTCTGAGATCTAGAGTTCCACAAGGCTGCATCTGCTATGGACTACGCCTATACTCCTATCACAAGCCTAGAAGAAAAACCAAATATGCAGAGATTTCTCATGTCGCTACAGAAAGACAGCGAGAGAGATTTTGCAGATCACATTCTGCTCCTGAGCTCCCACCCTTACTTCAAACACAGGGTGCACGTACGTGGCATTGCAATGTGTCTGAGCCCAACAGCCCTGAGTCAGAGGAACCTGGCCAGCTCAGCTGCCCTGCACAGATTTTTGACCCGTGATCTGTAGCATGAAGGCAATTCAGTTAATAGGATGTGGGCTTGGATCACTGGAATTACCTCCAATGGTAGGAAAAAACCCTGCTGAGGACAAATATCCTTCCTGTCAGATGGTCACTGTGTCCTGTCCTCAACCATCCTCCTCAAAACTACCTTTTAAAAACCTATTAAAAAAAAAAAAGGTCACTCTAAAGTATTTTTCCTGCTTTAGGAGACAATAGAGTGGAAAGAGGCACCAATCATTTTCAGAAATATCTGCATACAAGTCTGGTGGAGGGGAGGAGAGGCAGGACGGAGACTCTGGACTCAAAGAAGGAAGTTTTGAAGTTGGAGGAGCCTCACAATAAAACCTCTCACACAGACAGAGATCGCATACCCTTGTGCTGCTTTGGGCATAAATAAAAAGCCCCTTAAATTTAAGTTTGAAACTGTGGTCAGACAACCCTGGGCTGCAAAATATGGCTGGCTTTAAGAAAAGGCCGAGGCAGGTGGCTGCCCATCCTAGCAAGGGCAAGCAGGAAATCAAATTTGTCAATGTGCAACCTTTAATATTCCTTAGTCAGAATCATTTCCGGTTAAAATTGGCAGAAGTGGTGAACATAATTCTCTTAGTATTTTATTAGTGAGATGGGAAGTTAATGGGAAAGGGCAGCTAAAAGTACTTCTTTCTGCTAAGGCTACGAAATACATTAAAGTCAGCGCTGTCATGGATTACACCCAAGGTCACAGGATTCAGTCACAGGAATTGATTACTGATATTTACAACTCAACAAATTGCTTCAAGCAAGTGTGACATCATGCCCCACACTATTTACCAGAGGAACTACATACAGTGAGGCTATAAAATTGCTCATCAGTCTGTGAGTAGGCTAATGTGTAGACCTTCAGCTAGAACAAGTATAATTCTACTTGCCCAGTCTAATATTCTGTACGAAGCCGCAACTGTGTGACCCTAGGAAAGCAAGAGAGGTGGTGTTAGTCGAGTTCACACGTTCCTGAGCACGCTGCTGACTAACGTTCATAGCAATCCCTTTTATTCAGATGTGCGATTAGAGAAAACAGCTTTCTATTTAATGCATTTAATTGTATTGTAATTAAGAATAATTTTAAAAAGCAAGGTCCTACTTGTATCTGCTGCAACAGCATAAAGCGAACCGTCTCAGCACAGCAGCAGACAAAACAGCATGCTGTGCCCGAGCCAGCTCCTGCCTGTATCCTGAGGACTTCTCACCAGCAGACAGTTATGGATGCTTGGACTGAATCTTTGTTCCTCTCTGTACCACGTATCCCCCCTCTGGTTCTCCAACACAAAAGGTCAGTTTTATGCTGGTATGTTTTACGTTAGTTGAACGTGTCAGTGCAGACAGACACCAGGGAATCCTCAACCAGGAGTCATTTCACAGGTTGCCTATGGTCTGTGTGGACAAGCAGCTGGAGGACAAAATTCCCAACCTGCCCCGATGGGGGTCTGCACGGGGACACTTCCTCCACACATGTCCCAGGAGAAATCCAAGACAGGAGCACTCCCAGAGCCCACAGGCAGCAGGGACATGGAGCTGGCTTTGGCTCAGAGCACCAACCTGGCCCGGTGGCGGAGGGAAGCGCTGATGGGTGCTCCATCGTGCTGATGGGTGCTCCACCTCAGGCCCCCTCCCCAGGGCCACGCAGCTCCTCCACAGGCCGTGGGCTGTGCCCCAAGCACCCCACAGAGCTACCTGCAGGGGACGTGCCTCCTCAAGCCCCAACCTTCTTGCTCAGCAGTGCACAGTTCTTCATGATAGAGTGGGTAGTTTTTTCAAGTGCCAAAGGAGGCAAATCCCCTTTCGTGTAATTGCAGGTGCTTCAAGGTGCTCGTGGACTTTGCCCAACTGGTTTGTACAATTAGACTTTTTTCTCCTCCCCACTGGAATCTGTCATTTCCCAATGCATTACATTACACCATAAATTGAATGTGGGTTTGGTTTTGGTTTTTTTTGCTAACCTTTATGAATCCTCTTGAGTGATCTGTGGATGGGATCAGCAAACAAATTTTGCTCTAGCTCTCCAAACCCTGACACATGAATTGATTTCAGCAGGACACATTAAGTGAATGATGGATCTCTGCCAAAAAGGCATGTAGGATTTTGCAAGGGGGAGGGGAAGAAGAAAGAGACTTTGCTTTCTCCCTTTCTTCTCCTTCTTAGCCAGTCTTGTTAAGAAAGGGCAAAAGCACTTAAATTCATTGCTCTCAAAGTAAATTGGTTTTCTTTTCTACTCTCTCAGAAGTCCTTTTTCTTCTGGGCTTATCCCATTGTTGCCTGCCTCATCCTTAAAGCAAAAAGAGGCGAGATGTCTGCTCGCCCCCAGAGCTGCGTCCGCCCCGTGAGCGGCCGTAGTGCCGCTCCACCGAGATGTGCGCTTCACGTGGGTTCAGTTTCCCACTGCCTGCCTTGGCATCGCCATCTCTGCCGTTGGCTTTCCAAGGCTTGCTGACAGTTTCTCAAGCACATTAAGGCGGGCAACAAGAGCGGAGCTGTTGTGATAAATGACAGTAAGATCACAAGCTTTAGGGAGCTTGTTCCTCTCCGTTCGCAGCTCTCTTGAGAAGTTTTCAGAGGCTGTAGTTATCACCCTGTTCTGTATGCCGAGCCAGAGCTTTTGATGCTAATTTGTTGGCACTGCAAACTCCCACTGCAAACGATAGATCCCATGACCTTCTTCAGTTACAGATAACACAAACTACAGTTATATTTAAGTGGCATATTGGTTAACCTCAGTGGCTTGCAATACTTTCCTTTGACTCAATTTCTATCGTTAATAAAGGGTTATGTTACAAAGGCACCTTGGAGTTTCTCTCAGGGAAATCTAGCCAACAGGCTCTTTCTTGTGAGCAAATTTCTGCACTGAGCTTCTGTTTTAGCCGGGCTGTGCATTACAAACACTCTGAAACACCAGCAGCAATGAAGACATTAACGCTACATTATGAAAGGTATTCTGGCAAAGTGTTTCCAAAATTAGATGCTCTCTGTAGCAACTATTATTGCTGCTATTGCTTTCAAATCCTCTGAAAGGATTTGTGGAGAGAATCACCACATAAGATCTGGTCTAGCTTACCGCATCCAGTAGAAATATGAGATAAATAAAGACCACTAATGAGAGAATGGGACTGGGGGCAGAATTTTCGTCTTCAAGAACACAAGACAGCTACCTCACTAAGAAAATCCATGAATCCCAGCTCCTCTTGTATTTTGAGGGAGTTGAGTAGTGTTGCATTTTGCAGTCAGAATTCAGTTCTCTCACACACATATACACACATTTCAATGTTCAGTGCCTGACACCAAGAACCCTTTGCCACAACCGTTGAAAACCCATTGCTATCAGTCATTAGCACGAAGATGCTGGTTACTCCTACCTGCGTTAGCGGAGCACACGTGAACTCTCTGCAGTAACGCCCTTAGGACCCCACATCACGAAGCAGTAGCCAGCGACCATGTGTCAGGAAGCGCATGATATGGGCATTACTTCTGTGTTGGTTGGAGGGGAGAATCAATGCTTAGTGGTGACCAAGCCTCCCTGAGACCTGTCACAAGGTAGTGACAGCATTTCAGCTCCTGCGGAAAGCTGCAGATCAAACTGCCCAAGGGTCCAGAAGGAGCAATAGTGCCAACAAGGAGATACAACTCCTAACCTTTCTGGAAAGACTTGGACGGGGTCCTTTGGTAGCTCTTCCACTCTTAAAGCCAACGCACTTCCTTCTATTGAGGAACAGAATTTTCTTATTGAATAAACCCACATCTTTTTATGTTAATCTAGTCAAATAATAAGAAAGCAATGAGGGTGCAGAGTTTGGGTTATGTTCCATTAGTGCATTTCAATAAGCTGAAGAACCAGATATACCACACTTTCTTCTGGAGACTGGACACGTGGATGACAAAACCAAAACTTGCAATACTTTGTGCTGTAGAAGACTAGGACACACCATTCTTCAACACTACTCCAAAAAGCCCCTTTCCTATTATCCCAAGCAGATCTACAATACATTGTTTTCACAAGAAAAACAAATCATAATTTCTTCTCCTCTCCTTCCCAGCAACAGAGTAGTGACTTTTGTTTGCTAATGAAGCAAGGCAGCCACCGCAGTCTGTATATACTGCTTCAGCTCTAGATGTGAAACCGGACAAAAGGGTTAATCCATACGAGTTCTTGCTGCCATTGACATTTCAGTCAACTTTTTCTATGGGTATTTGCTCAAAAATGGTACTCTCAAAAGCAAAACTGTTCAGTCAACATGGCACATAATTTAGAGCTGCCTTTCACTCTGGTGTGCTGCTACCGAAGGGAAAGAAGGTATGACAGCTTCTCACTCCTCAAGATAAATAAGTTCTAGATAATTTACCTTGTTTAAAGACACATGGAAAAGTCTAAGAAGTAAAAAAATCTACTAAAAGTTTAAGCTTCTCCCTCTTTAAAACAGAGAACAAAATAAATGGGTACCAATCCATGCAGATAGGTTTCATTTACAACTGTGATTCTTATCCATTCCCTTCTACTCTCCATCCCAGTACCCCCATCTTCCGTGCACCAGTTCCTCTCCCCTTACTCTTTTTCTTTGTTCTCACTAGTACCATCTCCCCATTCACTGCTTGATTGCCCAGAACCTGGCAACTTCAAGCCAGTAAGGCACATCTGCTCCTTGTTTCCAATAGATCGCATCTGAGTCAATTGTGTGCCAAAACTGTCCTAGACCTTCTAAAAGTTGATGTAGTTATATAAACACAAAGCCTTTATCGAATTGGCCACGGATTTGCTCATTCATCAAATTCCTCAATAGTTTGTTCAAGAATGTTAATTATTATAAGCTTATCATTAACCAGCTTGCTTGTGTTACCAAGATTTGTCTTTGGTTTGCCAGGGACAAGACTGCTGAAATTCTGTTCTGTTGTCTGACTTGCATCTAGTTGAAGGTTATGAACTAGATTTATACAGAATGAAATGATGAATGGGGATTGAGTCATTTCATGTATTAGCATTCCATACTTGCTTAAATGAGACAATTAATTAAGATAATTTCTACAACATGTGTAAGTGTTCCTATACATCTCAAGTAAAGAAATACTACAACTTCAGTATGTCATAGTAAGTCTGAGCATCCAAATATCTTTTAATCCTTTCAGTGCGATTTATGCTCATGAAAATGATACATTTTCTCCTTATTGCTAAAATAAGGCAGTAGCATACGATGGAGATACCAGCACCTGGCGTATCTAGAACAACATTTAAATCCACACAGCAATGCACCTACACTGCAGCATGCACACTCAAACAAGTGTTTCTCCCAGAAAGGTTTTTCCTCTTTTTTGCACTTTCCTGGAAATATTTATCATCAACTCAATATAGTTAAGGAAAGCATCCTGCTTTTAAACATGCTAGGGTGGATTATGCTGCCAGTAAACAGGATAGTCCGTTGCAGTAAGACCCAGAAGAGGTAAAGTATATCTTTAGGCCTATGCTACAGTACACAGTGCACAGAATTGCAGCAGTTTATGCATCCACTGGGGATGAGTTATCCAACCCACCTTCCCTTTTTTCCCAGTCACTAAAGGTGACGAGCAGGACACAGAAACCAGTAAGATAGAGAGGTCTTAAAAACCGACAATGAATAGAAAATCAGAGGGTCCTCCCCAATGCTCAGTGCCAAGTGGCACTCCATCTCTAGACCACGGCAGAGAGAGGGAAAAAGAGAGAGATATCTGCTGGCTTCCATGAAGTGCGTACAGTGCAAGACTCGTTTGATAGCACCCCACTCCATTATGCGGTGTAGGTAATGTCACTAACCTTTGTATTTTATGCAGCTGCAAGCAATATTGCGACAACGTACTCTTCTGAAGCAACCATTGAGCTACAGACCTCTCACCTTGGCATTCATAATTCCCAGCAGACACCACCAGCTCCTTCTCCTGAGCACATTGCTTCCTTTCTTCACCTCCACCTCAAACCCTTTCTAGACTAGCTCCATTTCCTTTCCATAGCAGTCTCAATGTGAAAGGTATTGTCTTGGATTGATATTAGTAGCATAGTATTTTGCGGTAATTACATGAGACTGATGCCCTCCTGCAGTTATTGCTGTGGCAATTAAAAAGGATTAACTAACAAAGATAGCTAGGTTTACTGAATAACTGAATATATACAACTATAGTGTACTCTAAATTATTCCTCAGTTTTCGAGAGTAACTATTGTAATGTACATTAATATATTACATTGAGCACTTCCTCCTATTAGATTCTAATGTAATGAGATAATTTTCCTCCTTCAATAGTAGTATTCCTATCAACTTAGGAGAGAAAACGCATTTATTTCTTTCTCCTGTGGATTATTTGGAATAACTCCATAGTCCATTCTTACAATTGGTTATTAAAGCATGGGTAGCTCAGCTCAACTAAGTGGACCGAAATCATACACAAGTTTGAACAACTAGGGAACGCAATCAAATGATGCTCTGCTACATTTCATGATGCAACAATGGAAAAAATAAACCTCAGATCCCTACAAAACACATGGCATTAAAAACTACATTGCAATGTGAGACATCAGGGCGTGTTATTCAGGACAGCTGAATTCACATAGTCAAATATCATTACATGATAATTGCACTACTTAGGTTTGCATTTTGTGGGGGCACTATTATTTCATGATTTAGAGCACATTGTCTCATTCTCTAAGCTATAAAGCATTACAAATAGGATTTGCAGGGTGGGTGTTTCAGTTTTGAAATGAAAACTTTGCTATAAAGCAAGTAAAATGAAGATCTGTAGATCTATGTGGGAAGAGTGGAGACAAGTACAGCATAACCATGATCAGCTGACTCCTATTAGACTATGTGTTCAGGTTACGGAATTCTTGAGTAGAAAGACACTCCCTGAAAACAAACAAACAATAAAGCCCCTCCTCAGCAAAATACACCCCTGATGTAAGACTGTATGGGAAAATTATTATTATTCTCTACAATGGCTAAGGTCATGCCTGATGAGCACTGAAGAACCATGACTACATCAAGACCAAGTGCGGGGCTTTCATTCTGCAAGACCCTGGTATTCACCTAAACATGGCTTAGTAATTGCTGAGTGTGATCTGGACTGTGCTCTGGTGTAGACCCATGTATTTGATGTAGTCTCATACTGCAGCCTAAAATTCCTTTCATTTAACTCTGCTTCCATGCTTATGAGTTTGAGTATAGCAGCCAAAATATCTGAACAGGATAAGAAGCTCTTTAACTTTGCCAACCCAATTTTTGCAGACCAAATTGGCACAGATAGTCATGTCACAGTTATCATCTGTCCTGAAACTGAGCTTTCCGAGCCATTTCAGCACAAATTCTCAGGCTGTCCTTTGAAACACAGATAAAGTCCTTGACTAATGCTGTTGGGAACTAAAGTAAATTCAGATTCTGTCAGGGTGTTTTGAAATGCAGGATTTGGCTCAGACCAGATTATCTTCCAACGTATAAACATTTCAGTCTTTTCTTGGATTTCATCATCTTTCATTTGTTGTGATTTAATCCAGGAACAGGGAATGACTGAGTCCTTTCGAACTGCCCCTTCCGATGGCTTCTTTGCCACATCACTCCCTATTCACTCTGTCACTTGTGAAACCATTAAAAACGTCTTTTGATCTCACTGGCCACATGCATTTCAATAACAGGGACCTCCTTCAGCCTGTTTCCCCTATTGCATCTTACACCCAGACTTAAGTCAGCTTTCAGTTCAGAAGATTCTCAGAGACAGAAGGAAAGGATACATTCCAACTTCACAGATCACACTGACAATTTTAAATTCCAGAGTCAAAAAACATTAGTTTGTGACAAAACAGAGTAGTCTTTCTTGAATTTCATGGGTTGTATGGGTTGCAACCCCTTTTTCAAATTCCTTAAGTATCTTCAAATTTTCCCCACAGCACATCTGTACTGGTTTCGCTGAAGTCTTTAACCAGCAATCAGTAACTCTTGTCAAATCACAGTAGCATTTGAGAGATGTCCAAGGTGCTACTTACAGTCTCCATGGAATTACTCTGTTAGTTTGTCACTTGTGTTTTGCCACTGTTTAAGATGAAATTAGAGTGCGGAGACTAAATGGCTTTGGATACCAAAACACTCTAATCACAGATATATACAATTTTATGAATTATACTACTCCCCTTTCCCATGGGAGAGGCAATGTGGTTCAGGAAAAGAGTCTGGCAGGTCAGTGTAGCAGTACCAGCAGTCGTGGTGCAGGGTTGGAGGTTATCTCAGGTTCTCTCTGTTCTCTTGGCGCTGGAAAGATCATCCCAAATCACGGTGCAGGGTGCTGGGGTCCCTTCTGAGTATCTCAGGTTCTTCCTCCTTTCTGGCTTCCCTCTGAACTTTCTCTTCTGGCATCTCTGCCCCTCAGAGCCTCCCCAAAAATTCTGTGGTTTCCCTACTTAGAGGATTGCGCAAAGAGTACCTCTTTGGTGACTGATCCGGTCAAATCGCACTGCTGTATCTGCTGTATCTGCTGTTGCTGTTGTCGATGTTCATGGTTTGCTTAATCAGAACACTTCTGGACAGGCTTGTACTTCATGAACAGGTTGTTTCGATAGTTTGGCTATTTATTTTCTTGAGCATACAACACTAATCATTCCATTTGGGACAAGGGGTTGGTCATATTTTGTATACTTCCCTTAAAACACCCATGTAAGATGGATAATGTTATTTTGTCAGTGAAGAATATATACATACATCTCTAAAATGAGTGATGTATGAAGCTTTAGATATAAGTTCTATGTTTCATGAAACCTACAGAAGCATGAATTTGGTGCTCAAGGACCAAATGCTGATTACTAGAAGAAGGGAAGTGCTCACACCAGGCAAAGCAAAGAAGTCCCATGGAAAATAAATTCATTCTGTCTGCAGAGTCCCAAGTGTCAAAATTTCAGTGAAGTTAATTGCAAAGTCATGACTGGAGTCAGAATTAATCTGCCAAACTCCTTTTCACATGTATTCACAATCTGTGCACTAGTGATATCAAACTGTTCAGAGCTCTTCATGTGAGCAGTTGTTAACTGACTGGGACTTGTAAACACTTCAAAAAATTCTTGCAACTTAAGGAAACCTTATTATGATTGGGGAGAATTCCTATCCTTTCTCCTCATACTAGGCAGCCAGAAAAATAGGATGTTTTAAATTCCTTGAATTTAAAGGAGTTTGAGATGTACTTTGAAATGAAAAATGTATTTCCTCTTCCTGTCTCAATTTCCATTTACTCTGAATGGCTGAAGTTACTCTAAAAATGTTTTATATTTAACAGAAAAAAATGAACAGCAAACAGATCAAACACAGAGAATTTCAGGACTCAGAGTCTATTTTTTTCTTCCCTCCCCAGGGCCATGATGTTATGAAGAAAGTCCAAACCACACCAATCTTGCAGGTGTACGAATATGGGAGAAGAGAAGGAACCTCGGAGAGGAAATACAGTTCTCATTCCTTCTTGGGGTACACCCCAAAATTTTTCCCTTCCTATGTGTGACAACACACAGCCTCAGTGAACGCAGCGACTCTCCCCAAGAAACTGAGGCACCCACCCTCACGGGGCTGCACGCTGGACTTGGAGAACAAAGCCACAAACCCGGTCCTTCCACAGCCCTGCATTTAGCCCCAAGCATATGGTTATTCAGAGTTGAATAGACTGGAGAAATCTTTCAGCACTTTGGTTTAAATTAGCACATCCTCAGGAAAAGTCTTCCTGAATACTTTACAATCAAGTGAAACACTACGTAGGTATATCCAAGCTATTAAGAGCATCTGGAAAGGCTCGCCCCATGGCACACGTGAACTCGCCCCGGTGAGGCAGCGTGCTGGAGTACAGCGTGCTCACCCCCAGGCACGGCCGTGCCCTCCGTCCGCCAGCTGAGCTGTTTGCTGAGGCCAAGATCGCCGTCCCCAGAGGAACTCTCATTCCTTGCATTTTTAAGGGAAGAAATTCTGATACTTAACAGAAGCAGAACCAACAGTTGGTTGTTTCTCCTCCTCTCTTCTACCAACAGGTGACTTTGAGCTGAATTAAAATGGGACTTGGAATGAAAAATAGCCACTTTTGCTGTGCAGCCTCTAATTACTCAAAGCCATTAAGTAGCTCTTGTAGAATGGAAAAGCTGCAGTGTTACTTTCACTTCTCTTTTCCCTTGTTGGTAACCCTCACAGCATCTGAGGCGCTCTCTTTGTGCACACTGAGCTGGATCTGAAAAACAAAGTCTGTACAACACGCTCCACCTAACGAAGCTGTTTGAGGTAAATAGCTCCCTGACACCCTTTGAGATTTTCTCTCCTCTTATTTCTTCTCTTTTTTTTTTAATTCCATCTCAGCAATCGCTAGTGCTCTGGCTGAATGCAAGGCCCTTCCTCTTCAGAAGCTGATTGTGGCAAGACTTAGATTGCTACCCCTTTCGAAGAAAAATGCCTCTTGACAGCTCTTTGGAATGAAGGGGGAGTTACGTGCAGGGTGACACTGGCAGAAAGAGTTGGCTCTCACCGTTTCTTGAAACTGCATAATGAATGAAATGTTTAACAGAAGAGAGGATGTAGGGCTGGCAACACGTATTAGTTAAAGGGCTTTTTGAAGCCATCTGTCCACCAGCTTTAGCCACTACTGAATGAAAATTCGTTTTGAAAGCAAAAGGGACAGACACACTCTAATCTTCCAGCCCTTCATCCTCCACTGCAAGCCAACGAAAGGCACTTGCAATGCTCAGGGAAGGAATGTGCTCCTCAGCTAAGGGAGGACCGCCTTGCAATCATTTAGAATCGTGATGCTGACAACACTTACATCAGTTAACGGTATTTATAAATGCAAAGTACCGCTAAGGACTGAAACAATAAAAGTCAGCTGCATAAAAATGACCTGCTCTTTATGTGCATTTCAGAGTGCAAATTAACAGAATTTTAGATAAACCAAAGAGAGCTTCAGTCTCTTCTCCAAAAATAAAACTGCAGTTTAGTGCACCAGTCAGAAGTCCCGACTTTCAACTCCTGTCTTTAATCACTGAACCAAAACATCCCTGCTCTGGCTGGCCCTGCTGATGCTAGTTTTGCAGGTACCGTTCTTAATGATTTATGCTCGCCTCTATTTCTGCACAGACTGAAGGACAGAACAATCCCCATATTGTGGGGGTAATTTGTGGTATTTACTCTTCACAGGACATGGATCAAATAAAAAGCTTACTAGTTGGTCAGTGCAAAACTGAGATTTGCAGACAAACATTTTATTTAAAAGTTTATGAAACTAAAGTACAAACTGCAGACTTAAGAGCTCTCTACCATCACAGTAGTGAGCAAACAGTAAGAAACATTGTTTCTCACACAGCAGAACATGAAAATGCAGTTACTCTCTGATGAAACTCATCGTACTTGAGACCCATTTCCTACCCAACACTGTACGCTCTTGATTCAACACAAACGAAAAAGAGAATGAAACCGTGTTTAACCACTAGTCCTGTATTACCAAATGTGGGAAAATGACGTGTTAATTTATGCAACAGGATCTGAAGATCAATGTAAAAGGAAAGAAAACCATCCAGGCAAATGTCTTGGGTGCGCCCTGGCCTACTGGATCCGTGCACCTGGCAAATCAGCAAACTAAAGCAAACAAATGTGGGAAGTAAGTTCATGTTTCTGAAGAAAAGAAAATAAGACAATTTCCCTCGCCCCCATTCTAAGTTTGCATTATTATACTTTCCCAGGGCTATTCCATGTTAGTTGTTACCATCATTCACAGCCGTTGTTTAGACAGCTTGAGCAATGGCAACAGAAGTGAAGTAGATATTTATGCAGTTGAAACTATCGCATACAAGTGCATCTTTGGTCCTCATTTCAGCAGGAAGAGATTATACACAGAGAGTTAAAATGGATATGTTGAGGGAAAAATAAGTCCTTGAAAGCTTTGTCCCAAAATGTTAAAAAGTAGCATCTGAGCAATGTATTCTCTTAGTGGTACCTCACTGTTTAGGTTGCATGGTTTGCCATCTGGAGCCCAAATAGCTCACACAAAATTACAGCCTGGAGAAAAGAGCATGGAGCTCCAGCCCTGCTAACGGAATATTTTGTAATCAGCTTGCAAAGGGCCTGTTTGGTAGTTACAACGTGTATGTGCGTGTGGTGAGAAGACATAAGGTGACATTTGGAAATGCTTGCGCTCTTCTGTTGGCAAAGCAGTGAGAACCTGTGCCTGAATCACGTACCTGCGAGACAGCTCTGGGACTCAAGGCCTGGAAGGAATTACGTTGACCCACCAACAGGGCTCGACGTGGTCCCACGCGGCTGGCACGCAAGCCAGAGGCAAAAGCTGGTAGGAGCCCCAAAGGGATCAAAATTGAGACCCTGTGGTGAATGATCAACTTCTCTCCCAGGGGTCTGGAAAGCTGCGCTAAGGGGCTCTGGCAGATCTGAGTCCAGGCTTGGCTGGAAGAGCTCGAGCAGAGAGGAGGACTTGTAGATCTTTAGAGACCTGGAGGAGCGGTGTTAGGGAGGAAGGTGCAGAGCTGCATGGCCGAGAACGCAGCAAACAGAAACAGCTAACAGATGCAGCAGTTTGCTATTACCGTCGCTGTATTTATTACTATCGAACAAAATATTTATCTGCAAAGTGCAAATTTATTGAAAAGCTTAGTCCTTTGCTGTACTCAGAGTATCTAATATTTACCAGCCTTTTCAAAGTAGTACCTTGCAGAAAAATAAAGCAAAAAACCTGAAGGTAAATTGGAACCATCTACCAATTCCATCAGTGACATACTAGTCTGAGTAAGTAGTAGATTGTAATTGACCACTGGGGAAAAACAGTCACAGTGAGTTGTGCACTACTTTCTCCTCTGCATTTGAGTTAAGCAGAGCTGGACAGAAGAGATTAAAGTATAATATAATGCAAGGCAGAGAATGTGCTTTGTCCAAATGGAAATGGAGTTTGAATGAATAGTTGTATAAAATAGAATGTGTATTCTTGTTTATGTGAAACAAGTATCTACGGACTAAAATGACTGAAAAGTATCTATATAGGTCTATTTAAAACTGGAAAGAGAGAAGCAATTTGAAAAATAACTATTTTATCTGTTAGCTAGCTGATAAGGGAAGCGATGTGACTGAATGCTGCTTTTGTTTAAAAGCAACTGAAAAGATAAGAACCAGAATCCTTGCAGAGATGTGTGGCCAGGCTACATTAGTAGCTGGACACAACCTAAAAAACCCAACCCCTAACTAAAATGGCAAATTACTTACTTGGCAAATACAGAAACATAGCCCCGGCTTGTGCCAACTCCCAGTCCCAGCTCCACCGAGGCACCTGAACAAAGGCCTTTCATAGGCAGTGTAATTTAGGCTACCCGAGTTCGTCAGGATGCTCAGGTGTATAGAGGGGCCTCACGGAGCGCCAGACAGAGACAAATTCACATGGAGTAAGCGAAGCACTTTGCTGGCATGTGGACGTGGGTTCCGGAGGCTATTCCCAACACAGAAGACAATCACTGGCAGGTAATAAAGGAGGCATTTATGCGATATGTCAGCGGTTAGTGCAAAGCTTAAAAGAAATGAGATCATGTGGCAAGATAGCATTCTCTGCCTTTCCCCCAGGGGAAGGAGCATTACTGTTATTACTATAAGCCATTGTTACCGCTACTTCTTTGAAATAAAACGTGACACAGTATCGTCAGCTGATACTTGTGCGATCGCAGCTATCATAAATTGTGGTTTTCAGAATATTAATCTCCGGTTACGCTATGCAACTACCACACAAGTGTGCAGCATGGAGACAGGCAGATCCCTAGGAAAAAACACCCCTCCAACATCCCTCGAACAAGACCGCCTCCCCCCAGATGCTGCTTCACTGCGGGCTTTTGAAAGTTGAAAATAAAAAGAACAAACCAAAGTACAAACAGGTTAATACAACAAGTTTCACTTGCCCTCTTGATGTAGACAGTGTAGCTATAGCAATTCAGCCCAAGCGAGCCAAAAGAGATGAAGATCTTCACGCCCCATTTGCTAGACTTTATCAGACTAATTTTCCATTTATTTTCTATGTTTTATATAGAAAAAATAACTCTAAAATAATCTTTCATTTGAAATGCAAATCTAATCGCTTGTTGTAATGCACATGGCAGGTACAACATGGCTCCTATTAAGACAGAATACCTTAAGCAAAACAGCTTCATTCCAATTTCATAGTACATGGAGAAAACATAATTTAGTGAAACGATTTAAACATTGAAACATCTGAACTTATTTGAAATTTCAAATTAATTTTTATGGTATCCATAAAAATTTCATTTTTTTTCTCCAGAAAACTCACAGGCATGCTATTCTTTTCTTTTTAAACTTTACATGAAGCATATGTATCGTAACTGTCTGTCCTTTAAAAAAATTAAACTAACAGATAGTGGAAGAACAGATGAGCACCTCCTGAGATTGCACTGGTGTGTATCTATTAAAGCCCTTGTTAAACCACTAAACACGGGGTTTTAGAAGCTAACCCTGTCAGTACACCATAAAATAGGTCACTTCAGCTATAGTTTAGTTATGTCCAACTCGTGGTAAGTAGGTTTAACCACACTAAAAAGTATTAAGCAAAGTAAACAAAAGAAAACAGTGCAAATGTTTTTATTTATCCCTCTGTGACTTGCATCTAACTATCAATTATTTTGTGACTGTCAATTTTTTGCTGATAACTAAATTAAATCACTTATTGAATGGAAAAGTTTTTGCCCATGGATTGCAGGCCAGGAATCAATGATGTAAGAGCAAGAAGTACTAGACAGAACAAAATTTCCAAACTGTAGGAAAAGCATGCTACTTATTTTCAACAGAAGCACACAGAGTTGCAGCAAGCGAGTATATAATAGCATTAGAGCTATGTAATAACATCAGAACAGAGCTCATTAAAAGAAAGTTGCCCACAAGAACCCCTGCCCAATTCAGTTTATGTTTAGTTTCTCAAATACTCTTCTGCAAAGACGTTTCCAAATACCTTCTTGATTACCACTTAGGTACCTGCCAGGGCTGGTCCCAGTGCAGCATTTGTCACTAATAATAGCCAGGATCACCCCACCTACAGCAGCTCCATACTTTCATCTGTAAGAGTCAAATATGGAATAAAAGCAATATGCACAGCCACAGCTTCATTTCTATTCAAAATACTCCCTTGTTTCCCTGAACTTTGCAGTTACGCAAGAGATGAGCAAAAAACACCTGACAGTCCCGCAGCTACTGAGTTTATATCCTTACTCACCAGGGAGCAATCTATTGCAGGTGTAGAGAATGTTTCATATAGTGCAGGATCCTACAGCTGACAGACGAGCACAGTGGCCCCAAATTGAACTAAAGCTGAAGGGAAAGCAGACTAAAGCATCTATTTCCATCTCTTAGATGCTGTAAAATATTTCATACAATAAAACTCCATAGAATAAGCCAACAGGCTTTGATGTATATTATCATGCAATCAACAGCCCCATTTTTCTAAACACACGTGGTCATAGTTTCCATTCAGGACAGTTTAAAATCTCAAAGTTAGGTGTAAGTGCATGGAAGGATTGAACTGAATAACTAGAGACATGTTTATGCTCCATTTATGATTAGCAGTGTAAATGTTCTTAGTCGGCTACCTGGCTAACAATCTTCAATTTGGCATTTTATTACAGATCTCTGTCGAAAGGGCTGGAAAGTGGGTCCTAGAAGACAAGCTGTGCTGCTTGTGCACCTAATGTGTTTCCCAGATCAAGAGCAGACAGCTGCAGAGGGGCTTAATGAAGAAACAGTCAGGTTCTGGATGGAAAGAAACAGCGATGCTGGGTCAAAAAGATGAGTTTTGTTGATCACTGCAGTTGTTATACTACTGAAATTGAAGCACTGGAGAAAACTGTGGTGTAATGGAAGCACTTCAAAGCAAAAGGAAGTCCTTTACAATGACAGAGAAAAGCGTATATTCCTGCAGTGACAAGGAGAGAGGGACCAGGGGAAATATAAAATATGAACAGTGCAAAAGTGGGCAGGAAGAGGCAGAATCAGCTGATACATTTGGAGAAATGGAGAATATGAATTAGATAAAGAAGTTCAGACAGTAAAAACCGAGGCTTAACAGATAAGCCAGCACAGAAAGGCTACAATGTTGGATCCCAGTGGGGGTAAAATTAACAGGCACCAGCGTGTAGATTGTGAGCATGAGACGTGACCTGGCTTCCGGGGAGGTGGGACAGTCTCAGCGGACAAGTTTAAGGACGAAGATAACCTGCTACCTTGGACAGAGGAAGCAATCGGCACAACAAATTCGCTAACTCTTCTGGTAGTACAGCAGTGAAGGAAGGAGATGCTGGAGATAAAGCAGAACTAGTGAGATAGGCTGTGAGAGATGAAAAGATAATGGCATAAAACCCAGAGTGCAGCAAGTCTGTAGCTGTAAGAGAAGTGTAACCACGAGCCAAGAAATTGCTCATGTTCTTCATCTGCTGGGAAGGAAGAAAGTTGAAAATGCACAGTAGTGAGCTCGGCAATCCAGACTAAACTCTTTCTTTATCTCTTAACCTGTCCTAATTTACAGTTCTATTATATTCCTTCCCTCACTTTGTTACGTTCAGGCCGCTTCAGTTTGTTCGTGGCGTCATTAACACACTGGTAAAAGCACACAAGACCTATGACATGAGAGGCTTTAACTGTACGTATTCCCTTAGGTATAGGGTGCTGCTCACCCCAGAGTGGTTCTCGCAGAGTTTGTACACAATGCGTTAATGACCCAGGTGATGTTCATTCTTCTTACTGCCCTGTCAATCAATTTGAGGGTTCTGCCACCATCCACACGTACTCCTTCTCCACTCTGCTCTGCAAAGGAGTTTCCACCAATAACTTCAAAAACTTAATGGACGCCCTGATACGCAGACAGAATGATACCATAGATGAATGATTATTTTGACAAGCAATGCATTCCAGTGCACAGAAAACTCACATCTCACTTTACTGAAAACCCCATACTTCCCTCCAGACAGCTCACAAAATTAAGCAAGCAAGCAAGGTTGTACTTTTAGCTTGTACTTAGCAACCAAATTACTATGCAAGCTTGAACAGGAGATCCAAGTTTTGCCCCCTCTCAGTTATACTCATACAAGGGCACCAGGTGGGAAGAGTGGAGCAGCACAAGCAGTTGGCAGAGCTCATCACCGAGCCTGACGCACAAACCCAGGAACAATTAGAAACTGCAGAGCACGGGTTGTATGTACTGAGGCAGCAGACAGGTAAAAATAACTGACAGTTTCACCTAGTAAGTAGGACTATCACAATGTGGTTTTATTGACTCATTCAAGCAATAAGTACTTTAAATTACGTGTTTCAGATAAGAAGCCTCTTGGATCGGTGGCTGGTCTCAAACAGGCCAACCTCTGCAGTTCATTTGAGAGGTGTCCCATAGAATTGCAGCTTCTGGAGAGTGATGGCCAAAAATTACAAATTCTCTTTAACGTTCCTCCACAGCCATGGCCAATGAAGCTAAGATACACCTCATTTTAATCTGCTGGAGGAAAGATCTATGACAAGGGAGAAAGCATAAAGACTATGGAAAGAAAGAAAAGCTATAATGAAAATGTAGTTCAGAAGCAAGAGTCAAAGAGCTATACACAGTCAGACGGGTGTGTAAGAAGTTCAGCGACTGAGAGGCTTCATCAGCATCCAAGAATATGCTGATTGAACGCAGTTATCTTCATCTAAGGCATGCAACAGAGTGCAGACATACATGGTATGATACGATATTGCCACTATCTCAGAAAAGCATATTTCGCCAGTTTCACACACCAGGTAGCACAAAACAGACATTACAAAGGCACCAAAGATGCTTTGCAGAAAGCTAACGAGGTCTCGCCCACCTTCAATCCCCATAGTAAGGTGATGAAAGAATTGTTTTATGAACTAGTGGTGCTACAATCCTCCGAGTTACCTGTCTTTCTGCTTTTGAGTTTTTCTTTGTTAAAAAAGCAGCGGCCAACAGCCTGTTCTGGACAGGAACTAATGACGGTCTTCTTCCACCCTCGGAAGATGAGTTTCTGGGACATCAAGTTGTAGTTGCATGGAGCACAGGACTAAGAGAATATTTCAGCCTCTAAACAAACAATGAGTTTTCCCTGACCCCAAGCAAGATAATTGCTTCTGGTATTCCAGTGAGAGTTTTAGATCTCATCACTTGTCTTCATGAATATAATGACCTGACCTATAGACAGGACTAGCAATTTGAAAATTAGTGTCTCTCTAGATATTAGATTATAACTATATAGACAGTGGCTATTTTTTCCCCTTTGATAATATTAATGCAATGAAATCTAAAGCATAATCCCTAACAAAACACAAATAAAAAGATCATGATCTCTAATTAAATGGAATTTTTCTTGTTGATACAACACGTACAGATGCTTCTCTTATCTGATGTATCTCAAATCTTATTGGATGCAACTTTTCTTATACTGCTTTTGGCCAAAACCCGCAGGCCTTCCTTACAAGAAAACAAAGACAGACCTTCTAGAACAGGAGGTCTGGCACTGCACAAAGATCTAGTCCTTCAAAGCTGATTCCCACAAAATGTGACATTTGCCAGGAATTCCCTCTACATCCCTAGAATCCTGGGAATAAGTCCCAATTGCTGGAATACTGTTTAGTAATGAATTAAAAGAATTTTCTTTTTTCTTTCTCTGCAGTCTCGCTCAGGTGAGCTCTAAATAATTTCTAAAGAATAATGGATTTAAAATTAGCATGAAGACCACTCATTACTTCATAAATCAACAGATTGAAAACTTTCTTTTTGAAAATATAATTCAGCTAAATACTAAAACCTGCAGCCTTAAAGAGAGTGGTAAGCCTAACATGGAGTCCAACGCCGAAGACTCCTCCTAGTCTCCTACAACAGGGTAACTGACCTTGATTTTCATTACGTTTTCAGCCTGGGACATATAACTCACTTTGTGGTTAATTATCTTGTACTGGAGTCCATGACAGCGGTTTGAGTGTAGAGCTGTTGTGGGTATAACCAAATCCATTAGAGTCTCACTGAGTATGGGAGCAGACCTAAGCTTAAGAATTTACCAACTCACTCAGTATAATTACTGTCAGCATGAGGCAGGCAGGTATGGAAGGAGGAAAGGAAGGATCTTTTTTTTTTTCCTTCCCTGGAAAGTGTCTGATTGTAAATGGATGGCAGTGCTAAGGTGAGAACATGCTGTAATTCCTGTATAAGGAGATAGGGTTTATTTAGGTTCCCAGTCTTCAATTCCTCCTTCCTGTTGGCCACTTAGTAAATACCTGAGCTAACCTACAAGTAATTAGTGGACAGTTTAAGCATTTTTTTCTCTCTCTCTTTTTTTTTTTTTAAAGGGGGAAAGTTAAGGATATGCCGTTTTAGAAAGATGATGAGCAAATATTAAGGAAAGCAGTAAGAAGATGCAAAGGATACAATGGAAAGAACTGAAAGGTATTTAAGGAGCAGGAATGGCAACACTGCAGACAAGCCTTGGCACAGAAGTCATAACAATTAGAGATAATTCTAATTGCATTTCAAATATATTGAAAACAGACTTGCAGTTTAACGTACATATTAAGTAGGGCTGAAGTGCATGTAATTCCCTGAAGAGGCAAACTCTGCAGGACGGCAGGTTCCTCTGGCAAACCTGCCTAGCTGTCACCTGGGCAGAATTCAAAGGACGCAGGCAGAAGCAGCCCATTGCTAATGCAAAGTTGTGTCACAATAGCGCTGCTTGGTAAAACTAATTAGATACGCTGCTCCAGCCAGGGTGCCCGTCAGCCCGAGGGTGGCAGCTTAGAGATGTTGGCCCCTCCGCAGGCACCGCTTGCTGTAGGAGAGACTCCGTTGTTACGCGCAGAGGAGTTTTGACCGAGGTCAGAAACCGTCCTGCGGGTGCTGGAGCCCGGCGAGGAGCTGTCCATGGCGGTGGAGTGAGCAGCGCTCCCAGGCTGCCCGCACGCCTTGTGCTGCTCAACGGCAGCTACGGGCTTCGCTCCTCTCTCCAGCAACACCCCGCTGTTCCCTCAAGCCCATGCCATAAACCCCACAGGTTTCTGTTAGAAAAACAGAACCGTTCTGGTCTGCTGGGCTTCAGTCTGCAGTTTCCGATGAGAACAGGAGCTGTCCTCCAGGGTCTTCAGTACCAGCACACTGTGTCTCTTGTGCCTCCCAGAAAGTACGTGGCTTCTGAAAGCAACCAGGATAATCACGCTGCCCTAAAGTGTTGCTGTTATTAAAGACTATAAAAGTTCAAAATGCATATTCCCTTAAAAAAAAAAAATCACCTTTTCATCAGGAAATATTTGCCAGCCACTGCATAATCTGCAGATTCTCTCTAAAGAAAAGTGACAAAATCTGGTGTTATTTCTTTTCAAGTAGATGTGGTCACCAAAACCAGCTTGGGCAGGTGCCATCCTTTCTGTTTGACAGCAGCATTTCCCAGATTACTTTTGGGTTTTAGTGCTGCCGCTGTTCACCATGGTTTGCAATCTTGGCAACTGGGAGGAGAGAAAAGACTGCACAAATCTTATCTTTCAGTAATTTTTTTCACAGCAAGTGCTGATCTGTCATGGGGACAGTGGACTTTTTGGTCCTTGATCTCCTGTTTACTTGCACGTGCTTGCATTAAGAGGGAGGTACGTCTCAACTCCAAGTATTTGTCCACGCTGTTATAAAGCATCCCCAATGTGTATCCATCTGTGAGAAGTTAGTATCAGGTAAATACAATTATATTGCTAATATTTGTGCCAAAGTGGTATTTTAATATCTGTATAAAACATTTTGTGCCACGAGCTGAAGATGTGCAGCTCCCGAGCAAATTTCACATGCTCTTTTCCAGCAGGACAGGCAGGTATCTGAGTTCCCAGAGAGGCCCTTTTTGCTGCTGCGGTGTGCTCCTCACGTTGTGCGCAGTTTTCCGGTTGAGCTCCCAGCTACGGGACAGCAGAGTCAGCCAGGCAAGCAGCTCCGAGCTTCCGCCATCGCACTGAGCCCCAGCGCGCTGTCTCCTAGGAGATCCAATCCCTTATTTCCTGGTACCTGTGTTTTACTCTGCAGCCTCAAGAAGGATTTGTTTAATACTATTCCACAAATACTTTGAATATTCAGTTTTCAATAGCTTTATTGAAGTCTGTGATAAAGCTTTTCAACATTGAAGCACTTGTCCAGTTTCACTTGGAATTTACTTGATGTATAAAATAAAAAATTAGTACAAACATGACCTGTGCCTATACAAATATTTGCCCACATTTGGTAAATGTTTACATATATAATTTCTGCAAAGCTCCTCTTACTATAGCAATTTCAAGGTTTTAAAAAAGAAAAAAAAAAGATCTTTTCTCCCTGCTTTATTCGCACTGTTAGAGGAAATTAGTGGTTAAGCAAACTTTTTTTAAAAAGGCTTAAGAAAGCATGTTTTGCAAGTTCATTTAGTTTTGAATGAACTTGACAAATTTTGAAAGCAACCATCATTGGAGTTTGACCAATTTCAGAGCACCGACGAAAGCCGCCTTTGCTATTTGAATTTTAAAGATTGGCCAAAGTCTTATGTCAGCTGCCTTGTTCTGCAGCCTGTCTTTGAATCCTCTTAGGAAAGTCAGGGATACCCACAAACAATAGAATTAAAATCTGTCTTTAGGACTGGCAAACTATTCAAAGTTCTGTCTAGCTGCTTAGCATAGACTGTGCTAGGCCTCAAGAAGAGAATAGGCCCCTAAAGAAGCAATAATTTTCAGATTGTTGTGTACAATGCAGTGATAAAGCTCCCTGTCACATTTTTCTTCCCAGTTACTGAAGTTCCCATTCAGATGAATTGTCACAGCTTCTTCAATCCAAACAAGCACCCTTCCGGCCTTGTTTGCATTAAAATGTGATAAAACTAAAGGTGACTTTAGCACAGCTGTGCAGAAAAGTGGATTAGGTCAAAGTGACAGCGTTTGTTAGGCCTTGCCACAAAGGTGGTTCAAGATTTGTCTAGAGCGCTAATGTGGGAGAAGCAGAAGTTTCTTAAACCCAGACATTTGTAATAAGGCCACAAACAAAAAATAGTATTTCTTTCATCCAAACGTACTTTCCCAATGGCAGTGGGCCAGCCTGTTGACCTGTTGTCACAGAAAAATTTGGAATGGCACCACAAAACAAAGTGCCTTGTATTTTCTGTCATTGTTGCCAGCCATCATGCAGAAGTCAAGCACTGCTGTCAATACCCAAAGCATTGAAAAGGCGAGGGCCAGCATCCCGACAGCATGGTGCCGTTCAGACTCCTCACGGACAGACAGACGCTGGCTCCAGAGCTCTGCGATCCCAAAACGCAAAAAAAGTTTTGTAACGCTATTTTGGAGGCAGAAGTAAGGAAGGTCTGTTTTTCTGATTCGTGGTGAAGCTGTAATCGCTGGCCTTTCAGCAAAGACGACATTGCTCACTTCACCATCTTTTAAGCTCCTATTTCTATTTTATTTTACTTTTAAGGGAAAACCCCATCAAAGCCAAAAGCCATCAGAAATAGCACCCTTTGCATGCCACCTGCTGGCAATTATTTGTATTTGGCTAAGATGGTGGCAGAGAATAGTTTTCTCCGTGACAAGAAATACTTATTAACTCAAAGGCTGGCAGAATAATCAGTGAAAGTCCCACGTATGAGCACATTGGGCTGAGGAGAACCAGGACGAGGCCACCAAAACTCACCTTCTCTCCACAACTCTGCTATTTATTTCTTCAGCTCATTTATGGTTCCTAATCCTCAGAGACACAGATACACGCCATTAATCTTCCCAGTGCACAAATAAAAACCTCTGAAGACGCTATTGTGTAACAACAGGATTTATACCTCAGGCTCTACCTGATGCACTTTTACTAAAGGTACTAGGAAGCTTCCATATTTATGGGATTATTTTCAGCCTAGGCTTTGCAGATAGTTGCCACGATTTCCACGCCCTGCACTAGTGTTACTTCCAGGAAACATGGCCCCTCACCAGGGGTGGTCTGTGCCACAGGGTGCTGCTACATCACATGGGACCCAGAGCAACCACTGGGTGAGGGGGATCCCAAGTGATGCTGAACTGAAGAAAAATAATAAGGGGAGCTTTAAAGACTCTTGGCTAAGTTATAACAGAAGTTTCTGAAGGAGAAAGCTCTGCATCAGTTCATTCCTGCTAGCAGAAGAAATCACTCATTTGACCTGCTCCAATAAAGGTCCTATAACCTTCCTTTGATGCAGGTCACTCATTGTACAGTCCCAGAGAATGCAAAGCAGAAGCATATTTTTATTTTTACAAGTCTTACCAAAGTTAGTCGTACACAGTTCTCAAAGTTTGCCTTCAGCCGGTAAGAGCAGGAGCTAAACGTAGCCTGCTGAACAATCACAACTCTTCACAGCAGAGAAGGGCTGCAGCACTGCTGCTAAGGGAGCCACAACATCAGGTGGCCGACCTTCAGAGAAGGGTGCCAAAACACCCAGGATTTTAGTGAGACACAATGGTTTATTTGAAATGGTCTCCTAGAGTGAAGAGCTTGGGCGTCTTTCAAAGACACCTATTTAACATGAACTTACCCAATCTATTGCCATCTGTATCTGCAGAATGAGACACCTACAGTGACAGCAAGTCAAACTGTACTGCTGAGAAAGTCCAGGAAACCACTGTCTTAAGGAGCTGGCCATCATCAGCGTAGTCTCACAGCAAAATGCAGAGGAAACAAAATCCACTCCTGGCTTATGATAGGGCTTCACAACCCCTTATGGAGAAAGCAGCCTAAAAGATAGGTCTGTCCAGGGTGGGGTTGAAATTTTTGGAAAGGGTTCAGGAATTCCAAAGGATAGAACCTTTTTTTTTTTTTTCCAAAAGCAGAGGGCAAAAAATTTGACTTTAGAAATTAATATACCCTGGAAGCAAGTGTGTCTGAAGCCTAGCCAGACAAGCCAGCTGACATTTGAACAGCTCTGTAGCTTGGCAGATGCTCTCACAGCTAACTACATACACGGCGCTGATGTAAAGATGTAAAACCCAACACTTTCTGGTGTAGCACACAAGAGAACGGAGCTCAGCACATGGTCCTGCTAAGGCCAACTGTGTAACAAGGCAGAGACAGATGAGACAGATTTTATGACAAAATTGTTCACGGTATAATATATAAATGCATTTGCCATGGAAATTAACCCCAAGACTACCAGCTAGTGGGGGACTGCATATAGCTACTGTTGCATTTTTGTCTGAACAGAGCATTGTTTGCTACTGTGAAGATACTTCGTCTGCAGAGATCAAGCTTCAGCAGGATCCTCCTCCTTTGGTGATAATATTTCCTCACAGAAGATTCCAGACTTACTCCCCTCCCATCACTTCAAATGTATTGCTAGGCTTGAGTTTGGGCTCATGTTAAATTACTGCTAATTAACTTCAGCTCACTTATGCCTTTCTAAACACTAACTAGGCAATCCACAAGTTGAAATGTGTGCAGGTTACCCTGGCTTTAACCCAGAGAAAATATCTGTAGAGTATTTAATCGGTATTTCTTTTTCCACCCTTTGAAAAGGAGCTTGGCGAGGTCTCTGGAGATGCCCACGTCCATAGAGAGACACAGCCCGGCAAAGCACATAGCCTGTGTTTGGCACTGGGGCTAACGAGCCTGTAGGTGACTTCTCTGCACCACGTTTGCCCACGCCTCTATTTCTGGGGTTAACAGAAGAGGAGCCCGATGAGGGAGGAGCAGACAGACTGCCAACTAACCTGACTCCAAGTTGTGTCCAGCAATGTTAATAGGGTTATGCGTTTTTTCCACATTGATCCTCCAGGGCAAAGCGTGGTGAAACCTTTTACTGCAGCCCATTTAGCTCTCAATAATGAAGTATATAAAGATATTTTCAATCGAAATTCACTAAGGCAATATTGTTAGGGCGATAGTACAATAGTTTAAAAAGAGTTTCAAGCCTCAAACGTTCACTTGTTTTGGAAATGTTAAGTCTGGATTAGAAAGGATCAGCGTTATTGTTCTCATTTGTTCCATCTTGTGAAGTTTTCTGCTAAGTCATCATTCCTTACTATTCAGGCTGCCACTGTTAGAGTTTCACTGTCGGTGTTCCACATACAAAGAACAAACTGTAGAAGTATTTATTTTACAATAAGAAGCATTGGACTATCATCTTTACTGGCTTGACACAAATGTAGTTGAAGGCTGGCCCATTCCAATTTGTCCAAAGGTAGGGATGTTTACCATTGCATTAATTTCTAAAAAAAAAAATTATCCCCACTATTCTTCTGGCAGAAAGGCCAGCTCCTGAGTTGTTAAACAGCAGATCAAATGAACGATGTATTTTTCCTAATTGTAAAGTTGTTGATAAGACATCTTTAAATTATGTTTAAGGAGGTTTTAGAAGTTCCAAACTGTATGTTCTGTACTCATTTATAGAGGCACCTAAAATTAAGAGGCCAATTCCTAATCACTGAGCATAAAAAGATACATGTGTCGAAGGCATTATACAGATCTGTTAGCGTATTTATATATGGAATCACACAGTGATTCCTTAGCTGCAACGGCCAGAAGCGCATTCTTTCTGAACAGCACTTCTCAATCCCAAAACATACTCTAAAAGTGTTGGTATAATGACTTAAGGAGTTCGTATCACATCATGCCTTAAAAGAGCCTAAAGAGATTAAACACTCTTTGGCTAGGGACAAGCCTTGCAGTTTGAGGGAGTTTTGCAGGAGACAAGCTGAGAAACGTGGAGTAACCGATGGCCGAGAACGCTGCCAAGAGAGGCAGCCCGAGGCCTTGCAGACGTGATGCCTGTTAATTGCCAAGTTCATCAAAGCAGGAGCAGCCTATGTTACAGAGAGAACAGGTCCCGCTGAACCCGCTGACACCTCCGATCGCCCCCGTGCCAGCACCGCTGTGAATTACGCAAGCTCTGCAATGGCTCGGGAGCAGGCGTGCAGAGTCTGCAGGTGCCTGAGCTCCCCCGAGGGCCAGTCTCTCCGCTCCACCCCTCCTGACCCACCAAGTTTCCTGGCCACGGCTGTGCTAGGGGCACTCTTTAGAAACTTCTCGGCCAACACAAGTGCATTTCACTCCAGCAATTGTGATGGAGACCTACGCACGTCTTATGTACGCGTAAAGGAAATACGCCAACAGACACCTACAGAAAGCAGATACGGGCAGATCAGTGCAAGTTTACAGAAGAAATGCAGTATTTCTACGGGAGCTCACTCGTCTGCCTAGCTGGTAGAGTAGCTATTTGGAAGTCAAGGAGTCCCCTTCACCCTGCCAATAGGAAAGGGATGCACTGTCACCCACCTCCAGCTGTCCTAATGCTTGCTAGAAACAACTGTGAAGGACGGAAAGGGGAAGGAACAGAAAAAGAATGAGAGTAGTACATAGATACATTTTCAGTATAATGATGAAACCAGGCCCAGAAGTGATTACAATGATTCAGTTCTGTTGTGGAAATAGCAGTGTCACTCCTTTGCTAATTAGCCAGGCCAGGTGAAGGTGTCAACACTGCACAACCACAAGACAAAAAGATGACCCCTTCTTCAAAAACTGGTAAATCTGAACTGACTGGCTTTAATAATTGGCACAAGGATATAGATTCTGCAGTTTAAAAGCCTGATTCTTCAGACTTACACTGGTTAATTGAAATGCAAACTCTGCAAGCCTATAAGCAGGGTATAATTTCCTTAAACCAAGTCTCACTCCTAAGAAGGTCCTTTAATTTTGTATTGATTAAAAATAATTTCTTTTTATGCCATTGCACACACCCTATACTCTGAATACTGTAAGTATGTAATGACACTCCCAAATATTTTTATCCTTTGGTTTCTTAATAATTATGACCTTTATTATTCTTGTTGGAGGGATTTTCACCTTGTTATAACTGCACTCTCCAAAGCAAGAGAATGAATTTATTGTCTTTGCCGACTCTTGCCTGTTGATGCATGCCTCTAGGTCAGTAGTACATACGAGCTCTAATCATGCTGAGATGACGTTAGTTTAAGTTTTTCCCAACCTGAAGGCAAATGCCTTCTTCATCACCAAAGTGTACTTTCATTTCAAGGCATCCAAAGTTAAACCTCCAGGCTTTGGATTCAAAGTAAATGCATTAAGCACATAAGAAACAATTTGGTGCAACAGTTAGACACTATTTAACCTGCAATCAAGACTATTCCTTCTGTTTTTTCCTAGCAAAAGAGAAAGAAAGAAAGAAAGAAATGTGATACACTTTCACAGATATGATAAATGAAACCAGTTCAGTTCAGCCTTCTGTTTCAAGAAGTGCATTTCTACAGAGTCAAGTGAGGCAACACTTCACTCTAGAATAAACATGGGGATATTTTACATGCAATTTACTTAAAGTTTACCTTAAGTTGGAAGCTAACACTTTAAAATATCTTTAGTGTTAATGATTTGAGAACCTAACATATTCTATCTACTGTGTATAACTTTCTGTGGTTCTCTTCATGCACCCACTTGCCTCAAACAGAATAAATATGAAAAACCCAAAGCCCAGATAGCGATATTTAATAGCTACTTTGCATGGCCTGTGTGCATGCCGATGTAACTTTGTTTAGATACCAGATATCACAGGGAGAGGATTCATTATTAGTTTTGAAGCTTCCAGCTCATGCAGTGAATGTTTTATATGATCTTTTTCCTTCCTCCTTCTACAGCCCCACCAAAAAGCTTTGGCTGGAGGAGCTGGGATGAGTTGACAATAGACATCATCCTATAATAAAGTAGAGAAGAACTTGGACAGTGGTCTGAGGGGCAGAGTACTAGCTACAAAACAAGTACCTCCTATCTGGTTGGCCCTCAACAGGTTTGCTAGGAAGTCTGAAAAGACAACTCAGCGTTCAGCATGGTATACAGGTGAACTGGGAGGTAAGGTCACCCCATCTCCTCCCTATACAACACTTTATCTCTCTGTAGAGCTCTTCACTGCTATGCTGCTGCCTCACATACTTGCTAAATCAGGATAAACACACTCCAGTGCTGCCCAAGTACATCACTTGGAAGGGCTGGTATTTCAAGAGGAGTCCTGCTGCCTTTTGTCACATTGCAGAAAGTAAAGTAAGAACAAACTGTTGTATTTCATAGATCTATGAGTTTGAACCACAAACAAACAGCTCGCTGAATCCACCTGCGCCACGTGACCACATATTCAGGCACACACCTAAATGCAGACACAGGGAGTTCTGCTTCTGATTTGTTAGGTCACTTCTCTTCCCTTGTATTCTTTCTGTTCAGCAAGAGTAACTTCCAAGAATGATACTAAGTGATATTCCTATGCCTTCACTTCCATCTATAAAATAAGAATAATTTGTGTATTAAAGCCAAGGAAATAGAAACAAGTGCTGAGAAACTTTCCCCAACTCTGAACTTGGTTATTTGTGTCAGGAATACTGCTGCAATGCTAAGCACACCGAAATATCCAGTCTTGAATAACAGACTCTCAAATGGCAGCCCCAGATTCTCTCTACCTGCCGATTTCAACAGAAGATACCATAGATCACCAGCTACAGGAATATCATCTCTATTAAAAGCTTAAAGTGACATCATTTCCCACAAACCTCAAGGCATCTGGAGCTTCACGGAGTGCTTTAAGAAGTCACTACCACTACTGACCTACCACTCTGATCCAAATACTCTTAAACTGATAACAGAGTCTAACTGGTGCTGAAACCTTGTGAGCTTAACTAGAGAAAACCTTTCTGCATTGTTTCACAATATTATTTCAGTACAAGTGTGTCTGCTATTTAATTGGAAAAAATAATTAAGCAATAAAACAGGCACATACTAGCCCAAAACAGAGAAAATTGCTTATTTGTCTGGAGTCCTGGCAACTAACTTAGACATTATTTGACTAGAACTTCTTTCAAGAACTGCAAAAAAGCAGAAGCAGGATAGTCAAAATTTTACGTGATCTTTCTGTATAATTTACTTTGTTCTAATAACAGACCAAAAAAAAAAAAAAAAATCCCAACCTAATAAAAAAACCCCAAACACCTCATACCATGGCTACCTGGGAGACTACATCATCACTTACAGAACATCTCATGAATCACTTGTGTATTACAACCACTTTTCAGAAAAGCAATTAGATCAACATTTTCAAAATTGGCTTTAAATTTTAAAATTTCACTTTAAATAAAGAGAGTTTTCTTTCCTATTTTTTTCTCTCCCTCCTCTTTTAATTTCTTTCAAGTGGGTGGAACATGCATGGTTCTAGCTGCAGTCATCACAAAAAGTGCTGGAACTCTCAACTTGAACCACAGAAACTTGAACCACAACTACAGTTCTGCAAACTGTGAGTTCACGAGATGCCCTCAGCTATTTGTTACTGCCCATTCCTCAAAACCGACTGTTGCCACACTGTAGTTAAGAGAAAATGCACTCCTGCCTCCAATGTTCCAGTTTCACCTGTCAGAGCCCAAAATTGTGTACCTAAAACTGAAGTCATGCAAACAGTCGGAGAAAACGTACATTGAAAATGACTGATCTGAGAAAGTGGCAAATGAGAGGAATTCAAGGAATTTCAGATGTATTCTTCACTCCCCTGTCTTCCTCAAGTACTGTTCAAATAAGTTTCAGAGGTCAGTCAGACATCCTTCATACTTAAACCACCATTTTTCCATACTGCAGTACCTCTAAAGCTTAGTGAAAATGTAAATGATGGTGGGGAACCCAAATCTTGACAATGAAATCCATGCCAGAAGTCAAGTACAGGCATTTTCATAGTAAACTACAAAATAGTGAAAATCCTATTGGGATACAGAAAAATTTGAAGCAATCTCTTAAGTTGTGCACTAATGCTGTGAAGAAATCCCATGGGTATAGAGCATCTTTCTCTTCAGCAGCATTCTTCAGTTTGATCTCCATTTCAAATTAAAAAGGTTCTTCTCTTACTTTATTCTGAGTGTGGTATAACGTTTCTGTCACTGATCATAGATTTGCATGAACTGTTTTAATAGTAGTTAGGTTGAAGTTATGCTCTTCATTTTAAAACCTATAATTGATCAAAGAGTATCACTATTATGAGCTATATTAATACATTCTCCTCTCTTTTTACAGTGAATTTTACTGCCACGTATGTTGCATTATATGGTGAAGGCAAAGAGCTTGTAAGTAAACTAGGTGTACATTAAATTTTCTATATGAGGAGGTCACCCTAACTTTAGTGCTCAGTGGTACAATACTTCTATGAGGGATCCAACCCTTGAAGTTGTCCAAAGTTCAGGAAAGGTGCTCAACAGATGCCTCAACGTACAGTTTTCCCTTTCCTGTTACAGGTGTGGAAAGGCTCACTGTGGGACAAGAAACAGATGGGCTGATCATCGCTTGTCCAGTCTGCTCTGGCAATTACAACATTCTTAGCAAGTCACTTGAAAAACAAACTACACACACACACCCCCCAACACTTTTTCTTT
>VXBL01005110.1:217157-274727 GCA_013400195.1 Aramus guarauna | reverse complement strand
TTTTTTTTTTTTTTTGGTGCTTCGGATTATTTTGGTTGCATATTTGAATTTCATTACAGAATACATGACTAGACACTGAAGAGAGCAAGCAAAGCAATGTTTGTGAGGAGGTCTTCATTGAAACTTTTTCCAGCTGATCTACAGCACTGAAACCCTTCTCTGAGTCTGAAGACATGGAAGCGTCAACCTTTGTATCTAAACACAAATTGAAAGCAGTTGCTGCAAAGGCAGGCAGCTGAACCCTGCCGAATACTGAGCAAGAACCCGCTGACAATTTCGGCACGCCTCCATGGTAGGGCGTGAGGAGGCCCTGGGGAAGAAGCGATGTTCTGTAGTGCTGTAATTGCCATGAGTGCCATAAGGCTATCCAGAAAAGAAAAGCAAAGACGACTTTGGTATTTCTCCAGACTTTTGAGAACAGTCCATATAAAAACCACTACATAATAATTACTGAAAGACTTAAAGGGAATATTACTTAAGATTGCTTGATTCGAAAATTAATCAGAAATTAGGATAAAATATGCCAGAATGTGTAACAGCTTTCTTGTGCAGGTATATTATTACAGTTTTAACAATAGAGAAACATACTTAAAAAAAACCCAACAACCCAAACCAAAATACCAGAATCTTTTTTTTGTTTAGTCCATAGCATGGCTTATATTTATTCAACAAACTATTCTGCATTTTTAAATATTTGATTGCTCAGTGTGTGGCTTTGCTAGAACTCTGTATAGACCCAACAGAGACATGTTAAGCGTGTGTTTTCTAAACACAGCATTGTCAAGCCTGGCAAATGTTTACATGAAAACTTTTCTTCCCCTTCACTTTCAAAAAATCTCTTCTTCAAAGCTCAGACATGCTGAAATGTCTCAATTTAAGCTTTTAACATGAACAGAAATATTTAATTCTTCCCAGCCAAGACTGAGGCATTTGTATGGAAATATTCTAGGAAGAAATAATAATAAAATAAATCACTGAATGGCACAAGAATTACATGGTTATTTCCACCTTAGAGAATTTCTAAGTTGGGTCAAATTTTGATAACTGAAAACACAGTCGTAAAATAAAGGCTGTGCCAGCCCTGAGCATTATTCCTCTTCACCTCCAGAGAGAACGTTTCATTCGAAGAACTCACAGAAGTTCTTAACACAACTAATGTAACTTCACCCTCCCACTATTTGAAAAGTAGGAAATAGGCCAGAGATTTTTTTTTTCCCTTTTCTTTTAAAAAGGCGATCATCACCCAAGCTCAGTTTTTATTTCCTATTTGCCTGGAACCCTTCCTTCTGTACAGCCTGCTTACCTTTTGTCTGCACTGAGGGGAAAACCTTGCTGTGAAAAACAGGTACAGAAAGTTACAGGGAATTTATATAAATTTATATAAATAAAAAAGCTAGTGGCTGGTATTAAATGTGTTTGTATGAGCTCACGTGAAACTAATTTGGGGCAGCGCTTGGCCTGCTATTCTTTCTGAGAGAGGCCGTTTTGTTGTTCTTTTGGCCAAATATAAAGTGACATCTACATTGTTGCTTTTACAGCTTGCTTTCTTATCATTAATGTGACTATTAAACACTTGTAGGTTTTACTACAAAGTGATTATTCAGAGCAGAAAATAGTTGTTTGCAATAGGGTTTCAAGATTTCGCTTTCAAAGCATTGGTGAAACAAAGCCGATCAAATACTAAAACATAATCAAAGTGCACCGAAATGTAATAATTTATTTCCATCTTATATATTTCTGTAAATACAGTTCATCATTATATCCTTCCAAAACCAGGGGTTAGGCTTTCAAAGGGCGACGCGGGGGATTTAGCCACAAAGTTCCCATTAACATCAATGACTCACTCAGCACCACTTTGAAAGGTTACCCCGGGCGGTTATCCTCCTCTTACTGCACGGGGGTTTTATACCCCCAGCTCCTCTTAATGTTAGGAAGAATTAAGTTTGTCTCTTTTCTGTTCCCTGATCAGAGAATAGTTTTTTTGTAACTTCTGACTGTTAATTTTCTAAGTCCCAAACTTAAATGGCTGTTTTGCTTTAGGGAAAGGAGGATCAACAGGCTCAAGGTTTTCTACCCTTAATATCCCTCTTCTTAATGCTAAAGAGTGCCGAACATATCTTTTCAATACTGCCATTGCTAAAAGTTTCGTTTAATTAACTGTATGCACATACACACAAACCAATTCTGTTTTACAATCCTTAGCCAAAGCTGCATGTCAATCTAAAAATTAAATAATGGAAAACAGACATTTAGCTTAGTTTATATAACCTGACAGTGCTCCTATCCTTCCTCTGTTTCACCTAGTGTCATCTTTCAGTGTTCCTCTCTAATTTTATTTGGAACAAAATAAAAAGATTAAGATAAAATAATTCCCAAAAGATAATTGCAAAATGATTTATGTGCAGGTGTTAAATTATTTCTGGCATTGATGTTCCATGGAGTGCAACATTACAACATTATGGCATTCAACAGAGCATCCACATTTGATAATCCTGCTAATCATCAAAAGACACTGGAACTGAATCCCGAAGGCAATGTTACATTTTGATTAAATTTTATCATCAGTGATTCTGTTTATGGTTCACTAAGGTATGAATTTCTTTCACATTCCATTGGGTTTACCGCTTACTGTGTTTGACTTGGAACACAGTCAGTTTAAGCTTTCTATAAGCCACCACTTTTTCAGCTACTGCTTTTGCACTCTTCAGTTATACCGAGTAATCCTCAACAGAAACAATTAAACACTTTTCCAGTGTCTCCTCTCAGTGAGCTCTATTACTGTCACGATTACAAGCCCTAGTCACACACAAGATGCCATCTTGGGTTGCTCAGTGGGTCCTCTGAGCCACACGACGTTTGTGCTCAGCTGGCTCTTTAAGAGAGCTCCGTCAGTAACACGCGTTTCTAAAATTGTATTGCCAAATGGTAGAACAACTTGTATAGCAGCCTGTTAGCATATATTAGTATTGTGTACGTTGCTGCAAGTTGTGCAGTAATGCTTGAGAGAGCTTGTTGTAATTAAACTCTACTCCTTCGGAATCTTAATCCTGAGGCTTTCTGATTTGTAATTCCACCTTCACGGCTGCACAACCAATTTTCTATTCTTCAGCCGCTGCAACACGGCCCTAGGCTGCGGGATCTTTCCACACCAGGCAGGCAGCAAGCAGGGGACAGATGGCAGAAACTTCACTTTCAAACCGTGTGCCCGGCTGGAAGAGCCATCGCTTCTGAAAAGCAGCTTGGTGCCTGTGGTTACTCTTCACACTTATTCCAAATCAAATCACTGCAGCTTCACAAGGTTTCAAGTTTTTCCCCCCCTCCTTCCCTTTTGTGCTGCTCTCAGCTTGATACTGCACCACCTCCTACCACTGATGTTACTTGCACCCCTGCTACCTCTACACACACGGTTCAGAATGCACTTGGCAAATGCATATATAAAGTAGATTCAAATGTAGTTCTTCCCCATTTAGCTACGAGAGGATTTGGGAGGTTAAAGGAAAGGAAGTGTTTTGTCGGTACGCTAGGATGCGCAGCTACACAGGCACACGGGTTCGGACAATATAGTTGATATTAGCAATTAGCCACTTACAGCAGCAATTCTCATAAGCAGAACGACATGAAAAAATACAACCAAGCTCCTCCCTGCCCTGGAGGGATTTCTCATAATTTGTGCTAATAATAATAATAATACCACCACAAGAAACCCGACAGACTGGTGAGCCGGCTGCCAGCTGGGGATACCGGGCTGCTATCCCAGTACTCGGACCAAAGCGGCATTGCTGTCCCATCCTCTCTCTGCTTTGGACTGCCGTAACCGTGCACACATCGCTGTCTGCCTTTGCGCCGTGACAAGTGACAAGAGCGGGCTCTGGCAATTTACACCATGGCGTAGGAGCTTCTTTTTGATGTATCATGAGGCAGCAACTAAACCTCTGGCTGGGGGAAGGCGAGGGGAAAATGGGAAGAGGCTAATTTCTTTATATTCTTAAGTTTAAGTATTTCTCACATTTTGAGGAATAATTTTGAGTTACTTCTTGATATAAGAGCAGTTATGGTATCAAACAAGTAAAGAATAAAGGAAAATGCTTAGAGAACAAAGAAAAATGCCTTTAGCACTACAGCTTAAAAAAAGAAAGAAAATATGACTATGAAAGTCAACTTTATTTTCAACATTCCTCACATTTTTTTCGGTGATAAATGACTTCACATGTAGTTGCCTTCAGGGTAATATCCACAGCATTGTTTCATGTTATTCTAAATAAAATTTAAGGTGGACACTAGAGCAGGCTCTGCTAAAACCTAGCTCTGTAGCTGGTTCATGCACACAATCTACATTTGATTCACACAGGGAAGAAATACAGAGTAAGAAGCACTTCATGAAACACTTGTTGCAAGCAAAGCTGGTATTTTCCTCTTGCCTACAAGTGCATTATGACATGATTAACCTTTCCTGTATGGTTAAGACAAACTTCAGTAATATATACTGAAAAGGTGAATGGTAAAAGGAATTAGGCTGTTACGGGAGAACTAGAATTTGTGAAGTAGCTTTGATTCCTTCCCGCACACAAACAAGTAATGATTTCTTGCAATGACTGGGTAGCTTTAGTTACAAGAATAAGGCAGAACTGAACAGAGGGAATGGTAAGAGATTCTCATATTTCATCACAACTAATGAAAAATACCAACTTAACGCCTGTAACATTCTACAAGTCTATCAATGGGGGCACACATCCAAGCAGTGTGGGGGACATGTCATTAGCCTTTGTTTTATGAACTTGTTCAGCTCCACTTAATTGTTTCAGAGGTTCAGTTTAAAATTCACACAAATATTTCTTTATTTATTTTCTTTTTTGTGTAAACAAAGAGTTTGGCATTGACAAAACTTCATAGCTGGCACCTGACAACCTGCAGTACACCAGCAGCTAATTATTTCACTTGTCATTTTGTTTATAGTTGCATATAGGTGGTGGGAGAGGACCTAAAATTATTTTCACTTTACAGTCAATACTTTCACCTTTAAGAAATGTCGGGGCAGCAAGGGCAATAGCGGCCGTCTTGTTTTTCCGCTCTGTGAGGGTGCTGGAGATCTCTGTTATGGATAGTGGCCGTAAGTCACTCCAACTACCATCTTCTGACTAAAACAAGAAAGTTTGTTCCTACCAAATGGTTGGGGTTTACCTTCCTGACCCTGCTCACAACAAGGGTTCTGATCTACAAACTCCAGTGGCCTGCAGTACCTTGTAGACAGTGGTGCTGCATATGCCTCATGCGCAGGCAGATCACAGCTCACTTTCTCAGAAAGCTCTCACAGGAGCTTTAGTCCCGTGAAGTACGCAGGCATTACCTTACTCCGATGCCGTCTGCAGACAGGATTTCCTAGGTCAAGAGAAGTGGTGCTCTGAACCCAGGCCAGGTAACCCACTGTGGCAGGTGGTGCTGGCGAAAGCTCAAGGGTTGCCAGCGTGCCCAATCCTGACAGAGGACTCTGCTACTCGCTGCTGATAATTCCAGTCCTGCTGTACAGCTCTAGCCTTCTGCGCTGGGATGTGACCCTTCCCGCTCGACTGAGTACAACCATAACATGAATCAGGCCAAGAATGAAGCTATATGAGATGTTTCTCAATTTTCTTAAATTTGTTACACGCAATAGCAGCACTGATCTTTACAGAAAACTGACAGGAAAAACACCCAACAAAAACGCGTGTGAGGAACACGTAATGCACGCAGGTGCATAATTTACTACATAGGACTTTGCAAGAACAATATCAAGACTAGCAGAGACACACAGACGGAACTCAGGAATGTGTTAACTAAGAAACACAATGGAAACATTAATCAAAGAGAAAAATAAGTGTGTAGAAGTAAAATAATCCCTATCTCATCAAACTGCAGTGACCAAGACTAGGCTGAATTTGGGATTGTAAGAAAGTTTTTGGTTTTCAGTAGGGGAGCAGTAGACAGTCATAAGACAAGAACTCCAACTTGAGGGTATAATGAGATTCCAAGAGGCTTATTTCTTATTACAGTTTCTTTGCATAACTATGTTTATAAGTGATTATTCATTTATGCCTAAAGACCATCTACTAATAAAGCTACGCCTAAGGTGAGCTGACACACAAACGCTCATTACTGTAAGGTAAGGCAGAATATAAAGCGTGCCTAGGTTTTAACAAGGGTCCAGCTTCTTGGTACGTATATCCCAAGAAGCACATCTTGTTCCCCTAGGAGCTGCGCAGGGTAGTTTAAAAGCTAATAATGCAGAGATCGGAAAGGCAACATCTTCAAATACCAGTTGATAGCTAGGGAAGACTATCAATAGCTACAGGTCCTCTTTCATAGCGAAGTAGTAGGGAGTATACCTAATTCTTGAGCCCCAATGCACGTGCAACATTAACTCTACCATAACAAAGGGAAGCGCGTTCGCTCTGTGGTTCAGACAAGACACGAGTGTCTAGGGATGTTTCACAGTGCAGGATGTTTCACAGTGCAGGCAGCTGGTTTTGGTGGGAACTTCAGTACGTGGTACCCAGAAGCAACAGGACAAAAGTGCCTGAACTGTGACACTTGCAGTCTAGAAACCTTTATCTCAGTAGCTTTCTCTACAGCTCACACCCACACCAATGGGTTGTTGTGTTGCAAGTCATGCCATACATGTTGTTGGCACACACAAAAAAATCAGTTCCAGAGCAGAAAAACCCAAAAAGCCAGCAAGGTCACTGGCTTTTGACAGCTGCTGTCTGCCTTGAGGCTTTCAGCATTGCTTTGCATTAGTTCTCTAGCCATAAAGTTAGCATTTTTCTCCTCTATTTCTCCCTAGCAACTTCCAATGAACATGAACACTTTACTGCACAACTAAACTCAGCTGGGCTGCAAGTGTGAAGGGTCCATTTCAGTTGGAAGATGCTTTTCCTTATGCCACAGCAAGATTTGATGCATGCAATGATTAATTGTAAAGAGCAACATTTATATCAGCTCAGTTTTTGCTTTTACATCAGATGTGAAAACAGATTAAAAACATCTTCCTCCAACTCGGTGTTAAAAAGTGTTTCTCCAGTACTCCAAGATTGTATGTTGTCCTATAGATTTCTTAAAGATTTCCTTATTGTGTTACAATTAAGCAAACACTATGATGGTATGTCAGAAGAGGACTTTACCACAGCATGTTTTGTTTGGAGTAGTTTACTTGTAAGGCTTAAGTAAGAGCTGAAGGAAATGATGGCATAAATTGTTGATTAGATTCTTATCAAAGCATCTTCTCTATAAATGCCTCTGTATTATTTTCTGTGTGTAATGCAGCTTTTACATCAAAAAGGGGGGGGGGGATGATAGTACACAACAAACAGTAACCAGAAGCTGACAGACAGTTCAATCTGAACTTGAATGAGCTGTAACCACTTTATTCTTTCTTTGAACTCTGCTGGATCTTTCCACTCCCTTTCACGCTGTATGCATTGCCAAATGTTACTCCCAGAAATTCATTGTCAAGCTGACTAGCTGTTAAGAGACACAGTCAGTGCAAGACCCTCCAAGTCAGGAACAACAACTGGAATTAACCTACTAACTGTAATCCCAAGTTAGAGGGCAGAATGGGCCAATTTTTATAAGAATTGAATGTGTGGATATACACAGAAAAGATCAATATGTCAGTAGGTGGAACTGAGGTTGCAAGCAGAACTACTCATCTGGTTGGTTTTATTAGATCACAAATAATTCAGAAGGAAAAAATTCTATACCAAAATGAGCCCACTTGAAAGCGCATTCTCATCTTCAAATGAGCCATTTCCCTGTTTGGAGAAACAAAGTATGAATTGTGGAGCACGATGGCAAAATTTTCTCTCTGCAGGCTGCAATACTTCAGAGGTGAGCGTTACTGCTGACAGTAGGAGAGCAAGTATAGATTGTAATCTTTGTAGTAATGGAAGGAATTACATTCAGAGCAAGAAGTTTGGGAATTCAGAAGAATGATATTCTTGGCTTACTGTTTTTAACGACAAAAGAAAAAAAAAAAAAAAAGAAGAAGAAATAGCCCTAGGAACAAAGATCCTCGTTTTCTCTCCAAAAAGATTTGAGTCAGGTTATGGTTGTTTTGAGTCAGTTATCTAAGAACACCGGAGGGACAAAGATTATGGGGATGAAAGGTACACTATTATACTGTTTATATAATCTGTCTTCTAATTATCTATATTGAATTCTGTAGGTAATTTTCTGAAAGATGATGCTTACTTATTTGAACAAATTTAGGAAGTCCTAAACTGCTTTCAGGCGGCAAAGATCACCATGCTATTGGATATTAGAGTGCAGTTGAGTCTTCATTGCTATACTTACCTGAAATCATAGTTTTAATTGACTTAAGATTCCCCATGCTCAGGGAATGGAGCCCCCCTCAAAGGAAAATCCTCGCTGCTGGGTCACATAACAGGAGGTCTAATAACCCCCCTGGAAACAGCTGGCAGCTACTGGTTTTGGACTTCTACCAATCTATTTGCTTTTCAGGAAAAAGATTTCATGTAGTTTGAAGTCTATCTTGTTCTTCACATTTTTGGAAAGTTGATTTTTGTTTTAATGCTAGTATAACTCTGCATCTTGTTTAACAAGCTCTCCTATAAGCATTAGAAAACAGACTCGCTCATTTGCTTGTTCTATAAAATGAAAAAAAATACTTCAGATGTTGACAGATGACACTTCTAGTTAAAAGCACATATTGGGATAAACCCAAGTCAACGGCAAATTAGAAAACTGAATATATCTATTCCCTTTCATTACATATTGTTATTACCAGCATGTTAAAGAAGGGAAGCAAGTTATAACTGGCCGATAATATCCTTTAGATAAATCAGCCTATATCTCTCAGGCCTGTTCTCTATATGCAGAAATGTCGTGTCAGTTGTTACTCTTTAGTCAAAAGATTGCACAACAGATGAAAATAGACTAGATGATGTGAATAAATACAACAGGGAATGTGGAATCTCCAATATGTGTTGCAATCAGTGCTACAGAAAGACTTTTATGGAAGCAGTAGTAACATGCGATGGGGTTACAGCACCCAACAGGCAACCCCACCAGCCTGGCAGAACTTATAGGTGCTAAAACAGTTGGCTTCAGCTCCTAGTCAGAGTAGGTCGTGCATGAAACTCCCTGCTTGTTTTTTTCATGACCTTGCAGCCAGACTGAAAATGAAGATCAATCCTAATCAGAAAGAAGAGGCTGGAGTGTATGGCCTCCTGAGGTGCCTTGCAATACAAGTTGTCTGTGGATCTGCAAAGGTGAAAATTGACTTGTGCTCCAAAGGTGACATTGCTTGAGGTTTTTATTTATTTATTTAAAGACAGGACATTCATGTCCTCCTCAGAAAGCAAAAGTGAGATGTTATTTCTGGGAAAGGAAGGAACTTGCTGGTAAGAGTACTACAAAGGGAGGGTCTTTCTTCCCTTCAAGTAACAGAGTCAGATTTCTAGTTTACACTGTAAACAGCTGCAGATTTTAGTTTCACTAACCTGGCTTTACTTTGGAAAGCTGCAGATGCCATATGGTTATTGTTTTAGTTGCAGGCAAACACACACTCTCACAAATATCTATTAATATTCCAATAACAGCACCAGTAGATGGTGCTCAAGAATATGCAGCACAACCCAGGTGATTTGGAGCATGGATACAACCTGTGCACCATAAATGGTTTCCTCTGACACCTTTTTCCATGAATGCTACAAGAAGTGCACAGGTCATCGTTTCACCAGTATTAGAGTGGACAAAATTTGGTCAGTAGCCCACCATTAACACTATCCAGGGCAGCAGGTACATGCCAAGGAGCACCTCCTACTACCCAGGTCATGGTGCTATCTACCGAGGTTGTACACGGCTCCTAGCTGAGAACTAACCAGATCAGGATTATTGAAACAAATAAAGTGGCAAGTACTGCAGACTACTAAAAGGGCCACCAAAAGAGTGGTTTGGGGGGAGGTGGAGGTTGCAGGCAACGCACAGACAGAGGTGTCACTCAAAGGCATGCACAACTCATCACTCTTCATCTGTTGCACCAATACTTGAATTCAGGTGTGAAATTGGTACATTTCAGGCCCATCTCTCATGGGCAACATTAGAAGAACTCCTCCAACAGCAGGCAAGAAGCAACACCAAGTTGGTGCCAAGGACTCCACCATAAGCAAGCAGTAAACCTGCTTACTTATAACTGATGCCCATCGAGTACTCAGCAATTTGCAGCAGGAGCAATTTTCTCCAAAAGAGTAAGAGTTTGTGTCAGCCTCTGTAACTTTTATTTTTCTGGGGGAGGGGATGGTATTTTTGCAGGGAGAAGACAAAATTTTCTTTTTTAAGTAACGTTTTCTATAGCATGTCTGGTGGACCGCAAGAATGACTCAAGATGCCACACAGTTCATCCCTGTCATCAGATCTAGTGCAACAAAATGGTTATTCTTCCCGGGAAGAGCAGTTAAGGTCTTTCCCCAGGAACTGGTATCATCTTTTTGTGGTTTTAACCTGGAGATTTAATTTTGAAACCCCATTACAGACAGAATCATAGATATAATGCTCAAACTTTACTGAAGTCAACAACTTGAAAGATCTGCCTCACTTTTATCCCAGCTTTTATAGGTTGTTACAAACTGACACATTCAGTTGCTAAAGTTGTCAGTTGTTATGACATCTAGCCTGTAAAAATCGCGTACAGGGTTCTTTCTGTGTGTATTTGTTCACAGTAGGCTTCAAGACACTTCTTGTATGTTCAATGCCATCTGACATTCAGGATTTCTTTTTTCAAGCAGTAAAATATCTGCCATCATGTCATCAGTTTACCAGCAAATTAGGGAGTCTTTGGCTATGCATCAACTGGGTCCAGAGTCCCTCTACTCAAAATCTTGTTATATTTTTGCAGAAGGAATATTTCACTGGTAGTATTGCATCTTTAACTAAAGCATTTGGTAAGATGGCAAGAGATCAGAGAATATGTTTTCTTTATATCAGCAAGAAAACTCGTACTGTTCCCTAGTGACATTCCCTACACAGCACACAAACAGCTAGGATGGAGTATTTCTTCCAGCAGACCATATTATTTCCTATAGTACCACTTGGGTTCTCAAAGAGTCATGTCTATATAAAAATTAAAATTAAATTTAATTAAAATTAAAATTAATTTTTTTTTTCTACCCATTCGCACCTTACAAGGCAAGAACTTCTCTCTCTGAATTATACAGCTAATTTGGTCTTACTTTTTTTTGTTAACTCGTGGAATGCCATCTATAAGTGTGTTCACTGACTCAAACTAAAATATAGTGAGCCAAAAGCCAGGCATGTTTAAAGAATCTGATGAGGGGAAAGGGAGGATGGAAAGAAGTGAGACACAGAGAAACCTGCAATTATCAATAGGATGGATTTTCTTCCCTTTTTGACAGGGATAGAGTTACCCAACCTATTATTATGTGGTCCTAATTACATATCTCTGCAATAGATCACTCAGTTAAGGAGAAATATCTACTGACTGGGAAACATCACTAATTGTTCCTTTTTTGTTGGCATACTATCTGATTGGAGTAATTATAGAGCTGCTTCCCCATTCTCTTTTGCTCTGAAGATTTTGAAGACATATTTCTTCACAGATTGCATAGAATTTAGCATCTTGAATTTCTTCATTTTGGCTTTTATGTTCCTCTTGCCTACATTTTCTTGACTTGGACAGAATACTCTCTATATAACTCTCTGTGAGGAAACCTATTGCAACAGTTTCAGCATCCCATCATGCTCTGTATTGTACATGCTACAAAAAGTCCTTGCTTTCAATCATTACAAAGTTCTTCCACTAATTTTATAAAAATTGTTGGACTTCCAGAATTATCACATGTAGCAAAAAGAAAAGAAAAAAGAAAAAGTTTAGATCTATTAAGTAGCTTATCTCTTTAATATAAGTAGTCAGCTAATTTGCTTTGATATACTGAAATCAAGTTTTAACTGTCTGGGAGATATCTATGCATGGTATGTCAGCAAGTTATTTAAACAAGAATCTGCACACATAGCTATAGCTGCCGTAGCACACACTTTTAGACAGGTCACACAGCAACACAAAAGCTACAGCACGACATCGAAAGAGGAGCACGCAGTAAGATAAGGCAGGACTTACAGATTTTTTACTGATTCTTGCACTGAGCCCAACAGCTTGCATTTCCCTTTTAAACACAACTTACAGAAAGACATTGCACCATGACCAAAGGATCCAGTACTGCTGAAAACCTGCAACCTCTTTTGATAGGTCTTTCCTACCTAACTTGACAGTTCTACATCCACCATTTATTGCCACCTTGAATGAAGATAAATTAAATCTCATAATGTATAAACTTCTCCAGCTGCAGCACTTCTCACTCTGACTTGCACAGACCATTTTATTCCAACTAGACACTGATCTTTATTAATACCCTTCAGGTCAAGTCTTCTGCTCTCCTGCCATGTTTACGCTTCTAAAACAATCAAAATAGCAAGGAAAAGTTTTATGCCGAACGTGGGTTTTGCAAATGAATCAGAGCTAAAATCTCCTGATTCATCAGGTATCTCTGGAAGCCACCATTCTTCTATACAACCAGATGCTTCAAGGGCAAGTAACCAAAGTTCGCTTTTACTGGCATCGGAGTTCATTTGTTCCAAGAAATATCAGCATGAGAAGCTAAAGTTCAGAAGTCCCTCTGTCTTTCCCCTCACTCTGTACCACAGGCTTTATAATGGATTGAAAGAAAAATCTTCATCTCATTCATTCTACCCATTCCATGCAGAGTTTTATCTTGCCTGGGTGCTTCTGTTCAGATGTGTATGAATGGAAGCAGCAGAAAAGAAATTCAAGAGCTTGATTTTATTAAGCAGATCTTAAAACTAGATCTAAACCCCAGTCTAGTCAGTGGGAAGACATTACACCACACACAGGTTGTGGCCAAGCCTTAAACCTGGGACGCTTTTGTTTATTTACTGGACCTAGCTCCTGTCTAAGAAATGCTGTAAATTTTCCAAGCATCTACATAACCTGATGATATGAAGTTCCTTTATGAAGATGTGTATCTTTGGAATAATTAATTTATCACATGATGGACCTGTTGCCCTGGTTACTGCAGAAATTATTCAATAACAGAGCAAATTGGTATGTAAACAGTAACACTTATCTAACCTATTGGCACAAAAATAACTGCTGACAAGTGCATTCCACACACTCCAAAGGCCCTGTCCAGCTGAAATGTACTTCCTTTTTCAGAGTCCTCCTTTATTCAGATCATCTGCCTTATTTCACTGAAGTACTTCTCAGCATCCTGAAAGACCCTGATAACACCAACATCAATAGTATTCAGCTCCTAAAGGCATCTTTTGCCTTGGACTAGGGTTGAATGCCATGCAGACATCAAACACATGGAAATAATGTCCAAGTACTGCATCCCCTATCAACCCGATGTCAACAGCTGGCTATTCCTTATCAGATTAAATGCTAAACTGAGAAGACGATTGCTCAGAAGGTCAAATAACCTAAGCTTATTGCCCCTCTTGGCTGGCATTTTTAATAAAGGATTCCTGGTGTTGAAAACAATGATCAACAGAAACAGGAATTCCTTCCCTCCTCCAGATAAGAGTGGAAGGGTCTCTACATTAGACGTCCAACCTTGTGTTCATAGAAATGAATATGGTCCCACTATGTTCAGTGGGGTAACAGTCACCATAGGAAATGAGTGTGTTCAGTTGTGGATGCTTGAAACTCACTTTCACAGAATAAATTATATAAAGAAGCAACCATGTAGTTTAAGATCCATCATTTTCCACAACTCCCTGTGTAAACATAGGTGTGTGCTTCTAGCACTTTATGCACTGGGTTGCTGAGCAGACATTTTCATGCAATGCTGAAGGTATGCGCACCTTAGTATTTTTTTTCTTCAATCACATGGATTTTTTTTTAACTGTATGCGAAAGCATGGCCAGTTAGTACCTTAGTAATTTTCACATACATTACAGAGTGCTTTTTACCTTTAAGATTGCCTGTCCTTTCAGTAGAATTTATTAGCTTTCCTTTTAAGAAATGATCCACTAAAACAATTCCAATTTTGTGTGTGCGTGCTAAGTTTCAACAAAAGACTGCATAGTTTCATAAAGAAGCTTCTCTCAGTTCTTGAACAGTGCTACATTACAGAATACTATACCCAAATTCTTTATTAATCAACTTTAAAAGACAAAGTTTTCCTTAAAAATCTGAATGCCCCTTTACTTGACAACTCGGTCCCTTCTGGAGACTTCCCTTGTAGGAAGGAGGATCTCCTCTTTTTGTCCATTTCCCTCTAAGAGCTTATCTATGTAGGAACTAGGTTTATGTAAAGAGCCAGAGAAGATAACACATTAACATCACGCTATGTTCTGTGATGACTACACCAAACTGTACAAGGCAGATGTAGCCCCAACCAGCTGGAATGGGAAGGGACTACCTAGTCTCACAAGCATGACACGACGTACCATGCCGATCAATGCTAAAGCCCATTTCAGCCGCTCTTCTATCCCTACTCCACCGAGAAGTCTGCATTTGATTTACAAAACATAGAAGGTACCTAAAAAACCCACTTGGCAGGAGATTTATTCTAATACACAGCATTAAAGACATTGTGAAATTTTCCAGTGAAGACCCACAGAAAAACAAAACACCCTATGAGAATCTATCTGCTACAGATTGGTGTCTGTTCCCAGGAGGAGTTTCTGTAAGTGACTTGTAACAGCCATTTCTGTGCAGTGACTAAACTAAATCCACAAGCTGGGTATACATGGAATTGAGAATGTTGTTTCTGCATGTTGTGACACACAAAATGAAATTATTATGAAAATGTGGGCCTTGACTATGTTTTAACACCGCTGTGCCTACCTGGCTGCTGCTCTTATTTTAAAACGAGACATCCCGACTGTTGCCATCTTTTTAATCTGTTAGAGGATTTAAGAAACAGTATAACATAGCATGGCAGAGTTTGTTAACTATTATCTTGTGCACATAAAAGTAGCACAGAATATTTAAAGGTGAAGACCAAGTTCAGACAAACTAAGATGTTTATTTCAACTGGATAAATTTAGACTGATGGGGTAATGAAAGGGGCATTGACAACCACTTGTGAGCTCCTTTAACATATCTATTTTCAGGAAATGTAACATCTGGTGTATACCACATCCATTATCCTATCTGTCCAACTTAAGTGCACACAAATAATATATGTGCATGACTGATTTCCCTGCTGATGTCTTTATTATTACTTTGAGCAGATGAAATCTAGACCAGTCTTTTACTGTTACATTTTGTTTTCTGCATTCCAATGTCAAATTGCTTAATTATGTGATATCTGGTCACACTCTGTAAACGTTTCTTGCTGTCATTCTAGTGCCCAGTAGTTAGAATAACAAATAGAAAACCAAGAGAAAGTGCAGAAACAAGAATTATTTCAATTCAAAACTGTATCAGTTCGTAACCGCATTACTTACAAAAACCAGAAGCAAAATCATTAATGATTTGTCAGTGACACAGTAGCTAAAACTAGAGCCTGCTTCCTGTGATTACCAGGCTAAGAGCAGGAGAGCCAGTTCTGATCTCATATCCCGACCTCTCGCTCCCCCCAGGCCCTGAACTCCACCCCATCGTGTCTGCCTAGAGCCCACGATTTCTGGCTGCGTTTTCACAACTCGTTCAAGTTTGGGTGGCTTTGAAATAAGTAACTTCACTTGCCATAGAAAGTACAACAGCCCAGCAGTGATGCAATATCAGCCCTGGTGAGCATAAACACTTTAACTTGATGTATTAAAGAGTTGATGCTCCTGTAATGAGTAATAGAGAAAATAAGTGATCCTAACTTTGTCCTCATAGATATTTTCTTGGATTGGAGAGAGAACCATCTTATATAGAAGAACTACTGTTTTATCAGAGCTGAAGAAAGCACTTGTTTTGCTTTATGGAACTTTATGTTCAGAGCATCTAAACTTCCACAGGATAGTGTTTCATATACAAATATGACCCTCAACAAAAAATACCCGGGGCTCATCTTACCTTCCCCAGCAGCTACACGTTTATATTTTGATATGGAAACGGCTCTCAGAAGGAGCAACTGCTTTCAAATTTTCTGATAAATCCTGCATTTGTATCAGGTTCTATAAGCTGGCAATCCTCACATTTCATAGCAACCTGTATCACAATGGAACCCAAGACCTCTTTTCCTGCTTGAAATGGGAAGAAGAGAGCACTGCCATAGATACCCCATTTTTAGAGCTGGCTAACCAGGAGCAGCAGCATGCCATCACTAGGATGCTCAGGCCCCTGCTTCCCAGCTGGAGGGGAGGGCTGCAGGCAGCCTCCTGTCCTACCCACAGCACCTCCAGGCTCCACACAGCATGTGAGTACAGCAGCCCACCCCCTCCTCTTGACAGCTTGCAGGTGACACCAAGCTGCACACTACAACTTGCTGTCTGCTCAAGCACCACTAGAGACTCATGTGGCAATTCTGCCCCCCAAAAATCAGACTTATAGATTAAGAATACTGTTTTAAAAGTGCCCTAAAGGCCACGCACAAACTTGGAATCAGTACAGTGAAAATCAAATGAGTGGGAGATGAAAGATTTTAATAAGCATTGAGAGCAGTATAATTTTGAATCAGTCACACCAGTCATTTCTTGGCCATGGAACTGTGTGCCAGAAAAAGAACAAGGAGCTTGAATCCCAAATGTCTGTCAGACCCCCAGCATTTGCAAATAAATCTCTGGAAGTAGAGCTCAGGGAGGTGGGCTGGTAACAGCAGTGGTGAAAGTGTGAAAGGTGTCGAAGGACTAGTGGATCTGAGTGTTACCATCTCGTTGGTAATCTTCGCTCCCCAGCCTGTTACTTCCTCAGAACTGAGGGAGGAAAAAGGAAAGAACGTATGGAGGGGAAGGAATGAAAAGTTGAGAAATGACGGATACAGAAGCTCTGCCCCTTCACTTTTATCTGAGCTTTACCACATTCCCACTCCTGGGGACATCCCTCTCAGTGCCTGTGACCTCTGTCCAGCTCTCGGCTTGTAGGAGCCCTCCCTAACGCCTCTCCTTTTGTTAGTGGGAGGAGGGAACCACACAGAGAGGGACTGGAGACAGAAGCGATGCAAGCAGTGAAAGAACGCTGTACGCTGAGCCTTTCCTTTGACAGATACAGGCATTGCAAGGAACCAGAGGAAGCAGCCAGAGGATACTGGGCCATATGTACACAGACACTTTAAAATTAAGACCAGGTAAAAAGTAAATAGCTAACACAATGTTCCAAGGGGCTGACTGAAAATACTCTTGACTTCCAAGCACTTAAGATGTGGGAGTTCAGAGTCAGGTTTGTGGCAGCAGAATAAAGAAGGACCACTAACACCTGGCCTGTTCTTACTGCAGACTTACCAAAAGTTGTTGCTTCCAAAAATCTTTCTAAAACATTCCCTTCACTTATCAGCTATTGGGCTAAGAGCTATATACTCTATTTTGCCTTTCCTGAGACAGGCTATGAAAGTCAGTCCTGAAACAAGATACACTTGATCTCTCAGGGTAGATACGTACCTCAAACCCATCTTTCTTTACAAGATTGAGAGAGTGAAGAAACAAAGCAGAAAAGAAAAAACTCTTAAAGTAAAGCAATTAGTGCTGCCCTAATTCATCCCTTCCAGCATGCCTCAACACAGCAGGTACATTGCTCATACTCTAGCCTCACAAATAGACGCTTTGGAACAGGATTGAGAAGCTCTGAAGGACAGGATTGTCAGTCCTCTAGCTATAGAAGATTGCAAGGACGAACCTACTATCTACAAATGGTCCACATTTGCAGACTGGCAATACCATCCATTACCTACTCGTAAGAGTTACCAGCCACAGCACCGTAACTGACACAGTTTAATTTGGGACTGAGAGAAGGTGTATCTCAGTACAAAGAGAAAGCCCTTCTCAGAGCAAGAGGGAAAAAGCTTCTTCGCCACCACCACCAAATGACTCCACCATGCAACATGGTGTCATTAAGGAAGCATGGGAAACCTGGAACCCACGTGGACAAAATACTGGAATTCAGATCTTCAGAATGCCAACAATGTCTTCAACTCAGTCCTTCCTCACAAGTAGTTATTCTGGCGATGCCCAAGGTGAACTAGTCCAACTGACTATGCCCTCAGGACTGGAAAGGCTTAGCATCATGTTGCAAACTTGCCATGTATCTTAAATTATTTTTCTAGTTTCTCCAAAACATTGGCCCTGTGTTACCTTAGCTGTTGATTTGAGGAATTTGGAAGCTTCAGTGAAGATATACTGATCTTTTGGAATATAAGTCCTCTTTATGAACTCGTATAGCATAATCTTAGATGATGAAAATAATTCATACAGTTATTTAAACCATTAAAAAGGCTGTTCTGTGTGTAATATGACAAGAATAAAACTAAAGACTAGTTTTTGAAAATGGATCGCAAATGTCCAAGTCACGTGGTCTTCCTCAAAATGTTATTTTTCTTTTTAAAATAGTCCAAAAAGTGCTTTTGGAACAGTATCCTCTCTGCATAGGTGAAATGCTATTGAAAGAAGAAATGAAAAAAAATCAACATGCATTGAATGTTGCAAGAAATCATGAGGACAGAAGGTTTTGAAACAGCAAACATTGGCCAAATACATAAATAAATGTACATGTATGTCATTACCAAGGCATCTAGTATAGACACACAGCAAGCAAAAAGTCAACTAAGTCTCCTCTACCTCCTTAATTAGCAATATCCACAGCACATCATCTCAGTGAGACGAAGGGCAGCATGTGCACAGAGATGCTGTTCTGTGAACCCAGATGCTTCAGACTCTGTGCTTCCAAACTCTAAATCAAAGAATGACCTGCACTAAAGTACAAGTGCATTCACAACAGTTGGACTTTTATGCTGATGCAACATCCCCCATTTCCTTACTTGATGTGGAAGCCAAAACAAACGTAGAGGATGAACATTAATATTTCAAGACGCACGCAGCCACACAGAACACACCAAATGAGCATGTTGAACACTGCTCTCAAGGAACCAGTCTACTCCGTCCCACCCCCAATCACTCTTTCCATATGAAGTTGCTATGGTGATGATAATTATTCTTGATCAGCAGGATACAGTAATTATTGCAATAAAAAAAATCACGTAAAGCTTGTCACTACATGTGTGAGACAGGGATTGCCTCTTCAATTATGCACCCTTCTCTGCCCTCCCCCACCTTTTAAGGTAGGGTGTTGGGGGTTTTTGTTGCAATTATGTAGTAAAAGATATGAAATTCAATTATTTCTTGCTCATATCAACTTTGCAAGAGATGATTGGCAGTTGCTAGCAGCTGCTTGGATGATTCCAATAAGGCAGTCTCTGATCATTTCCACAACAAAGGAGGTAAACAAGATTTCATTTGAGAGCAGTTATTGCAAAAATTAAGTGGCTTAGTATGTTGAAATGCATTCTGAAGTGTTTTAAGTAGTGGCCTAAAGGTTTGCAATGAATGAAGTCCCTCACTTCTCCTGTTTGATGCTTTGTTCATCGATGGAGCATCTTACGCTCAACAGAAGAGTCCCCATACGTGCAGTCCACATGCTGGCTGCAGTTTCCTGTGGGATGAGTTTGCAGTCAGGACAGTGTCAATACAGAAGAAAACCTGGTTCTAGAGCAGCACAATGGATCTAAACTTAATGGCAGTTGTTCCCACCCGATCAGCTCTACAGCAACTTCCCCTAAGACTTGTTTACCCCCTATTTGTCATTTTAATTGGTAGACCTTCATTTTCAAAGTAGTTGCAAAAATGATATGATTGATGGAGAGAGTAACATGATATCAATATTCTGAAGACATCCATCATGAATACTAATCTTATATATAATCATACACTGAAGCCTTTCTAGAAATCAATCTTCTCTTTTGTGTGCCTAAGTGTACATAAAATGTTAACTTATACATTTATACAAAGCCACGTTGCTTTGGGATATCTGTTGTATGTTGAGCTGGAATAACCACCGATCCGCTGAGTCATTCTTGACTAGCTTTTGGGTATTTGATGCTTTGGATATTGCTTACAAACTGTGTCAGACATACTGCCCAAATGTTTCTATCTCCCTTGAGACCATAAACTGCGTCCCTTTCATTACCCATGGATCAGGCAGAATCTATCTAAATTGCATTTTACAGTATCTTGTTTCATCTCTCATTTTGTAACTACTTCAAAAGAAGTAGAGGGAAAACAATATCACACAATATTTTCCGAAGGTCATACATTGGACAATAGCATAGCAGAAATCAATCAGCATTTCAGTAATGCAAACGTTTTAAAGAGCAGAAAAAGTTGTTTATGCTAGTGTAAGATCTGCTGAACCAACAGGTTTTTAAACACTGCCTTAGGAAGGTAACAGTGTTTTTTTTAGTACCTGTATGACACAATCTTTTGTTATACTTCTATATGACATAATGTTCTGTAGTCATTAATATGGGACTAATCTTACAGGCATCTCATGTGCTTTCAATGGAATGGGAGCAGGGCCAGATTCTTAAGTATGCAAAAATCCAGGAAAAAGATTTATCTGTCTATCAGCATGTATTCATTACACTAAAATTATTATTTGCTCACTATCAGTGTAACCAGCACTTCACAATGTACAGAAATTAGACAGCCTCTATCAAATAGGCATGGCAGATTTAGGGAAAAACCAAGAATTCTGCCTCCCTCGAACATAAATCAAGGCCAAGAAGCTTGCAGCCTAGGCTCTGTACAGCAATGCAACCATGCAACCATGCTTTTTCCCATATTATAGGAGACAGAAGAAAGGAAAGTTGGTACATTGCCTGTCAAATGCTTTTGACGGGTCTCTTTGCTTCATGCATTTGGCCAGTTGCAATTTTAATGTATGATAATTACAAGTCGCTCTCAAAGCAATGTAAACTGACATTTTAGATGAGGATCCTGGAACCAAGATTCATGGTCTACTGCCCACTTACCATGGGCTTTTTCTAAGACCTTGACCGTACCACTCAGGCTCTAAATTTAAAGTCCAATAATATGAAGGTTTTCAATCTTGGGAGACTTTGACAAGATCCCAGATCTTAGTGCTGCCACCCGACTGTCAGGTGAAACAATGTCTGTGTCCTTCTTGACATGTCATACATCTTCAACCAACCAACCACCCAAATGTTCAAAAAATACTTTGGAATCACTTAATACACAAGCTATCACAGCATGAATTCATCATCATCTGAACCAAGAGATGTTTGTCTTTTGGGTGGGCTGACTGCTAGGAGCTTCTGCTGTGTCTTCAAATGGCATTTCTCAATTAGTTACCTAAATCTAAACTCATACATACAGCATGTTTCCAAAATGAAGCCAAATACCACCTCAAGCTGAAGCCTTTCCCTCATTTTGCTGTTTGTTACCATCTCAAGTTACACTCTAGATGTTGTTTTCCAATAGTCTAGTTCAAGAAAAACAATGTTGTTCTTTTCAAAGAAGTCTATATATCTTTTGCACGCACACATATGCAAGTACCCTGCACACTCACACGCGTACCCTAGGAGTGGCTGGCCAGTTAATTAACAGCTGTGTGGCGAACATGTCTTTTCCTCCCCCCCGCCACCCCCTGCCCCAGCACATCTTATTTCCTAAATTTTCATTCCAGCATACCATACAGAAGGTGACTGGTGTTTTCCTTTCTATGTGAAGTATGCAGACTTCTCTGCCCCAACAAGACAATGTTTCACTTGTTCACCTTCCGAAAGGGGTGGCTGGAAGATGCACCAGCCTTCCGCAAGGAGATCAAAGAGCTGCTAAAACATGCTGGTCAAGTATTTGCCTTTCATCTGAATATATTGTTTGTGACCGTATGCCATTCTTAAAGGGTGAAGAAGGTTTCTAATCATTGCAGGAAGAGCACTCAGAGATGACAGCGAGAGAAAAGGAAAGATTAAGAATTGCTTATAAGTAGACTACTGTACGGGAACAGCAGGTTATTTGGAATAAACTGGAGATAGGCTTGAACAGCAACAAAAAATTAGAAATTCATGGAACATAAAAGAAATAATCATTAAGCATTCATACTTTATGATGTTACAGAGGTTGCTTTATTCCCAGTATAAGTATTATATTATTAGATATGCAATTTGTTTTGCATTTCCAAGAATTAACACTGCACTACAATAAAAAGAACTTAAATTATTTGCAATACACTTAATAACTCTGCAGAACCACAGAATTACTAAATTCATAAAGCAAAACAGTGCAAGAAAATTCACCTATGTTCTGATAAATCCTATTATAAACTGCAAATGAGACAGAACTTTCTCAACTGCAAAAAAACAGACCACAGAATTTAAAGTTTCTTATAGTACAGCTTTTCTTTTAGTTTCTTTTAATTCAATTTTAAAACAGTGAACTGAAATTTATCCAAATTTCACTTTGTTATTAGAGAGGATTTAACAACCAAGTGGGACAAACTCCATCTATAACTCATTTGCTTTAAGGGTGTCCTTTATCACTAGGAGGGCTCTGATAAGATTTTTGTAATTAAAACAATCAAAGGAATAAAGATTTTTTTTCTCTCTCTTATTTCTAGTTTTCGACGCTGCGGCAGTGCTGAAGGAACCACCAGTGAGCAGCCGTCACCTGGCAGAGCTCGGTAAGACTGCCAGCAATAGGCCCCCACTGCGGGACGGCCGGAGCGAAGGGCAAGGAACACAAGTGAGCCCCAGCAGAGCTCATTGCAGCGCACGGATCGAAGAGCCTGAACCAAGCCCTGCCACTTCACTACCGTTGCAGATTGCCTGGCAGGTAAGCGATTGCAGAGGTGTGTGACATCACAAGTTACCTGGACTGAAGTATGTTTGACCTCCAAGAATTCAAGCTCATTCAAACCCATCAAGTGGTTCAAGTGCAACAAATGTACTGAATGAAGGGCTAAGAGCAAGGGCTGCTGCATGCCTGACCTGCCCAGAAAGGGAAGAGGTAAAATCCTTGCGGTTTCGCAGGTCCCCTGAGGCCAACCCTCTCCCACAGTAACATCGTGCCAGTAGCCTGAAGCGCCTCTAGACTGTTGAAGTTCTACGGTGAATAATCAGTGAAACATGTTAAATCTCAAGAAGCAGAGGGACCTGCTATATGTAGATGAGCTGCATCATATTTCTGTCCGGCTCTGTTTTAATAGTAATATTTTCACTAAACCAAAATGAAAATAAGCAGTATTAAGTGCAAGTATCTCCTGTATAAATATTTATCTAAGGAAGAAAAAGTGTCCTTGTGTGCAACCACAGGTGCACAGACAAACACTCAACACCAAATTCCGTAAAATAGCCCTTGGACAAAAAGCTGAGCAGTGTTTGGACAGATGGCTAGATTTTCTGTAAGTCCTTCATTTTACTTCTATTGTATTTTTCAGGGCAGGGTGCTGTACTGGAAAAAAAATAATCTATAGCACCCTTTTCATTTAGTACTTCCCATGAATTGTAGAAATAAAAGTTTACCACACTCCACGAATAAATTGCAAGGTCACTAAAACATTCATGGCACATGCCTTTCCACAGAATATATATAGTGCTAAGCACAAGCTGTGGGACTCCTGCTTGCAAAGAAACAACTAGGAAAGCTGAAACCCTCAAGGGACCAAAACTGAAAGACTTTTAAAAAGTCCCATAAAACCCTTGAGAGGCATATTAAAAAAAATAAAAATAAAATAAAATAAAAAAATACAACAACAACAACAACACGGCCTCAGTGAAAAGCGTCAGTGAAGTCTGAAATAGAGGAAAAAATTCTTTCAACTACTGTAGCTAGCTGAGGCAAGTTCCTTGGTATTTCTTAACTGGGAAGATTCTTCCCTTTGGCTACATAGCAACTCCTGCCTACAAGAGAGGAGAAAGCTGATAACTAGGATTAGGTGAACTGGTTTAGATAAAGAACTGACTTGAACCTCTGCCCAAGGTTTGAACCCAAGGCTTGCTTTTAAAAATCAATATTAGGAGGTAGTTTTTCTCCTTTCCTTTTTCCCTTGCTGCTTTGTCTCCAAAACCTGCTTTTTTCCATTCCTGATGAAATCAGATGTGCTAGGATCTTGCATCCCAAAGAACCTTTTTCTTTGATTTGACACTCCTGCAAATCCTGTAGCTCCTTTCCAGTCTCCTGATTTTCCAGATTTTTCCAGATTTGGCAGAGAACAGAGCTCAGTCACGTTACTTGAAATTGCCAATCCCAAATCACAGTGCCACCTCTATCTCATCTGCTTCTTCTGTTGCCAGCTAGCCATACATCAGATTTCATCTCCAAGAAATCTTTGGATAAGATTACAATATAACATAAAAAGTGGAAAGAAAAGAAAGGTTTTCAAAACATGTTGAGGAGAAGATCCAGACATTATCAGCTAAGAAGTCATTCTGACATCAGCTGCTCAGTGTGTACACACACCCAGCACCCCTGCTCTTGCTAAGCCAGCTAAGGGACGAATGCTGCTGTTGCCAGCCATAGGTTTTTCTTTTTTCTTTTTTTTTTTTTTTTTAATTTTAACTCTGTCCTTCCAGTATCGCATACAAGCTGTCCATCCCTTAAGCAGCAAAATGTTTATGCACGTGAAAAGTCCAGCTACCACCAGTTTTGTGATATGCACAAGTACATGCTCTTGGCAAAGTGATAGTGACATGATTTCCAGTACTTAAACCGCATAATTGTTCTCAGAATATCAAGAACTTTCATCAGGATATTTTTCTTCCCAATGACTTAGCAAAGCATCATATTTCTGCTGCAAATCTGTTCTCTCAGTTAATGCAGTGCCATCAATAGACAAAGTGAATCTGTCTCTCCTCATACTCCTATTACTTTCTGACTGTACTTCGTCACACCGTAACTCTACGTAGCACAGTACGCAGTCTCTGAAAGTAGCCAGAAGCAGATGTTAAGTAGTTTACGGAGGGGATGTACTAGGAACAAACTATTAGTTTAAGATTGTTATCTAATAGAACCTCATCTCTGGAGCTCACATTTTTGTGATGCCCTGTGTCAAAAGCATCACGTATATTGCCCAGTTTAAACTACCCAAAGCAGACACACCATTCAGGAGTTTAACTACCAACTCTTTCAACTCTACTCGCAATCTTCCCAAAAAGAAATATAGAAGAAATAGAAAAATACTACTGTATCTTTATCACCTCAGATTTTCTCTGTTGCAAGCCAGTTCACTGCACAGGCTCCCCAACCTTCTCCTTGTCCCCCTGGCCAGACAAGACAGGATGCAGGCACTACTACCATACAACTAAAGCAGCGTTGTGAGACAAGAAAAGCAGGAGCTGTAGATAAAGCTGATGGGAGCAGTGAAGCCATCAGTGGGGATGTCACCACGAATGATAAACATTTTCCCAGGAGAAAAGAAATAATAGGAGCCCATTAAATGGGAAAATGGTAATAGCGTGTGCTGCTTTTCTCTCTGTTCTCCATCTTGGCTCAGAGTCATTATGGTAAAATGACGTTTTATGCTTTCTTGAAAGGTATTTGGTGAAATATTTCAAGCATTGGCAAAGAAACGGTTCATTAACAGGCAAACTCATTTCCAACAAAATTTTGTTTGAGTAACACCTACAGGAAAACAGCAGCTACCTCACCCTAACATTGCTTTATTTAGAAAAAAACACCTTGCATGTAAAAAGGAAATCACAGCATTTGATGTAGTTTCCCTTCTAACTCACCTTGTCTTGCTTGGCTACTTTATAATGAACGCTATTAGCAAGACAGAGCTGCTTTTGCAAAAGTTTTGGGAGTACAAGTTGTTCAGCACTACTGTAAGAAGAGCTATTTTTAAAACCATTTCTAACACATACGCTAATTTTGAAACATGAAGATTAAATAAGGATGAAATGTTAAAGGAATTTAGGTAAGAAAAGATACAATCGGAAGTCCCTCTGCACGGTAAAGCATGCCTTTGGAAAATATACTATCTGCTGATCTCAGAAAGATTAAGGAACCAAATGGGAGTGGAACATGGTGTGGACAGGAATTTCTTGGCCAACTACAGTCCCCACGAGCAGTGTGGATACTTTGCAGATGCATGAAACAACCCTGTAATATGGGAGTATGAAAACTGGCCCTATATCCCAGGCACACTGATCTTCGTGTCAGCTTTGGAAGCTACCTGCAGCTTGTGCCTTCTACTGTTGCGCACTCTGTGCTCTAAATCCTGAAGTCCTCTAAGTCCTAAACCTCTGAAGAGGTTCTGGTATTCAAAGATCCTAAAATCACAGGGTCATGATGATATGCTTTACCCAAAAATTTTACGTAATCTGACATTTCTGTAGCCACCCCATTCTCTGAACCATATGTAGACTACGTAGCAATGTAATGCTATTGCACAACAGCAAGCTTTCTGGAAAGCATTTCATCAAATAATCCAAGCACTGCTGATGGCCTGCAGACTCACATGCTGAATGCAGTTTAAAAACACAGTCTTCTAAAGCTGCACTGTCTGTGCTTTGAGAAGAGAAAAAACTTATTTAGTATGTGAACATATACTTAGAAAAATCTATAAAGATGCCAGTCGGGCATCAAAGATCTATTTGCAGATAGTCTCTTTTCTAAAGCCAAGTGAAGTGGATGTTATCAATAAATTAAGAAAAGAAACCTTAAATGAAGTAGCCATTCCTGCTCAATTATTCTTTAAATATTTAGCCAATTTAGGAGAGAGGTAAGATCAAAATGCAGGATAATCAATATAAGCTAACACAAGGCTTAAATTTTATCTGCCTTTTCCTATTTCTCTTTCAAAATATCTGAAGATGACAAAATACAGTTTAAAAATGAGCATACTTAATGTACTTTCAAATGAACAATAAACAGCTGAAGCAAGCTCTTCAGCTCATTCTTTTGAAATGGGACTAATGTGTAATCCTAGTAACACTTAACATTCATTTGAATATGAAAAGACTTCAGGCTAGAGGTGCTAATAAGAACACCGCACACTTCAGATTTAAACAGACACGGCAATTTGTACTTCAATACGAAAAAAAAAAATCACTGTTCAGTCTTGAGGAAAGAAATACCTTCACTCCTACACTGTATCCATTTACAGTACTGACATGCACACATTTTAGCATCACTAATGCAAACCTTGCTTCAGGAAGACAATTTAAATTGCCCTTCAAACGGCAGAAAAAGGAACATATCATTAGCATGACACCTCTACTCTTAAATGCATGAAAGGTTGGATGTGCTACATAAAGTTGCAGGTAGGTGTAAATGAAGAAAATACATTCTTTACTTGGTGATAAGGAAAATGTGGAAACAGAAACACCAGTGTGACAGTCTTCTGCTTTTTCTCACTCTTGAGATCCAACAACTTCAAACTGAAGCTACATTATAATATGGTTGGAATCCTTTACCTATTGGGAAAGTGGTACATGTATTTGCTGCTGCTTTAATAAGGAAAAAAAGAACTAACAAAACCAACTCATCACCAGCACTGCATCTTGTTCTTTCATTTCTTGTGAGTCTCATCAACATTTTCTGTCATGTTAAACTAAGTTTTAATTGCTACAGGATGAAAATTTTTATGATGCTACCTCTTTTTGAGCCAGATCTAACTTCAGTTTCTATCCATAGATGAAGGTACTGTAAGAAACCTGGAATAAGTTTTGAATTTTCTTAAGGATTTTGTTTTCGGTTTTATCTGTCTTGATTTTTTTATCTGATTAAACACTTACCTGAGTTTACCTAGAAGTCAGTAGGAAATCCAAGTAGAATGCTCATTCACTTTTTTTATGAACAGTTTCTCTCATTTTTCACTCATCAAATCCAGTTTAATTGGCAAATAGCTACTTCTAATAGCATACTAGCAAAGTTGTCCCAGCAAGATCATATGCCTGCAGTATATATGAATGTTTGCTTTAAATATTAGAAATTCTCACTTCAAGATACTGAAAACAATAAGAGTCAAGAGCGTAAATTGCCATGAACATATCAGCATTACTCATTTTTTCTCATGATACAACCCAATTGATCTATCTTAATTGTTTTAGATTTGATCATTGTAGATTCAGGGCACATTTTTCCTGAGGCTGTTCGTGGAAGTCACACATTGCATTGATGTTCTCAGGAAAAGAGGATAACATTTGCTGTATGAAAATTAGTGCAGGCTGTTATGGGAACACCTTAAGCAATTTCATGGAAAACATCATGAGCTGCCAAGCCAAGATTTAGGCTACAAAGGGGAATGATAAAAATTAGTTCTGAAAATATGCTGCGGAAATAAAAACTGCACAATAAACCCTGTGCTTCTTCCTATGAGGTAAAATAAGGAAAAATAGACGCTTGCAAATTGATTCTAATATTAGGTTTGCTGATATAAAGTTCCTAAAGTACATAAATTGCTAAAATCTTCCTTCTCCTCCTCATGCACATATACTGATTTGATTATCTCCACAAACCTTGGCCTGAGACACAAAAGATTGCCCTTTTTTTTGGTGAGCTTTTTATTTTTCCCTCCAGTGACTTCTGTGCTTTTGCCACTGTTCAAAAATATCTTCTAAAATCTGATGTAATAAAGACAGAATTACATCCCTAGGCCCTCAGAAAGATCAATAAGTAAGTTAATTTCCTGAGTGGCCATACAGCTCCTGGTTTGTAAGAGAGGAAAAAGGACTAAAGGGCCCAGAAATACGGGCCCAGAGAGAGAGAGCTCCCGCAGCAAACCCAGTTCCCTGCAAATACAGACACCTGCGATGTTCGTGCTAGGTAGAGTCCCCTCTCCCTTCACAAAGACATATCCACATTTCTGAGAAATAAGAAGCAGGTGTCCCATTCAAGGGGTAGCATCTTTTGGGAGCTATGGTGAGGGATAAGGGGGAAGAAGAGAGAAGGGCAGCAAGTGAGGAAGAGACGTCTGAGAGGATTTTGCGTCCCACCTTCCCGTGACATGGCTGGTGCAATACAACCTCACCTGCACCAGAGAGCAGCCACATGCCTCCTGCTCAGGCTGACTACTTCTGCCCTCACGGAGGCTTATTTTCACTCCTAGGAATAACAGGCCATGGAGAAAACAAAACTAGTCATAGAGAAATGGAAAGGTCACTCTGGTGAGCAGACAGCCCGCTAGCCTCATGCTGGACCACACACAGGGAAGCGCACTAGAAAAGGGGAAGATTGTCAAATCCTTTTTATGAAGATATTCCTGAACTTTCCCACCCCTACAAAACCAGGTTGTCTCTCCATCCTCAGCTAAGAGCCTGTTTATGCAACCCTTAAATGACAAACTCCTGCTGGGTCCTGTTCACTTGAGAACTCAACTAGGACCAATGCAGAGAGCAGCCAGCACGCGCCCACTCGTGATCGTGGCACTGTCCTCAAAGAGGAGGAACCATCACCTCTTGCGTGACTCACCAATACCTCCTGCCTATCTGTTCAGCGACCCTCTTGGCTCAGGGGAGAGCTGCCCTATGTGCATTACAGATCCCAGCAGCCATACAAAAAGCTTTTACAGCTGAAGTGCGTTTACTGTCAATCTTCAATGTGTCTACGCTAGCGCTGTTGTCTTGCTAACCAAACACAATACTTGCACACACAGCTATCACGAGATAGAAGACACCAGTTGCATAAATGCTACCATGACTGAGGTCTCACTATTGCATTTAATCCACAAGTTTCCTATATAAATTTCAGTTTCATGTTCAGTAAAATGATATCATGTCAAGACAGCAATATTTTCTTTAAAATTGTCTGTTATAGGGAAGCTAATGCAACTGACAGCAAACTGTTAGCTAATTTCACCGTTAGAGGCTCAGTCTCAGGTTGGTTCAGATGGCTCTCAGCAACTGGCTCTATCTTCCACATCAAACGTTCCTCAGTGTCATTCCTTTTCTTTCTAGATTAACAATAAAACCAAAGTAGCACGGGTCAAGTCTAGTAAGATTGCTTTAGAAACCCATTCACTCAGTGATTACTTGTAATTAATAGTCAGAGGTCTCATCTGAGCAGATTTTAATCCATCTTGAATGCATAAATTCCTTCCATTGTTCCAATTTAACCAAGAAACCCCCTACCTAAAACAAACTGCTATTTCCTACTAGATACACAGCTTGTTATGGCATACGAAGCTTATTCCAAGGTGTTCTTTTCCTTGCAGCCACATTGACTAGCTGACACAGAAACATTCATCTATTCAAATACATAAATAACATATTTTGTGTGTGATGTGCACCGTCTATCAGGCCTACAGTTTCTTTGGTCACTCAGTTTGTGCAGTTTTAATATAAAGTCCTGGTGCAACTCCAGAACTCCCCAGTTTTCCCAGAGCTGGGGAGGGTGTGAGAATCAGGAAACTACATCCCTTTCCCCAATAATAACAGTTCACAGACTTCCTAGCTTAACTCTTTGAAAGATTTTGGATGTCTAGCGTCTAAAGACACTATGTTATGCTTGATTTTTAGCACCATCGCTGTTTCCTCTAAGGACTCCACTGTCCCACTACGTGAACACCTCTATTTTTCCTGCTGGGAATTATGACCTATCTGTCTGGATTGTCAATGATTGGACAACAGTACTGTAGTATCAGAGTGAAGTATGATCAGAATTCATTTTGTTCCTATTGCTCTCAGGAAGAAGGGAGCTGACTTTATTTTCACTGGCCCCATATTGCTCCTTGCCTCCTTTTGCCACCTCTGGCAGTCATCCGAAGAGTAGTGACTAACTTCAGCCTCTTTGCAGCCACTTTCATTTCCCTTTCAGCTTAGGGTTTCTCTTCACTTTAAAAAGGGAAAAAACAGCTCATCGGAGTCTTTTCTCTCAACAACAACTTAGTGGCTTTGTAAACATCTGTTAAAGTATTTTTAAACAACTCACTACTATTAATTTGTGTGTGTGTGTGTGAAATGCTTTTTTTTTTTCTCCTGGTGGATTTGGCTTATAGTTGCTACTTTTCATTTCATGGAGTCAACCCCATTCAGGTTTTTGATGCAGGAAGGAAAATAGAAGACCAAGACTGTAGGTAAGCAAAAATATCCCTGGAACTCACAAATGCAAGCACCTAACACAAGAGAACTTCAAACTCATTTTGTCATGCTTGTGAAAAGGAGGAACCTTGACTGTCTCCCTGCAGGCTGGTACCCTGCAGTGTTGCAGCCAGAAAGGGGGTATGGGGAAGGGCAAGTGTAGTAAAGCAAAGTTACTCACTGTCATGGCTGCTGGATATTAAGAAGGTTCATTTTTCCTGCAGTGCAGTCACTAAAACTGGATACTCAGTTAAGACTCCAGGCTTCACATAACTTGCATAACACCCAGAACCAATGAGACAGATACTAGCACGGAAAAGTGGAAGAGTCTTGTCTATTGAGTGTTATTGCACATCTACCCTTACCAAAATCCAGTTCTAACTTGAGAGGCATCCAGAGCACCCAGCAGTTAGTGGATGGGAATGTTCTGGAAATGACTATCTGTGTACGTTTCAGGGAGAGAACCTAATGAGCGCTGAAAAAACCTACCATGTTACATTTAAGGTAACACATACAGTTTCTGCACTGTTGCATTAATTTTCAGTTTTCAAGGTTCAAATGTAGTATATGTCAAAAGTTCTAAGAGTAATCAAATCCACTTTAACAGGCCTTTAGTATAAAGGGTAACATGGATAAACTTTCCTAAGCAGCCTAAAAAAAGTTTACATTAAAAAGATAGAACAGATATACAACTATGCTCAAATATTTTTATTTGTCTAACATATGAAATAAAACAAGTTACAGCAAAGCATGAAATCTGATGAGGATTCTACCTTAAGGAAAAAAAATTGTCTTTTGTAATAACAAATAGTTGGAACCAGTGCATTGCTTTAGCGACATTGTTCCCTTCAAGACAAGTCTAAACTCTTCAACATTATGAAAACTCTGCCTATTGCTTTGTACCAGAAAATTTATTACCCCCAAATCATTTACAACAGACAGCATGCATTCCAAAACTGATTTGTTACTTTAGGCCACAACAACTCACTTTCAAAGCTTAAAGAATCCATTATACTGTGCAAAGGAAAGAGCATGAACAAGACACATATTAGAGACGAGTTTAAATGGAATTCCATTAAAAAGTTTAGATCGAGGAAGCCTACAAACAAGGCCATACAATTCATTTGAAGCATTCTTGGCACAGCAGACTGGGGAAAAAAGATTGAATACAATTTTTATTTCATAAAGTGTGCAAGCATTTGTCACAATTTCAGCAACCTGCTTTCTTGGTTGGGAGAAGGAAGCAAGCCAGTTAGAAAAGTCAAATACAATTAACACAGGAACTCTTCTGTTTGGGAGATGTTATTGCCTGCTTACACAGTACGTGTAATTTATTTTACTTTGATGCAGTGAAAAACATAATATGTGTGTTCAGCACTACTCTATTATTTTGTTATAAGCAACAATAGGCACTTGGGTCAGTGGGAGCTATTTGATTAAAATGCCTTGCATGCTTTCCAGCTATGGAGGCGGCTGAAATTTGGTCTAATCAGTTTTCTTTAGATCAGAGACAGTTTTACACCTCAAGAGGCAAAACAAGCTCAAAGAAGTTACACAGAACCCTACCAGTTTTCTCAAGGCAGGTTGGGAAGGGGCTGCCTAAGGCTGATGTGGGCGCAGCACCCCGGTGCTCAGTGCAGAGGGTGCAGGGCACTGGCCGGACTTAAAAGAGGTAACACTGGGGCTCAGGTGTCAGCTGATGCTGGACTCTACTGTGGCACCGGGCTGAACATCTGCATTTAAAGATCAAAGAACGTACGCAGAGAGCCAAGATCCAGAAAGTTACCTACACACTTGATTTATAGCCTCTTTAATCACAAGATACAATTCTCAGGATTTTTTTTTTTTTAAATCACTGCAAATTCACATCATTAAGAGCATTTTTCTACTAAGTTATCACAAATCTGAAAGGTAGCATAGAAACAGTGTATATAAGCGATATGTACTTGGTCAGCATTTTAAAATCCTGTATTTCTTTGAACTGCGGCATACCCAAACAGCTCAACCTCGGCTTTAAATCGTGTGTAATTCTATATGACCAAAATACAGGAAGCTGCTTTGAAAAGAAAACAAAAATATACAGCACAACAGTAAGCAACTGACTGTAGGTGCTTAGCTGTCTCCTGGGGTTAGCCCACGACAGCAGGTAACCGTGTTCTGTGCGGGTGACAGTGTTGTTCCGAGTTTAACACGTAAGTGTTTGCAAGTTACTTTTGTATTCAAAGCCATGGGCCAAAGGAGTCCTAGCACCGCAGCGTTTGGCTTGCTGCTCTTGCAGAGAGGCTTCTCATAACCTGCGCAGGGATTGATCAAGCTAAAAGTCTCTCTGGGTCCTTTATCCACTTCCACTCTCCCTGCCTGGAGTCATGTCCTAGTGGTCCATTCCAGAATTGCTACTGCTGGAAATTGATTTTTTTTTTTTTTTGACGCTGTTAAGCATCTGTTCTTTAGCTTAAATAATTCTCCTCTCTTTTTTTATTGTATCCAGAACCCACACCTATTTTCTTTTTCAGTTCGCACTTGAAATATTTACTGTAAAAAAGCCCAAAATGGTCAAACCCAATCCAACCTATTCTGAGCACACTAACTGCAAAACAAAGATTAGAGTAAAAGAGAGCATCATTATCTAACATTTAAATGATTTCCTTAAAGCTACCATTTAAGACTTGGATCTTCTATGATCTTTGTCCAAGAAAAGTCACCAGTGACCTTAACGAGATTTATTTAGGTATGTAGATTGCAGCCTTAACAGGGGATTTTATAATACATGAAACCAACTCTGTTACAGGTGAGCATTTACATTCAGTAACAGCCAGAGGGGCTATTGAACAAGCTTGTATCCAGCTGATTTTTTCTTTCCTACAGTAATGCAACTTCTTAGTGAAGGTAACACATCCTCAAAGAAAATGCCTTGATTTTTTTTTATCTGGGTGTACTGCCTGTGTGTATGTTCTAGACCCCATTTCTAAACAAGGGCAAGTTATGAACTGTAAATTGACTTAGAAACAGAGAAGGAGACTGAGTCTAAGCCCAGAACACAGATTCCCTGAGTTTTGGGAATCCAAACACTGCGATTCAAGCACACACAGGAACACAAAAATGCTACTAGAAAGCATTCAAGCCCAAGTTAGTGTACACTCCTGACTCCTGCTTTCCAGCCAGTCTCTGCATAAAACCTCCGTGAGGTCAGATGAGGAAAATGCAGTAACGCTTCCAATAGAAATACAGCTTCCAGTTCTTACTTGCAATTTGTAGTGTCAAGTGTTCCACGTACCCCCCTTTAACTCTGTGACTAATGCTGAGCTGCAGTTTGTAAACGAAGAGTCAAAAGAGCATGTTTCTCCTTTCAAAAACAAACAAGTCTGTAGAGTTTTTTTGCGTTTCTATAAGCAGTAGCTTGCTGACGAGTAGGCGGAGATCAGCACCACACAGTGCGACAGCACAAGTATCAGTCATCAGCCTTTGTTGCACCAAAGCCTTGCTAAAGCTAGGTGTTGAAAATACGGGTTAAAAGGCCAACTTTTAAAGTCCTGAAGGGTAGGGTTTTTTTCGAACCCTGATTTTTCTTCACATTTCTGGTCACTTAGTACTGTAGCAGAATAATGAAAATGAGAAGTTTTTATTAGTACCTTGGCAAAATTATTTAATGAGACAAATGAAAAACATTGGTAGATCATCACAGTCAGTTCTGGGTACCAAAAACTCTTGTACAGCGGCTCTCTTGGCCCTCTGTGATAGTTTAGGGTCACACCCTTGTGAAATATATATGCACAAAGCAAAACTTTCAACTGCATGTACATGTGAGCACTGTGGTAGTAGAAGGGACCAATTTAGAGGATGCTGAAATATAATTACATCATATATCCATTAGAAGGATGGTCTCTGCAGCTCCCAGAGAATTTGGCAGAGCATTAAAAGCCTGTCAAGGTTGACCACACAGTAACTGAAGGGGAGGAAGAAAAAAAAAAAACAACCAACAAAAAAAAAACACCGAACCACAGCAAAAAAACTGAAAAAAGGATTGCTAGATGCTTTCACATTTTTCTTTGATCTAAAATAGAAGCAGTATTCTGGAAGTATACCTAAGACAAAGCAGTGAGAAAGTACCCAGCATATCTCCCCCACCACTTTGCCAGAGGGGTTTGTGGCAGAATCCTTTCCTCTCCAGGGACATCCCTATTATTACACGTTTCACTGGAAGATGGGAGACAAAGGTTCAAGCTCCAAGCATAAGAGTGGAAAGTTCTGCAGAAGAGTTCCTGAAAACTTTTCCAATGGAAGACTCAACTGAGCATCCATCTTCCTTCATTTTAAATCTTGTTTCAAAGTCCTGTTCTTTTAGGGGACAGGAAAAGGTGATACTTCTGACTGGCTTTAATTGCGATATAACAGATACAGATTTTGATCGACTCATAGCCAAGGTGAGAGATTGTACAAGTAAAGAAAAACATCCTTCCTCTCCTCTTCCCATTCCCACCTCTCAGTAGCCTCCAGCCCAGTCTTAGAAACCCAAGCTCAGATTTGGAAACCAAACTTGGTTTTTCCTTTGAGGTTACTGATAGTAACTTGTTCTGACCTGTTAAGAGAAGCTGCTCACTCGTTCAACTCTATCCCTACTAACAGGTTTGCCCAGCTTCATGCAGTCCCTTTACAATGGTCTCCATTCACAGGACAGACTTCTTTTTGATGTTGCTGTTCTGGAAAGTAACAGGCTCGTGCATACATCTGTCAAGTTCCTCTCCTCTCTGGTAAGGCGTCCCAATTTCTGCTTGGAGAGCTTGCTTTCTGCTTTACTAAATGCTGTCCCTCCTGCTCTTCTGGTGCGAGCAATTTACGTTGCAGGAATTGATTGAGAGTAAAAGAGAAAGTTCAAATCTAGAGCTACCTGACAGTTGTGAGTTCCAGAGAGAGGTTTTTGGTTCCATTTCCTGCATGGAGGTGCAAGTTTGGTTAGACTTGGGGTTTATAGGTTTATAAATTGCACATGGCTCTCATGCTGGAAAGCCAAGCCTTTCAGCCCAAGTTTTAGTCAGTGTTAGTCTGCATTCTTCAGCTAACTTGGAACAAAACAGGTTCACGCCAGCACGGGCTCCGGCTCAGACTTTGTGCTTTTACTAAGGTTTGTTCTGAGCCTTCATCACCAGGTTTGACTCAGAGAATACTCTGACACTTTTTTCAATCCTTATGGCTCTGCACTGAACTTGAATAGATTTGATTTTCTAATCCCCTCTATTGATTTTTAGGCATGTTTTTGAAACGTTAAATGATTTAGATCCTTCATTTGGAACAAAGGACCTGGCACAGGGCCTTCTCACAGTACAACCAAGCTGCCGCAAACACAGAGTAGACTAGAAGAAAGTTGCAATGGTTATGTCAAATCCGTGAACTGAAAATGATGTCTCAATAGCAGTATCTGCCAGCGGGAGAAAGAAGCTGACAACCAAATGCATTTGCAGCCAAGGCTTACAGCTGTTTGACAAGTTACCGAGGCATCTCGACTCACTTTTATAAGGGTCCCCAGGGACAGAGAAGGTAGGGTAAGGCCTGTTTCTAAGGAACATTTCTTTTTCTGCATCTTCTTGCCTGAAAAGAATTTATGAAATCTCGTATTGCTATCAGTCACTGGGACTTTTGTGTGTGCAGGCAGCTACCCTTAGAAGAACAAAAGTCCCTTAAAGAATTCAAAAGTAGCTTTGAAATGTTAATGAATGTTTTGTCACAAGCATCAGAGGGAGAAGGGCCAGATCCAAAATGTGTCATGGCTGTAGATGACACAATTAAGCACTTTTGTTTCTATTCCTTGATTTTACATTTTGATTCTTTATAGTATTTACTTAGAAGTGCTAACTTCAATAATATCCTTACTTACTGAATTTGGCTTTTTCTCGAAAGACCCCATCTCCAACAAGCACGCTTTTTCAAGCTTAGAGGCACATTTTATGCTTAGATAGACTTCTGAATCAAAATTATTTTATGATGGTTCCTGCCTTACTATTATTCAAAGCATTCCCACTGTCTTATTGTTATTTAAAGCATTCCTGGCCAGATAAACTGGTCCAAAGACTTTCCTCAGAAAATACAGCCATCTCACTGTCATCATATACCATGGAAGAGAACTGGTTTTCTTATATGTGAACAAGTAACCAGAAAAACATGCATTAACAGCAATGTATTTTGAATTTTGTCTCAATACATCTCAGTTTTTCTGTGAAAACACAACATAGACGTGTCGAGCAAGTTCCTATGCTTCATTAGTCTTAAAAAAAAACCACCCCAGCCCCCCAAAAAACCCAATGCAACCCCCCAAAACTCAAAGAAAAAACCACTATCCCCCCCATCTAAACACAGCTCTGTTCACCCACTGCATCTTCCAGCCTAGGAAATTAGTTTTCTACCTCTCTGAAGGACTAAAAGACAAAGTCGGAGCATTCAAACTTTCTTGCTCAAAGTTGATAAGTATGCTAATCCAGATACTGCTGCGTGTTCCTGAATCCCACTCCGCACAGGAACAAAAACCCACAAACCTACCTATCATTTCACAGAGAACAGCAATCTTTATACAACCAATGTAATTACTGTGCTGTAAATTAAAATAAAAATTAGCAAGCGCCCAACCAAGATGTCTCCATTTCCTTACAAATTTTGTATTAGAACTGAAGTCAGTTGGTATTGCACTGAAAAGATTGAGAAAGTAAAAAAGACAACAAAATGCATGCAAGGAGGTTTTAAACCAGCCTTTTTGAGGTGGCCGCACTTGCAGGCATGCTGAAAGGTAACCAGCTCCACTAGATGGCAATACGCAGTGTCAGCATTCCCTACCTCTGCATTCATACTGTGCAGTTCTGACTTTTCTTTCCCCCACTTCTGCTTGCTGTCAAACGAATATGGATCTTTTAGATGAAACAGAAAAAAACCCCCACTTCTTTAACTGTGTGCTTTTCACCACTAAAGACATTGCCTGAAGCGCCATGGTATTCTGATCTCACCACGCTCCAGATTTGCAGTTCTGCTTCGACTCAGAGATTGACTGAACTCATGCAACTCGTCCAAAGGGTGAGAAAGACAAATGTATTAAGCAGGTAATTGCGCAAGAGTGGGTGTAGGTACACAGTAAGAAAATCCAACGGGTAACAGTTGCCATATTCACACTCATCATGCATCGCTTCAGGGATACTCATTTTGCATACCCTGAGAATGCCAAATCCGTACTATCTTACCCCGTATATCAGTATCTTAATCTCCTTTCACTCAAAGCATGTAAACTTGCCTCAATGTGCCAGCTGCAGTGCGAGTCAGCCACAAAGACTGTTGCCAACAATAAAACTCAACCAAATTCTGATTGTTAACAATGCAAAAATCTCAGCCATATATTGGTACCTTGCTGTAGCAAAATCTCCAGCAAAAATTTCAAACCCAACTCTCACTGTTAGAACTACAATCCATTTCCCTCCCATCATGACTTTAGAAAAATCCAGAAATGAGGTTTGTTATAGCACTACCATACTGACAACAATTTAACATAATTCAATAAAGCTCTCTTCTTTTATTGCAAACCAGTATGTTCTACATGCAGGCAGAATGGCTTTATAGATTATACTGCTTTTGATGTCATCTTTGATCAGATTTACTCCTTAACTTCAATAGAGCTATTTCAGAGCAGCACCTGCCCAGATGACATTAGAATCAAGACCAACACATTAACATTTTTCTAATTTGTGCATTGATTGAGAATATTTGTCCCTGATTGCAACAACTGCAAATGAGCAAATGTCTTCCTAAAAATAGACGAAGTGCAGCATTAGCAGCACATCCTTCCCACGAACTGCACTTTTGCTTATTAAAAATGTATGAAGTATATGAACTCAGACAAGCATCGTACAAGACAAACCAAGACCCAGTCTCTGCCCCGAAGAGCTAACTTACAGGATGTTTCTCAAGCGATATCGGAACATTCAGTTTATGTGTGCCATTTCCCTGAAGACAAGTTTGAGAAGAATTAACTGACATACAGAGAGATAGAAGACCTATATAGAGCATATGATCAGCAGAACAAGGAAGAGAACCAGCAATTTTGGTTCTCTTCCTTGTTCTCCAGTATAAGCCCTGTGATCTCCCAGAGGGTGTAATATCAACAATGTCACCCTAGAGAGAGTGACAGTTGTGGTCTGAACTGTTTGGTACATGCAGATACCTGCCTTTCACTCACTTTCAAAGGAGCATCTTGATCATGGCCCCATGAGTAGACAATATCATGAAAGAAACAGCCCTGGTACAGCTGTGATACACAAACATACGTTCAAACTGTCTCATTTAAACTGCAACTTCAGTGCGAGCTATCACCAATCAACTATGGTGACCTACCAACAACACGCAATGGCGCACATTTTAACATAAAATTTTGCCTTTTTTTTTTTCCCCCCGTATGCTAAGGTTTACAATATCCAAAGGAGGAAACAATGTAAGTTACTATAAGAGACCTAGGAGCAGAAACTCAAACAAATCTGGCAGAGATCCTACTCAGTGCCATCAGCATTGGGATTTCTTGCAAGCTGGGGGTGCATTGCCATAAGCAGCGTAGTGTTTCCTTTCCACTACCATTCAGTCCTACAGCCTGGAAGTTTATTAAGGGCTGCATTTTGACTAATGGTACATCATATAAAGTTAAAAACATTTTCTGGTTTTGTAATATTTTTAAAAGAAGCAAGATCATGCATTATAATCCAGGTCCCATTGGTCATTAAACTTTTGATCTCTTCACAGTTCCAGTAGACTAGAAAATTAATCCAGCTGATAAAAGACTGGAGTTAACTACCAATGCTAGAAGGAACTTTTTATTTTTAAAATCAAATTCCTTTGTGCCAATAAACCTTGTGTTGGTTATATCTTTCTTTTTCAGACCAATTCAACAATAGTTGTCTTATGCAGAGCTGGGTGTATGGTCAGAATTCAGTAGCAAGGAAAAAAAAGATAATGTGTAGCATAGACTGATACCTCTGAAGGCAGAAAAGATTAGCTGCATACAAGGTGAGACTGGAAAAAAACAAACCCAAGAAATTTCCAAAACCCCAGAAAGACTCCCATGTGCTTTTCAGTAAGAAATTTGCTCAGAGGGGTACAAAACCTCACACAAACCCAGCAAGCAGTTTGCTTGGCAACTGACTAAATCTGCTGCTTTATTCCTGGGTGCCCGAGGAAGATTTTTAGCTGGTGACAGATTGTCACCAGCTGGCAAAAGAGAACAGGGATGCTCAGATCCCTACTATGCCACTTTGCTTCACAACCATCCAGATGCCCTGTGAAGAACTGGACTTCAAGACAAACAAAACCACAGTTCTCTTGATATCCGCAATGGAAGATTTGTAGGGCAAGAAGGAAATTCTCCAAAGCTAGTAGGCAATGGCACGTCGACATATACTGTTAAAGCCTGCAGAAGAGGCATGGAAGAAAAAAGGTGTAACTTTTCAACATATTCAGGTAAAGGAGGGGAGCAGATTGATGCCCTTTACATACCAGCTTCTGAAATATTCTCCAAAACAAGGTGCAGGGAAGGGGCATGAGTTTTGTCTGTACGGGTGACAGCACTGTTTTATTTTAATTTACTTGTACAAGAAGAGCAAACAGCTTTTTTCACCATGACAGTCTGCTTTTCCTGTCTCATTTTTTTCAAACCTCTTTTGCTCCTCGTATCTGTAGATGCACCCAGCACTTCTGCACATGGTGCCCGGAAAGCCCCTCAGACAGCTTTGGTTTAACATCCTTTGCAGAAGGACAGAATGAAAGAGTTCTACAATTTCTAGATAAGGAGAAATTAATTTGCTTGCAGAATGACTCCATGGACATGTAATAAGCTGAGGCATAACCAGGAAATACTGAGGCAGGGTTTCGATTTGGGGCACAACCTCCACTGAAGAGTTGCCAGATAAAAGACTACGTGGAAAGGGGGAAAGGATGGGAGGAAGATTAATTTAAAAAATAAATTATTTTTTTAAAAAAGTCAAATCCAGGAAACCATAATTTATGGCTAAGTGGAAAAGAAAGGGCTAATTTTGCCATAGTTTTAAAATGTACTGATGATACAGAAAAGACTGAGAGCTGCTGCTGGTTAAGTAAAGGATCAGGAGGTCCAGAGAATCTGGGAGGAAACACTCCACAGCTATCTCCTCTGGAGGCGGCAAAATAGTGATAAAACCATGTTTACAAACATATTTCCTGAATATGTCCATCTAAAAATACAGTTTTTAGAGCAAGAAACTTCTCAAAAATAAGCGTCCTGACTGGGGAGGCATTGGTGGGCCTCTGCGCATACAGTTTTGGATTGGCGAGCGAGAATGCCACAGGAGAGCAGGCAATGCAGCTGGCACACGATTACTTCAACACATGTACAGGGAGGTGATAAATCATTTAGAGCTTCAGGAATTAGGGACTCCTGCCAAAGCCTCAAAAATGCTTGAAACTTGATAAGAAAGAAAGAAAGAAAGAAGCAAAAAAGTCAATACTGTGTAAACTCTATTTCTCTAACCTGGGCAATATTAATGTAAAAAAAAAATATCAGAGTATTTTATACAATTTATCCCATGCTTCATTATTGTGCACAACCTGAAAAAACACTGAATAAGACTTAGATTAAATCCCAAGTTTATACATCCAATTATTTTACTGAAATAGGATGGTTTATGTGTAGAACTTGCCCTTTATGATTTTTCTGCTGTTATGACAAGGGAAAGGGGATGCTTACTAGATACCCCCGGCAGAAATTTTAAGTCTATTGATATAATTTTCAAAAACTGCTTTCAAAATGGAAACAAACAAGAATCCCTGAACTGGCCAAAGCAGCAACAACTTGTTTTGCTAGAAAAGCTCTATTAGTTGTTTCCCCCCTCCCCTCCCGCCCCCCCTTTTTCTACCAAAGCTGAAGAATTATATTAGGGGATATCTGAGCAGATCAGCTTACTGCCGGTCAAATTCACGTTGGTCAAATTCGTGTTATTCTTTTGGGCGAGCAGGAGCACTCTGGTCCCTCAACCTGTAAGCTTCTATTACAGCTTACACAATTTGGTGTGAACTCCCTGTGTGGCACCTGTTAACACCTGGTGTTGAGGCATACAGACAAGTCCTGTTTAGCCATATGCTTGACTCATCCTATAACACACAAGTAATATTGCGGTGCTCGTTTGTCACAGAGTTTCACTCTCTGGCAGGCAAGACCCCCAGAAATTCAGATTTGAGCTTGGAGTCAGAGCCCCTGAAAGAAGCTGTGAAATGCCCAGTGGGTCTGGCCAATGTTCTCTTTGGTTTGGTATCGTGTCTCTAACTGTGGCAAAAGGAAGCCGCTTTCTACAGGCCATTCCCCTTGTACATCCCTGATGTACACAACTGCTGTATTGAGGCTGCTAAGGAGACATCCCTGCCACAGCCCCAGTGGCTTGTCCGTTAAGTTATCTTTGCCTTTGTAAAACAACTGATGCTCTTTGTCTCTACCATTGCTTTGGGCAGCCAGTTCCAGAAGGTTGCTACCTGCTGTGTAGAGAACTATTCCCCCTTTCAGTTCTTTGAAGTCTTACAGCACTTTCTTCAGGTGCTTCCTTGCACTAGTGTTGCAAGATTTGGTGAACAGTTCCACACTTGGTTCATCCACCAGGATTCAGGATGTGCTTCCGGGATGATAAATCCCACCCAAAAGAATCCAGAAGGTGCAGCAGAACATGCAAGTGACAGGAACTCCTATGATCCTTGCCTAAGTCACACAATATATTAATTCCACAAGACATTCCAGCACAGGAAAAACATATTTAATTTTTCCTGTGTCTGGTAAAATGCAGTGGAAGCTGTGATCACAATCTACTGATATTTGACCAAGAGGTCAGTTCCCAAAAGTCATCGTTGGGGATGCTTTACTGACCACAAGAAAGTTTCAGTTCCAAAAGAAGTACTCAACATTAGTTTTACATATTCCAGCATCAAAGAAAACAAAGCCTACCACTGCCGCAGCAGCTCTTGACCAAGACTGAACTCTGTAATGCAGTATAAAGGCCTGTCCTCTTACATGTAAAATACACGTACCTTCCATGAACACTGAACTACAGAGTCAAGCACTAGGATTTTTCCAGAGCCCTATTAGGTATAACTGTGCATCTTAGCCATTCAGCGTGGCACTTGTCAGCACATCAGGTGACCTCATCACACTGTCAAATGCCTTGCCCCACTTGTCTGTGGAGAAACTGCTGCATCTTTTCAAAGTAATGATTTGCTCCATTCCATAAAAGCTAAGAGAAAGTGAAGATGAAAAATAGTATTTAAAAAGTGGAAATTAGAACTGTAGTAAAGCAATTTCCTTTTGAAAACATGACAATTGCTCAAGGCATAGGAATAAAGCAGAAAATCCTATTCCCCAAAGTATTGGGATCACTAGCAAAACCAAAGTCACGTTGCATCTCTGCACCTACGAAACAGCTGCCTGGCAAGTAGAGAGACCTCCTGTTCCATTAGTACCAGCACTGTTCAGGTGCTTGTCAGCATCACTTTCCTCTTCAGCAGCCTGAAACACCGTTCCTATAATCCGCTGGTCTTTTGACTAAAAGGCACATTTCAGATAATAACGAGGCCTCAGGTCCTGACATAAAATGGCTTTACACCTTGATTCCCAATCCCAAACCAGAGGCCAAAGCCCTGACTGACAATGATAATTTGTTCTGCTACCAAGAGATTGTGGGTTTTTCCTGCTTTTTCCACACTCACACATATACTCTTAGGCTGACTCATTTGAGACTGGTAACTAAACACATATCTGGACTCTGCGCTGTCTGCATATTGTTGAGTGACCACACATCTTTGTTCCATTTAATCTAATAAAAGAACAAATTCCCTAGATTTCCTTCAACATCCTCTTCCTTAGAGGAGCACACCTCAGCAGCCAAGACACTAAAGCAAAGGTCTGTTTAGCCTCAGGAAAGTGCATACAATACCTGCCTGCCTCCCAACTTGCTCAAGCTTGTGCTGTTTTCCTCTGTGCTCATGAAATAAAATTAAAGATCAATTTAACCGCCTGGAAGAAACAAACCTATAAATAAGTAGTCATAAAACCTAGAAGACAAGACAGGAAGAAACAAAATCTAACAAACAAGAACAGAGGATGAAAATTTAATTCCAGAACTAACTAAAGAAAAAGCAAACTTTCTGTTGACTAGTTCTGGGAAAGAAAGTCATTTACAATTTTCCCTGGAAGCACTTGTCAGTCATACATATGCCTTGAAAAATGCAGATTTGTTTGTCTGAGGCTATGATGTGTTCACTTTGATGAAAACGAGGAGTCTCTGCCCTGAAGAGTTTACAGTCTAAGGGTGTGTTCGTGCTGCTGTCATAGGTATGATGCTTTCTGGTATAGATTTCTAAACAAAAAATATGTGATTAGTCAACATCTACATAATTACCCATTCTCCAAAAACTCCTGAATGAGGAAAACATAGCCCAATAAATTATAACACACAGTCCATGTTTGCAAGAACATATGCGACTGCTGAAGAAGTTCTTATTCAACCTGCTCTAATTCAGATCGTAACCATCATAGAAAAGGTACAAAGGAACTGACTTGTAACTCAAACATTTTTGTGAAAAAGTGATGAATGGGGTTTACTTATATATTTTTTTCACTGTATATTATGAGAAAATATACATTGCCAAGCTAAAAGCATTGCTTCATTAAGTCAGTAACAAAGTTGCTATCAACTTCACTAGAACCAGGATTCATTCTTGTGAAAGCAGCCTAAGAATCTTGTCTGAAATTCAGGTTATGAATGAATAATAATGACAACGAATAAAGACAGAAAGGCAACTCATTCCTGCCAAAAAGAAAATACACAGTGGAACCCAAAGGCACCTACATGCATATCCTTCTTCAGGACAGCACTTACAGTCTCACCATAGATTAAGCAATATGTTCAAAGGGTAAGGAAGAGGGGAATCATAATATTACTCAATTCTTTTGCAGAGCAATTACTTTTCTCTAGTTCTCAATGTTTATTTTAAAGATTTAATATCAGATATACCAAACTGCAGTTCTGACGCTTCTTGAGCTTCATGGATAACTTATTAACCTGCTAAATAGAAAATTTTTTAACCTCAAATAAAAAACTGGATTGTCTGATTTCTTGACTGGCTGACTGCCTGTATTCCAAGTCAAGCTAAACTTGTAGGCATAGACCTTGAAGTGTCTACTCATTTTGGGTGGGGAATTCTCTCCAGAGTACATATCCCAAGGGGTAAACATTTGTTGCTGGTTTTACTGCTTGCTGAGTGAGTTTTCTTCATTGCTGATTTGCAACATGACAAAAAAAACCCAAAGATTAACTCAGAATAAGAAGCACCAAGACAGAAACAACTTCTGTCTCTTTCCTTAGGGTAATAAAGTGTCTTGATTGTTCACTAAACACTGAGGATGGAAAGCATCAAGATTTTGTATTTTCGATGCTTTGCTGTTTCAAAAGAATCTTTTAATGTCACTTTCAAGTGACACTGAAAAGTATTCTGTCTGATACACTGACGTTTATTTTTTTCCCAGCAAGAAAAAATTAAATCCTTACAAATGGATCAGAATTTTCTCCTATGTGTATTTTTTTGGTGGAGGGAAAGTTCAGGAAGTTTCCTTCATCTTAAAGAGAATCCATACCTGTAGGTAAGCAGCACTGTGTGGTAGCAATAAGAAGAAACGGTCTGTTAGGGTTCCTTCAGGACTGCTTCTTCAGGTGTTTCACCTGGTAAAAAACCATAAAAGACAGCCTTCTCCCTCAAAGTTTGTCAAATAGCGAGTTTGCCTTTTGGCATTCTGTTGTAAGAGTCTAACATCTAAGGGGAAAAAGGAAATTGACAAAAGATTTTAAGTGCAGGAAGAAATAACTGTTTTGATATGATTCTTGTCCCATTGCTTACTAAAAGTTCTGCTACTGGTTACAAAAAATGAAAAGGGAACATGAAGCACGACACCATTTGACCTTCATAATCCTGATCCTAGAAGACTCCTTCCATGCCAGGCTCCTAAGCCAGCACAAATATAACTTATCCCACAGTATTTGGCCATAAAAAGAGATAGAAAAGTCACAAATGTACCAATCAAACCCTACTTTACTGCAGATGCGAGAAAGGTCCTCAGAATAAGGTAGCCTTGGTAAGCAAAACTAGGGAAAAAAAAAAAAAAAATCTATGTATAACAGAAAGAAACCAAATCTGCGCATCTAATGCACAAAACAGCAAAACCAGCTTTTTGAATAATGGGATGAACTTTCACTTCTAGTTGTTGGCTCTGAGCAACTTAGTCAACATTTGAAATTGTATAAATAAATAATCATCAAATCAAAGGATTCATCCATAGACAATGCCACTTTAAGGTAGTTCTCAAATCATCACATCTACAGATTCTTGCATCTGAAGCACCAAGAGCCTGTTTTCATTCAGCCACCAAACAGCTTTATCATCGCACTTTTTGTTGTTGTTTTGTTTTTAATTTTACCCCTTCACACTCCAACCCTCCACCAGCTCTGCCGTGTCCTCCTGCTAACTCTCCAGAGGTGCACACAGCTGAGCCACAGGAGCCTGTAGCCTCTACAAGGCTACTGAAAAATAGGTGTCCCCCTGCCACTGAGCTCAGCAGTTCCTCAAATGTTGATTCTTCTACCTGTGCAAAACTGCAATTTAACAAAGTCATCTTAAGACAGAACTTAAGTTACTTAAGACAGAAGAGTCTCAAGTAATGCACTTCTTTGTTGATCTATCTATATGAAAGCAGAGGTGAGACTGAGGAGGGGCAGGGGAACTTAAAAGCTCCAAGCCACAGGTCTCTCTGAGATTTTTGCAAAAACCACCTGAGGAAATATGTCAAGTAGTGGGTGTTATGCAGTGATTTTTCATTAATTTTAATTACTGTCATTCTATAGAATAGTGAGCATCCTCAGTCCTTTGCCTCCAAATTGCACTGGGATTTCTGCCAAATTTCTTCTCCCTCATTGGTTCCCTCAAGCAGTATTTAATAATGGAAGCGCTTTAACATGTTTAAATAAGAAGTGTAAATGCCAAACACTTCTGAATGAGAAGGAGCCTGTATCTTAAATGGCATATGAAGCCTTTATTCATAAGTCTATAAACTAAAAACCTGGTCTATTTGGGATCAAATAAAAGGCTTGATCAGGCTTGAGAGGAAAGTAGATGGAACATCCCCATTTAAGGAAAAGCAAAACAAAACACAAAGCAACTCTAACTTTTCATAATCATTAACACTGCATACTGGGAGTGGAGGGGGAAGAAGAGACAAAACCCCACAATCAGTTCCCTTGATGGTAGCTTATTGTTTTTATTTTTAAAAAATAAAACATTGTCTGCACCAGATTTGCAATACAAGTGACCTAATAATAATAGTCTAGTCCTGGTTTCCTTGAGCCATGATGACTCTAGATCCCATTCTCCTCTCACATCCCCCAACAACCATACGAGAACTGCTGTTCAAACTCAGGCATCTTTGCTGCAGAGCTCATTTTCAGATAAATTAGACTGGCAGGGCAGAAGTCACATGCCTGTGCAGAGTTGTGACAGTGACCTGTGTTTGGAGCTACCTAGACAGGAGCCATGGCCAACCCAGAAGTAGCACAGCCATGTTAGCATGGGTTTGAGCCCAGATTAGGCACCTACCTCCTAGGAAGCAAGGAAAAAAAAGTGAAAAAGAAATCAGTGAACTAGAAGTATCATCTTGGGAATGATCACTAATGGCTTGAGAACAAGATCTTACTGGTTTATGAAGTAAAGATTTCATTGAAGGATGAATGCTAACTGGAAAGCTTGGAGGCAGCAGCCCCAGCACTTCAAATTTCCTATTCCTCCACTTGGATAGCAGCTGATGGGGCAGAGATGGCAATTCCATGTTAATTATAAGTATCTCATTATAGCTGTGGTGTATTTGCCAAAATGGAGACTTTCCTTTCCAAAAAGCAGTATTTGTGAAGATTCACTTGAATGAGACTTTCATGCAGATTTGCTGCATCAAGCACCGCAAACAAAATTAATCCTCAATAAAAAGCAGAAATCAGACTGTATGCTTCCCCATGACAGTCAGTTTACCTTCAGAGACATTTCCCACTTTTAAAGGAAAATAGAGGTCCAATGAACAAACATCCAGTAATTTTCCTTAGCTTTCCACAGTTAACCAAAGAGCAACTCACCATTTGTTTTCTGGTTTATATTCTTCCACATCCACAAGTGGAGCTGACCCACAAGCTCAGTCACCTTTCACGTTAACAAATGTCACTAGAAAGGGAAATACCTTCTACCTTCCACAAAAAAAAGTGCCAGCTTAAGATCATAAGTACTGTTTCTTTCCAAATGCACCTACATTATCTTCTCAAAGCTATTCCAGTCAAAAGAAGTCCTACATCTACATCTCTTAACTCCCTTGTCATGCTTGCCAGGCCCCAGGCTTGCTTTGCCTCACCTTCCCCAGCTCTCGTATTCACTTTAGGTAAAAGCCAGTTGTGTGCCAGACTCTGCCTGGGCTCTCACAACACCTTTTGTCTCCTACAAAAAGCCTCCTGAATAGCTCTCTCTCCATCTGAGGAGAAGGTTCGTTTTGGGCTCTGTGTGTGTGTCCTGTCCCCCCAACTGCAAAGTTCTCCCTGTATCATCACTAACACAAGGAAATCAGCCATTGTGCAGTTAGACAGTCTCTTTGTGGTACCATTTTCCTGCAACTACTCAAAATCTCAGGGTCTAGAAAGCGAAATTTGGGGAGAAAATGTGTGCTGGAGACTATTTAGAGACCTAAATTTAACAGAGATAAGTCTAAGCTGAGTTACAACTAAGTTATGGAAGTACCCTTCAATGTTCACAATGAAGATATTAGAAGGGATTTTCTCATTCACTCTCCAAGTTGTTTTTCACCTATCTATTCACTTATCTAGTTGTCTTGAAACTAAATTCAGCTATTTTAAATTCAATTTAAATTCATTAACTAGCACTGTATACCGAAAGGAGTCAGTAAGTGCACAACACCAACGTCTTGGATTACACTGTCCTTCCTTCTCATACTGCAATTACCACTGTAAGTCACCTCAAATAGATTTGGCCCAAAATCTCCTTCAATTTCTGCCTAAGAACAGTGACATCAAGCCAAGCTCCACCACCACATGGGTCTCTCACAGCTTCCAGGCCACATGATACCTCGCACCAAGGCCCTGGTTGCGCATCTTTGAAGATGGAAGACAACAAGTTGATCAAGGTAGTTTATGGACAGCACTGAAAGGGAAGGTCCACTTGCCACCTGCCATGAAACAGTGGTCTGGGAAAAGCAATGAATGCTTTTGTGCAGTAAAGAGCTGTCCCTTCAGGTATTTAAAATGAAATCTGAATTGAATTTCTGTCTTTAAGTTGAAATCCCATCCAGAGACAGAACTTTTATTACTTGAAAAAAAAACAAAACAAAAAACCCACCATACCCCATCCTTCCAGATTTCAACAATAGCTTTATTTTTCATTTTTCTGGCCAAAAAATGGAGTGGAAAATGAGTTGAAATTAATTTGTTTGAGATAAAAGATCTATGTTTGGGGGGTTCAATTATTCCATTTAAAAAAAATAATCAGATAACTGTGTTATTTCAGAACAGAAACTACAACAATTTAACTTGAAAGCTATGGAATTACTCTTTTTTTGACCATTCTAAAGGTTTTACTGGTATCAGTTCTTGGCTGAAATATTTACTTGAAGCTATTGAATCTAGCTGTGGTCTGTGTGTTGAAGGGTGCCTTAGGGATTCATTTGATTCTAGTCACACCAGGATTTCAGCTTTGTTACTAGCTAGGTCTGATTATGGCCTTCAAGACTGAAGGATTTTCAACACCAAAGAGAAGGAAGATAATAGTATAATCAGGAAGTGGAAATTCTTACAGACGTAGCTGCAGAGTATAACAGATTCATAAAGATCTGGAGCAGCATGCAAAAGCAATGTGTCTGAGATTTTAGATATAAAACAATGAAGCCTGCATTACAAAGAAACAGATCAGGACTTTTTCAGGGAATACAAGAAAAGGTAGCCTCTGGGTTCTCTTTGGGTCACGTGTGGTAACATAGAAATCAATTTTCTGTAGGGAGGGGATATTTCACTGTATATTTCATATGAGTACGTGGTGGTCAGTGTAGTATTTTAATTGCACAAGCTGGACCTGAAATGGTTCTGCATTCTCTACCTATTAAAAAGGCAATGCAGAAGGACAGAGAATATCATTACCTTCACCCGTTCCCATACTGCACTCTCTTTTGTAACAGTTTCCACACAGATCCACAGATAAAACGTTAATGAGAATTCTTCATATTCACCTTATCAACAGCCTAAATCCTTGCACTAATGAGGAGCATGAAGCACTTTTTATACCAAGCCGTGGTGTTTGTTTACCTTTGCATGACACATTAGAGCCCAACCCCCAAGATATATAACAAGGTCACTCCTTTACTGGTATTTTCTGTAGTTGTTTGGCACTGAGATTTGGACATGTGAAGAGACGCATCTTTCAGCATCAGCAGATTTAGAGAATACATGCTCTGCTTTGAAATACGGGAAAATTGATCCTGCAGGGCTGTTTACTTCATCGACACACCTTTAAGTGCTATCAGGGCACCTGCATGTTGCGTAATTGCTATTTCTCTCTCGACCAAACATCAGCAAAATTTGTAGTAGGTACGGCTATAATCATAGGGAGTGCTACAGCCAATTTTCACAGTTCGTATTTTAAAAAAGAAAAACCTAATTAGGAAGATCTATTCTGGAGCTTACCTACTCTTTTCCTTTATTACATGCCCTCTGAACTGGCATTAGCTTTGAAACAGTAGCTTTTTTTGAGCACCATATGATAACCTGGTACATACATATACTTTCATACAAACACTCAGGTTAAGAGTTATTCAGAAATACTCAGTCTTCCCCAGTATTTTGTGGAAGCTAGATTTGCCTGCATGGTTTTGGTGCAACAGAACAAAGCAAAGCAGTCTGAGCAGGAGTATGTTGCCCTTCATAATTTTTTCACCCAGCTCTTTTCCTGACTCAGGTGATGAGGCCTTAAAGTTTCACAGCTATTTAGGAAAAAAAAAAAAAAAAAAGGCCCTCTTCTCCCACTTAAGGCAGCTTTGAGTTGAGCTTGTGACTACGCAGTTAAGCCAGTGACCAGGCAGTTAAGTCATGACCACCATCAGTGGCACCAGGCAAAGATTAAAATCCAGGTCAGCCCTCATTAGCCCAGTGTCAGAAGATTGCACTGAGGCAGAGCAGCATTAGGTCAACACACACCACCATCAGATAGAAAGCATTTCCAGAAAGTTTTATGTTTAATAAGGACTTAACTTTAAAAAAAAAAAGTAACAGTTTGGAGACTACTCTACATTCAAGACCACAGATTTTAAAGGAGGAATTAAACATTACTATCCCCATTTATGGCTAAGCAAATCTATAAAGCACAGACTCATGGAAAGATTTGTGTGTAGTCACCTTACTGACCAAGGACAGATTTTAAATAGCACCAGGTCTTCAGCCTCACAGTTTAACACACAAGCTCTGAGTGACACTGTTTCACTTGATACTGCCTCAGGTCATAAGTATTCAATAGACATTTATTCAGATTTATTTTCCTGAGCTTCTAAATTAGGTTGGGTTTGTTACATTATTCATTAACATGATTTAAATTCTACGTCCACACCTCCAAAGTTAGGCTGTCCTAATAATTATGTTCTACTTCCTTAATGAAGATAATCCTCTACTCCTGGTGATCTACAAACAGATCCTTCCCATTGCCACAAGTTACAGCCTTCTTTTCTCCAAGCAGGAGTCAAAGCTAACACAGCAGCAGTCACTCTGCTAGGAATGCCTCCTTTGCATGAAAGGCTGCATTTTCACAGCACGATTCAGCTCCACAGGCAAGATTTGAGCTTCTTTTGCTCTTTCAGCCAGCCTGTCACCTCACACATTTCTTTGCAGTTCCATGCCATGTTTTGTACCATATTGATCTATAAATAATGAAAACTAGTAGAGCTAATCTAACAAGATAAATGCAATGAGATTTAATCAAGAAGCTTTTTTTTTTTTTCCAATACATCCCCCACAGAACTATGCAAACCTTGAAATTCTTTGTTTAGAAGACTTCTCCTTCACTTTTTGACTCACATTAATACAACAACTTCCTTGACCTAACATTGTCCAACTGTTCTTTTTAAAACCCACTATGGTAGGCTACAACATGCAGCAGTGTTGCCTCTCCAAAACAAAGGCCCTGATCTTCATCTGTGGACAAGCTTATGCTGCATTTGCTGTACCCATAAGACAAAAGCTTTAGGAAAAAAACATATCAGAATATTACTCTAGACAAAGAATATAAGCATATTTTTGGAAAGGTCTTGTAAATCTTTCCTTTCACCACTTCCTCCTATTCCTCATGAAATTATTAAAAAAAAAAAAACAAACCCCAAAACAGCAACCCCCCCAAATTTTGAAGAGATTAAGAACCAACACATACTCCCATCACCACGCTCCAGGCTGAATGCTATGATCCACTTCATCAGTCCCAGAATTTGGGCTCAGTGTCTGGCTTCAGGTGCCTCTTCAACATCTTCAATTGCACACTGATAAGATGCTGCCTAACCACTAAAATAACGAGCCAGGATTTAACTCTGTACATAATATAAAGGTGGAAAGTATACAGCACTTGCCAGAATGAATGTATGGATGATTAAGGATGCTTAAGGGTATGCAACAGTAAATATCTATTTCTTATGTGACTGATCAGAGTGAAAACTATATTCCAGTTTATTACATAGCCTGCAGACATAAAATTGAATAGTAATTGTTTGAACTAGATTCAGCAATTCCTACCACAATCCACTAATGAAAGAGACCTGTGTTGTCTTGCACATTCAGATTATGATTGTTGAATACATTGTATTTTTAGAACAGCAATAAGGAGCTTTTACATTGCTCATGAAACACAACACAAAAGTTTAGCCGGGTAGAACAACTAGTCTGGCTAACAGAGTACACCGACACAAGAAAAGCTGGGGCTAATTTGACTTCTACATGGCACATGAGGGAAGTCAGCAGTCTAATTCAAGGCTATTCTGAGTCAGTAGAGGACTTGCATTGGTTTCACTGGATTTTACTCCAGTCTAAATTGAGGCCAATTAAGAAAGTTACCAAATTAGTGGAGCAGCTTTGTGATTTATTTTTTTTTAATATGGTCCTGCTTTCCACTGAAAGTCCCTTTAAAACAACAAATCTTTCATATGTTGATACAACATATACAAGAGCCAGATTTAAAAAAAAAGTATAGATCTCCACCTCATAAAAAGCTTTGGGAATGACTATAGGAAATCCATATGACTTTAAACATCTAGCAAGAATGCATACAAGACTGATAAACTTCTTCAGGAGTAAGTGATGCAGAACAACACCCAGTGAAGTCTCTGGCTTCACAATCTGCTATTACCACCAAAGTACAAGAACATAAGCATGAATGCCAACACACATCAGCTTTATGATTTAGAGAAAGCAGAACATACATTTATCATAGGCAGCACTGACACATCAAAGTGCTGATTATATGCCACTGTAGGGCTATCTAAACTTAATTGCTGCACAGTTGTTCAGCATCAATATTGCAAAAACATTGCAGACAGACCCGTTGATTCAATGGAAAGGACATGGCTTGTTACAGCAAAGATGAGGCTGCTAAGCCGGAGAGAAGACAGCAAGCAAGTAGTACCAGGAAAATAAGCAAACACCAAACAAGGAACCCCAGCAGTTTTAATCGCTTCTGTGCAGGCATTGCTGTTCCTAGCAAACAGTGCCTTAAAGGAAGCTGGGAGCAAAGCAAATGCACAGTACAGGGAAGGTACTAGGGTATTACTGTGGACTAGCTCTGGTTACACCCAAACCATGCGGAAGAAAAAAAAGCAGGAGCAGGATAAAAAGCATCAGAACAGGCTGCCCAGGGAAGTGGTTGAATCACCAGCCCTAGAGGTGTTTAAAAGATGTGTAGATGTGGTGCTTAGGGACATGGTTTAGTGGTGGACATAGCAGTGCTAGGGTAACAGTTGGACTTGAGGATCTTAAAGGTCTTTTCCAACTTAAAGGACTCTATGAAAAGAGCTGAGCTACCCTATCATGCTGGGAGGTTGCTCAGTTTTCTTTTGACAGTTACCATTCACATCACTCATGAAGAGGAATTACACTTCAGAGAGAAATAAATAAATAAAGGAAAATCCCAAACAACACCTGTGACATACATAGATTTATCACATCTTAGCCACCAAAACCACAGTATATATCCAGAGACAAGGAACCATTATCCAGGAAGAGCCCTCCAAAACCACAACAAAACAAAAATAACCTCAAAAAAGCAAAGCAGTGTGGAAAACCAACTCTTTTATGGCTATGGCACTTCAGAAATTATGTTATTTGACACAAGACCACAATCATCAGAAAAGGCTCCGTACCAAGACACTCCTCCATTCCAACAGACTACAACATACCGTAATACGGTCCTGCTTGGAGTCTTAGCGATGCTGGCTTTTCCTCTTGAAGGACAGGAACTGTATTTTGTGTAAGCAGAGCTCTCAACGTAGTCAGAGCAGAAAGCCTTCCAGAACTATAGAGAGCTAACAAACAAAATAACACCATAATAGTGAATAACCCAATACCTCCACTTTATTTTCACTCTCAACAGACTCAGGTGTAATCATTCAGATTTAATCAACAGTTGGGTTTACCCACAGCCATGCATAAATAAGGGTGGACTGGACCACAGTGAAAGGGAGCAACCATTTCTAATCCAGAAGAATATCTGTCAGTCAAAGCTCTTTCTCTAAAATGCACATCAGCTGAAAAACAGAGAGAAACCAAGTGAAGGACATGTTTGCTCCACCATGACAACTGGACTACAGGAAGACATGCAGCTGTTGGGCTGAGCCTCCCTGAGGTGCCCACCCAGCCCTGGAAACCCCTATTTTGAACCACAGCTGAAGCAGGGAAGAACAACTACTTTCCACCTGCACCCAGCAGCACCTACAGGAAGAGCCCATCACAGCCCCAGGCCTCTCCAGGTGCTTTATTTACTTCCTCTTGGCTTTCATTTAAGGAGGTCCACAGAAATGTTTTTCTCACAATAGCAAAAAGTAAGGGACTGTAATAAAATGTGATGTGCAGAGACATATTTTTTCCTCTTCCCTATACCAATGCCAGTGGCTTCATTACAGTCATTCTTCACTTAACATGAGAGCACTGGGGTTCTTGTTGAAAGTATTATGAAACATTTTGTCTTAAACCCAAAATGTATGCATAGCTCAAGGCTGCTTGCTATTTGCCTCAGAGCCCTACAAGGTGGCTTGCAAACTATATATTTTTGTGATAAATAGAGAGAAAATTAAAGTGACCATTTTTAAATTTTTTTCATTATTGTGTTTTCATATTTCAGTCCAGATTCTGGACTGAACTCTAATTTAGATTCTGCTCAAATTCTGGCATCTGTAAATGTACCAGATCTGACATTTACAGGGAATGCCTAACATTTCAGTAAGCCAATTATTTTTGGAAGAAGCATTGCTAGGAATTAATAGGCATGGATGTTTTCTAAAGGAAAAGATTTGTTCAGATCTATCAATTTATTGCTTCTTATATAGTTTGTAGCAGGTCATGAGCTGCCGAATGAAATACAGTGAGAGGAGGAGAATAACAGCGATATAATAACAACAGAATACAGACTGTAAACACTCCTTTCTTACACAATATTGCACCTGAGCAGTATTGTATTGGGTAGTATTCTTACACAGTACAACATAGTACTGCACCTGAGACATAACACCATGCTCAGGGTTTAGCTCTTCTGCTATGGCTCCTGAGATGGAGCAGGACTTATATTACTATCTGTAGTATGTTTATTGTGGTTGCAAACACCTAGTGAAATGCTTGAAGAAAATCTTATTACATTATGCATGTAATCTATGTAAAATATATAAATTACATACTTCTATTTCCAAAAGTCAGTTCAATCATAAGATTAATTAGACAGGGCTCAATTATCAAAAACTTTAGCATCCAATGCCATAAATGTTTTTACTGAAGTACAAGACTGCCACCAATTAACTCCTTGATAGGATTACCACAGAAGCAGTCATACAGTTGGGCTGTGAATGCTTTCATGTTCATGTCTAATAAAATGGGATTAGGATGACTGATAATAGATCATGGCATTTGAAATATATTGTTCCCTGTTGATTTCACATTATTTAGTCTTCCAGTGTGCTTTTGGAGAAATCCATTATTATCCATATACTTTTGCTATGGTCAAGGAACATTTTACAAACTAGTTACCTTTCCAAATTTGTTTATAACACCTTGTAAGTGCCCCAGAAGGATATTTTCCATTCTGTGGAAGAGCTGCCTTCCTTTTTTCACTTGCTAATGGCACATTTCCCAGTGATGTACTTCTTATTGGCAACCCCTGAACTGTGGTACAGCAGAACCACAGCAAAGATGTTTTGCTGCTGAGTCAAAGGTATAAATCTGAGCTTTGCCATAAACTTGTCTTGAAAGTCATAACATGAGCACAGGACTATTAGATCTGGGAGTTCAGGTTGCCAGATACACCCTTAGCTGCATTGGTTCCTTGCATTAAAGCAGCTAAAAAACCTGGTGTCTCTTAATCAAGTTAACCTGGTGACCACCTAGGTGCTTGACCCTGAGTATATCTCTTTCAGTTTAACCACGCATGGTTAACTTTTCAGCTACTACAGTTCTGCTATATTTTGCAGCACAAACAGAAGCCTTTGGTATTTTCAAAGTGAAAATGCTTCAGGTTTTGGGGTTTCTTTTTTTTTTTTTGGAAACTTTTGCTTCACGGAGGAAAATAGGAACATAAAGCAATAGGTATGATGCAAAGTACGTGGTCTGGGCAATTTTCTCACAAAAAATATGTCAATCAGAATGCAGTCTTGGTAACGTATCCCAGACAGATGGATATCTTATTAAGCTCAGGCCATGGACAGAGAGTCTCCAGCAAAGGACTTGCTAATTTGCATTGAGGATGATAAATATTCTGTGGCAGTATTCTTCCAGCTTTCTCCAAGTTATTTAGAACTTAAAGAGACTGAGGAGTAGAGAACAAGAAAACCTCAGTGAGTAGAACTGTAGTAGCTTAAAACTGGCTTCGTCAACTTGTGTGCTCCAGCACTGTTGCCAGGAGCAGCAGGGCTTGTAGAGCACCAGGGAGAGCAGCTGAAGCCAGAATGTCACTACAATCCAGTGCACAACCCTTGCATGCATATCAGTTACAGAAAGTGGTGTCTAAAGTCACCATATCTGTGACGTCAAACTCCTACAAGTATCATAGGATTTGACAGTGTTTACATGAATGTCAAGAAGCAGGAAAGAACACTTGCATTTTCTGCTTGCAGGAGCTGGATTTAGTGAGCTCTATTTAGATAAAAATTGATGGAAAACACTGTGAGTTCAAATGTCATTTTTGAACTGACTGCTCTTCTGTGAGACTCCCATTCAGGGCAACTGCGCTTTAA